>CM022297.1:385475873-385969508 GCA_011799875.1 Thinopyrum elongatum
GCCGCCGCCGCTCGCCGCCGCTGCCGCCGCTGCCGGACGCCGCCGCCGCCGCATCGCGCCGCCGCGCCGCGCCCCGCCCCGTCGCCTCGCCGCCGCCGCTGCCCGCCGGAGCCACGCCGGAGGTAGCCGCCGCCGCCTCGGTTTTCGCGAGAAAACCGATCGGTTTTGTTTAAACCCTAGATCTAGGTTCGGTTTTTTTTTTTAAATACCGGTTTATTTTTTTTTGATCGGTTTTCCGTCGGTTTAGTTATTTAGCGGACGTTCGTCCGTACGTTCGTTTTAACGAACGGTTTTCACCGTTTAACCGCAGACAGCGAACGTTCGTTCGTTAGCCTGTTCGTTAGTTTTCTTTTTCTCGGATTTTCCGCGATTATTTTCGATCGCGATTTCTGATCCGATTTTCGTTTTAGTATAACTTTTCGCTCGTTTGTCGGAATCAGGCGATTCAAGCGCCTAGATCTTCGTCTCGAAGCCCTCTTTCTGTTTAACCAACTTAAACAAGTTTTGCTACTGTAAAATTGGCGCGCAAAGTGTCATCAGACACGGTCCCTTTTTCAGCACTGTGTACGATATGTGAACATCACAAATGATTCATATCGCTTACCCTGTGTGTGATGAGTTTGAACGTGCAAATTTTGGTCTGAATTTCCCTAGTTACAGTGGTCATCCACATCATTGCATAATTTGGGTACACAAAAGAGGCTACAGCACACCCACACTTCTTAATCGAGCAAGTACAGCAATTAAACAGAGCAAGCTAACCTAAACATTACTCTAAAAAATTGAAGACCGGCGCTCTAAACAAAGCGTACTACTCCGGCCGTCGCTCGTCGATCTCCGCCGCCTCCTCCATGTCCAGCTCGCGCCCGACGATCTCCTGCAGAAGGGCCTCCATGGCATCCATTGCACCATACTCGGCAAGCATCTTGTCATCCGCGTCCGCCATCTCTTTGGAAAAGGCCGCCACGAGCTGGTCGTTGGCGGCCACGGTCTAGGCTTGGATGGGCTCCATCGTGGCAAGGTATGCCTCGAATGAACGGACGGCTGCTCGAACACTCTCAGTGATTGCCAACTCTTCGGCCGTGGGTTTTCGACCATTATCGGAGAAGCTTCGTGTGATTTGTGCGGTGACCACCAGGAGCTGGGCATGGGCGGCCTCGACATGGTCGTGGGCGGCCTCCATCAGGGCTAAGGCGGCCGCTGTGGAACAGACAGCTGTTGTGCCACTCTTGCCAGTTGTTATCCCCGTCGCAGATGTTGCTGCCGCCACCTGAGCAGCAACAGCGGCCGTTTGGGCTGCCTTGGCCGCCTGGTCGCAGATTGCGGCCGCGCTCATGCAGGTTGTTAGCACCCTCATGGCAGCTGCGGCCATGCTCTTGCCGGAGTGGGCCGCTGAAGTTGCCCTCACGACACGGGTCCACGTCCCCATCTTTGACCGGTGATGATTGAACAGTGAAATGATATTTGGGGAGTGAGCTAGTGTGCTTGACGCGCCGGCTGTGGACTGTAGCCGACGAACCTTCTCGCGTAAGCCATATACTACTCCGACGGTGCTCCAAGATATTTTGTACTGCATCACACATGGTTGGTGATAATAAGCTTCTCACAAACCAGAGTTTCTCACAAGAAGCCTCATGGTTCCGGTAGGGAACGTGTCACATTTGTGGACGAAACAATATGCATTGCCTCTTCTTGCTTTCAAATTTTTTCTAGAGTCAACATAAAACAACAGGAGTATTGTTTTACATTCTGTACTTTTTTGGGGTTCGTTTGGACATTTTTATAAATTAATTGAGTTTTCTAGGCATTTTATGTGCATAATTCAAATTTGAACTACAGGCACATGCTCCAATGCAGAAAAATGTGTTAAAAAAATCAAATGTGTGTCCTTACTATTGGAAATATGCCCTAGAGGCAATAATATTATATTATTATATTTCCATTATTTATAGTTGAGAGTTTATATTCCATGCTATAACTATTATGATCCTGGAATATGTGATTCAGTGGAAAACTCATATGCACGTGTGGAATGATAAACGGTAAACAATAGGTTCCCGGCCTCGCCTCTAAGACCGACTCAAGTGTTGTTGGTGATCACGTTTTCCGGATCTTAGGATATCGTTAAGTGTAACGATAGTCCTAAAACAACATTGAGGGTATGACGTTAGAAGAACGATCATATTGGATCGACCCAATACTTGTCTGTTATACTATGTGATCATATCGTCTAAAATCATCTGTTATAACACGGAGTGTTAGCATGTGTTTTAGTTCCTCAGACCATGAGAGTGTCTTGGTCACTTCCTACCAGACGGTGGGCTTTGGGGTTGCTCAAACATCATCTGTAACAAGGTGATCATAACGACAACTTTCGGGCTCATCGGAAAGTTTGACAAGTGACCGGACAACTCGAGAGTGGGATTTGCTCCTCCGACGATGGAGAGATATTCTTAGGGCCCTCTCGGTGTGACAACATCCATCATCACCTGGCCAGACACAGGTGACTACGTCACGGGGATTGTTGGGGGTGTAACTACTGGGTATGACCCGCCCAGGAGGGGCCGGGTCACGCCACTGGCGGCTTAAAGATGAAGAGGCCCGATAAGGTCCAAGAAGATATGAAGATGGTGGTTCATAGAGCAAGCTAATTGAAGGCCCATTACCCGGAGACGACTTGAAGACCACGGGTGTGAGCCGCCATATGTTTAAACTTGTCTTGTAAGGCAAGCTTAGTTAGATACCGAGCCGGTCACGTTTGTGTGAGCCGGCCGGGACTCTGTAAGCCGCCGGGCATTAACCTGCATATAAAGGGGTTACCCGGCGGCGGGTTAATTGAAGTAACAATCAATCAAGAACTAGGTCAAGCGTATTCGCTCCCTGGTAATCGAAACACGCGCAATACAACCTGAAGCAGGAGTAGGCTTTTACCTCATTGAGAGGGGCCGAACCTGGGTAAACTCTCTATGTCCTTTGTCCCATTTAACCCCTTCGAGCTAACCTAGTTGCGATGGCTCCACACCTAAGTCCTTTTGCTAGGGCATCTGCCGTGTTAAGTCCACGACAGTTGGCGCCCACCGTGGGGCCAGCGCACAGTGGTTTCGAGTTCTTGAAGGGCAGCTTCTTAGGGATCAAGGGATATGCCGTGGGCCGGATGACCAAGAGCCACCGTGGCAAGATCTACATGGACGACGCAGGCTGGGGTCCCGAGGCCGATTCAATCGAATATGGGTACCGGGTCCCCTTCGGTGGAATCCACATCTTCATCGGCAAGATCGGCGAGTCGGAGCCTGAGTCGGACACCTGCACCGACATCATTGAGACAGCTCGGCGCGCGTGACCCGCCAAGATTCAAGCCACTGTGAAGCACACTTTTGTTGGGTTTGTTCATGGAGCGGATCTTGAGGAAGGATCTGCATCTGGCGGAGAGACGGTCATCCACTCTGATGATGAGTCCTCAACCGGTGAGACCGATTCAATGTATCAACTGCAGGATGGCAGGCTTGGGGCCTCTTCTGATGGCGACAGTATTCCGGACCCCTATGAGCCGCCGAACAGAGTCGCGATCTTTATGGCCGGCATACAACCGGTGCTGAATTCATCAACTGCGGCGGCTATGACTTCCGGTTCAACGGCTGAGGTGATGGCCGACGCGAGCGGCTCTGTGCGCCCGCCGGCTCAAGTTTTGTCCGAGCTCTTAGACGCCTTGGCAACTTTGTTAGAGGCAGAGGTGACTCCGGCGACTCAAGCCCAGCATAAGGTGGATGTGGCAAAACTGCGAGACGAGATAGCTCAAGCCAAAATTGAGCTTACCGCTGAGAATGCTAGGATGGCGACAGAACGAGCCGCCTTGGATGTTGAGTCCCAACGGATTAAAGCAGAAAATTTCCGGTTAACCTTGGACCAGAATGCATCCAATGCCGTTCTACGAAGGAGGCATCAGAGCCGTTTACCTTTGGAATACGATGCGAGGAATCTTTTTAATACCCCTGGGGCAGGACCAAGTAACCCGCCTGAGGTGACCTGGGCTGTTGAAGCGCCCGCGGCCGGGGCGACGGCTCAACCGCATGTTGCGGATCCTCCCGACTAGAATTTAACCCCGCCTCAGCAAATGCCTACACCGCCGGGTCATTTTTCTAATCCTCTTGATAATATGCTTGCTGCGGCGTCACGGCTGGTGGCTCTGCCAGTGCAAGGTGAGTCTCCCGCGGCGGTTGAAGCCCGGAAGGCTATGGAGCTTCTTCAGACGGTGGTGGCTCAGCAGGCGGCTTATTCATACAGCCACGATCAGATTCATTCGACTCCGCACCACAGTCGGAGTTACAGCCGGCGTATTGAGTCGCCGACGGTTTCGAGTAGTGAACGGCACCGTAACCAACCCCGTGGACATGACCCGCCACGTGCTGGTAATGAGGCTCAAGCTTTGGTGGATCAGGCCAGGGCACGTCAGGAGGCGGAGCTGGCGGCTCAGCTGGCGGCTCATCAGCAGCCTCAGCATAACCCGTTGGTGTCTATGGAAGCTGGGATGACTTCTAGGATTGTGGGCGTGCCGTGTTTGGTGCCGGCTTTGCGTAATGAGCGCCTGCCCAAGGATTTTAAGGGCCCTCACAAGGTGCCCAATTACACAGCTGGTCAACCTCCGGAGGCATGGGTTGAGACCTATGAGATGGCCATGGAGATGTTAGACGTCAACAACGCTGTGTGCGCTAAGTATTTCACCATGATGTTGGATGGGCCAGCTCGTACCTGGTTGAAAGGATTACCTACCAACTCCATTAGTTCATGGGCACAGTTGAAAGCACGCTTTATTCATAATTTCAGAGACACATGTAAGCAACCCATGTCGATCATCGACCTTGATGCCTGTGTCCAGCTTGAGGATGAGTCAACCAATCACTGGGTCCGCCGGGTCTCGGCTGTTATTCACTCATCAAATAGCATCAACGCCGGTTCAGCCGTCCTGATTTTGGAGAAAAATTGCTATTTCCTTCCCCTCAAACAGAAGCTAGGGCGGCTTAAGCGCCACTATAATGATATGGGAGAGCTCATGGCGGCTCTCACCAAATATGCCAACTCAGATAGTACTAAAGACCCAACGTCTGATGAAGAGAAGGCTGGCAAGGGGAAGAAAGGCGGCAATGGAAAAGGACAGCAACACAATACGGCGGGTCAAGGTAACTACGATAAGCGCAAGCAAACCGATGGTGGTTCAGACTTTGTGGCTAACACCAGCACGCAGAATAGCAATCAGCGCCGTAAGGGGAAATCATCAGTGCCCCGGTTTGGCGGGCCAAAGTTTAACCTGGAGGCGATAATGAATCAGCCTTGTCCGAAGCACGGTTCTCAGGATAAGCCGGCCACTCATTTGTGGAAAGATTGCTTCATCATGAGGGAGTATATAAATTCCGGTTTTTATCAGAACCATCACGGCCCAAATGGCGGGTCAGGATCCGGCTCTCACGAGCCCGGCTTCGGAGGTGGCAGTTCAAACTCTGGTTCTCAAGGCCAAGGTAATCAAGGTGGTGTTAATCAGCAACCCGGTCAGGGTAATCAGCAGCAGCAGTCTGGTTATCAGAGTAATCCAAAGCAGTTGAATAGTGGCCAATATCATGTTTTTACCATGAATTTGTGCAAGCGAGATCAGAAGGTTAATAAACGCGCGGTGAGCACGGTCGAGCCGGTAGTCCCCCAATACTTGTGATGGTCAGAACAGCCCATTGTATGGAGCCGTGAGGATCACTCGCTCCGGGTCGACAACCCGGGTCAGCTGGCTTTGGTGGTGGCTCCTCAGGTTGGAGGATACAAGTTCACAAAGGTACTTATGGATGGAGGCAGCAGTATCAATATCCTGTACTATGATACTTTTCTCCATATGAATTTAACTGACAAAGATCTTAAGCCGTCTTCTATTGTTTTTCACGGGGTGGTGCCTGGTAAGTCGGCGTATCCGGTGGGTAAGATAGCTTTGGAAATGGCTTTTGGCGATGAGCAGGATTATAGAGCTGAAATATTAACTTTTGAGGTGGTCAAGATCAAGAGCCCTTATCACACCCTGTTTGGACGGCCGGCTTATGCCAAGTTTATGGCACGACCTTGTTATGTTTACCTGCAGCTTAAAATGCCGGGTCATAAGGGTACCATTACGGTGCATGGTGACAGGAAGATAGCTTTGGAGTGTGAAGAGGGCGCTGCTGCCTACGCTGAGTCTGTTTGTGCAACAGAAGAGTTAAAGTTTTACAAAGATAATGTTGACCCGGTGGAGATGACCCCTTTGAAGAAGCCGACCACAGAGCATGACCCCTTGTTGAAGTTTAAGTAGGTAGATGACACCAAGCAGGTTGATTTTGTCCCTGGCGATTCATCCCAATAGTTCATCATCAGTGCCAACCTGGATCCGAAATAGGGAAGCGCGCTCATCGAGTTCATCCGTGAGAACCGGGACATCTTTGCATGGAAGCCTTCAGACATGCCAGGTGTACCGAGGGAACTCGCTGAGCACACTCTCAATATTGATCCGAAGTTTAAACCGGTCAAGCAATTTATTCGTCGTTTTAATGAAGAGAGGCGCAAGGCCATTGGTGAAGAGGTGGCCCGGCTCTTGGCGGTTGGGTTTATTGTGGAAGTTTTTCATCCTGAATGGTTGGCTAACCCGGTGCTGGTGCTTAAGAAAAATGGCACTTGGCGTATGTGTGTGGATTACACATACCTTAACAAGGCATGTCCGGCTGATCCTTTTGTTCTCCCTCGTATTGATCAGATTATTGATGCTACGATGGGTTGTGAGCATTTGAGCTTTTTAGATGCTTATTCTGGTTATCATCAGATCAAGATGGCAGTTAAGGACCAGGAGAAGACATCTTTTATCACTCCTTTTGGAGCCTTCTGCTACGTGTCTATGCCTTTTGGACTTAAGAGTGCCCAGGCGACTTATCAGCGTTGTGTTCAGAATTGCCTCCACAGCCAGATCGGACGCAATGTTCATGCTTATGTGGATGATATTGTTGTGAAGTCCAGGAAGAAGGAAACCTTGTTAGATGATTTGAAGGAGACCTTTGATAACCTCCGGGTCTACAAGATGATGCTTAACCCGGCCAAGTGTGTCTTTGGCGTGCCCGCATGCAAGCTCTTGGGTTTTTCGGTCTCTGGGAGAGGTATTGAAGCTAACCCGAAGAAAATCAAGGCTATCACTTCTTTGGCTAAGCCGGCATGTATTAATGACGTCCAGCGTTTGGCGGGTCGTATCGCGGCTTTAAGCTGGTTTATAAGCCGCCTGGGAGAAAAGGCTATTCCCCTCTACCAGATGATGAAGAAAGCAAATCGCTTTGTTTGGAGTGATGCTGCTAATCAGGCGTTCGAGGCGCTTAAAAAACAGTTGGCTGAGCCGCCAGTTCTTGCAGATCCTATTGACAAGGAGCCCTTGCTGTTATATGTGGCTGCAATAGCAGAGCCGTGAGCGTAGCGGTTGTTGTGGAAAGGAAGGAATCAGGCAAGGAATATCCGGTTCAAAGGCCGGTTTACTATATCAGTGAGGTATTAATTGAATCTAAGCAAAGATACCCACATTGGCAGAAGCTAGTGTATGGAGTTTTCATGGCCAGTCGCAAGTTGAAGCATTATTTCCGAGGTCACCCTATTATTGTGGTCAGTTCTGCTCCTTTAGGGGATATTATTCAAAACAGAGAAGCTACAGGCCGGGTAGCCAAGTGGGCCATTGAGTTGGACCTCATGGTTTGAAGTATATGCCTCAGACAGCCATCAAGTCTCAGGCGCTTGTGGATTTCATCAATGACTGGACGGAGTTGCAGATGCCTGAGGAGAAGCCTGATAACACACACTACTGGAATCAAGATCTTTGCCGTCAGCCAGCTCTTTGCCGTCAGTTAGCTGATGGCAAAGAAGCTCTTTGCCATCAGCTAAAGGAAAGCTGATGGCAAAGAGAGAGCTGACGACAAATATCATGTTTGCCGTCAACCAGCTCTTCGCCGTCAGCTAGCGGACGGCATAGAAGCTTTGCCGTCCACTAGCAGACGGCAAAGAGGGAGGGTGGCCCACTAGTAAGAACCACCTAACGGCCACTTTCTTTGCGGTCTGCTAGCAGACGGCAAAGCTTCTTTGCCATCTGCTAGTAGACGGCAAAGAAAGTGGCCAACCTAACGTCCGTTAGCTAGGCTCTTTGCCGTCTGCAAGAGCTCTGACCTAACTAAAAAGCGGCCAGCGTGCGCCCCACCCCTCTCTCTGTCCGCTCTCTCTCTCTCCCCTGCCCGAGCCGCTGCCGCCCCTCACCCGCGCCGCTATCCCCGTCGCCGGCCGCCCTGCCCCCGTGCCCGAGCCGCCTCCCCTCACCCGCGCCACCACCCCCGTCGTCGGTCGCCCCACCCCGCCGCCGCCCCGCGCCACCCCCGTAGCCGGCCGCCCCGCGCCACCCCCGTCGCCGGCCGCCCCGCCCCCGTCCCGAGCCGCCGCCACCCCCGTCGCCAGCCGCCCCGCCCCGCCCCCGTGCCCGAGCCGCCGCCGCCCCGCACCACCCCCGTCGCCGGCCGCCCCGCCCCGCCGCCACCCCGCCCCTCCTCATGGTGAGTTTTTTTTTCTGTTTTTTTAGATTTAGCTTATGTTTGTTTAGTTTAGGTTAGGTTAGTTTAGTTTAGTTTAGGTTTGATTAGTTTAGTTTAGTTTAGGTTAATTTAGTTTATCTAGGTTTATTTTCTATTTTTTAAGAATAAACAAGAAAGATGAAAAAAAAGAAGTAAAAGAAGAAGAGGAAGAAAAAGAAGAAGAGGTAGAAGAAGATAAAAAAAGAACAATAAGTAGAAGAAGATGAAAAAAAAAGAAGTACAAGTAGAAGATGAAAAAAAGAAGTAGGAAAAGGGGGCGCTCGGGGATGAGCGGGTTAGGGGGTTCCTCGACGTCAATGGAACCCTAAATAGCAAGTATCGTCGGTGCGAGATACATGTGGCCGTCGGTGTCGAACACTACATCCACGTCCCACAAGTGACGCCGGCGTCTGGCGTCCCGCAGCAACAGTTCTTGGGGTCGATGGCGGTTGAACACCTTTGCGAATTTGTCTTGCAGCCTCTGCGATGACGATTAAAAGCCAAGTGTTGAAACTTGAAACACCCAAACTGACTCAAGTCGGTTTGGTTGTTTGAAGTTTCAAAACTTGGCTTTAATCCTCATCGCATAGGCTGCCAGACAAATTCGCCAAGATGTTCGACCGTCATCGGCCCCCAGAACTATTGCTGCGCGCGGGACGCCGGGCGCCGGCGTCACTTGTGGGATGTGGATCTAGTGTTCAACGCCGAGCGCCAAATGTATCTCGCACCGATGATACTTGCTATTTAGGGTTCCATCAACACCGAGGAACCCCCTAACCCGCTTGTCATGTTGTAAATATTTAGTTAGGTTGACGGAAAAAACAAAATAGCTATGTTACTCATCTTTCGATTTAAATGTGCAGTTCTTTCGTCGCTGCGAGGGTCTAGTGTTCGACGAGCTCCGCCTCTGCGTTCGTGGGTGAGCACAAATGACATCTCCTCCTCCCCCCTTCATTTGCTCTGTTCCGGTCTTCGTGCCGATGAAACTTGCTAGCTATAGGTGTCTTCAATCATCAGTATGTGTGACCACTATGCGTCTCCCGTTCGAAAGGGTTACATCTATAAATATGCATGCATTTGCATATTGATAACCGTGATTCTTTTGAATTGTCCAATCATGGACAGCCCGAGTATGTGTAGATTGGGTTCGTTTTCCCATATGCTCTGCTCCAGATCTGATGCAGAATTTCGTCAGTGCCTCCCTGTTGTTCTCCGGGTACACATCCTCTCTGCTTATTGCCGAGACGTGTATCAGGAGAACAGCGGGGAGGTGCTGCCAAAATTTTGCGTCGGATCCGGAGCAGAGCATGGGAAAATGAACCCAATCTACACATACTCGGGTGGGATTAGGACCTATCTTTACCTATTAGAGTCTAGGTTGCATGGACGTAATAAAAGTGACAAACTCCATTAACTGATGAATATATACATGCTGATTTATATATATATTTCTTATGTCTCCAGTAGCTAGGCAAGATGAGTGATCGTGCGTGGATGTACACCGGTCACACTAGTCAGAAAGACATGACCATTGAATGGTTAACAAAAACCAAGGGGTTTCTGAGAGCCACATTTGCAAAAGGCCAGAGGACAACATGGTGCCCCTGTGCCGGGTGCAAGTTTTCTTGCTTCGACATGCATAGACAGTTCCTGGATCCTCGCCATAATTTCAGGAAAGACAAGAAGAACTTCATCAAAGGTAGAGTTATCAAAAACTCTGCACCACCTGCGTTGACAGGCCAAGAGACCCTGGATCAGTTAAACGCTCTCGAGCCAGATCCAGAGTGTCCAGGGTATTTCAAGGGGTATAATTCGAAACACGCCTGGACTCACAAGACATGCTTGTAGGATCTGCCTTACTTCAAAGACCTCCTTTGCCCACACAACATAGACGTGATGCACACTGAGAAGAATATCACCGAGGCACTTTTTGGTACATTGTTCGGCATAGATGGGAAGTCAAAGGATAATACTAAGGCTAGAGTCGATCTGGAGGCGCTATGTCATAGACCGTTACAAAACATGCAACCACCAAAAGGAAAGCAGAACTAGACAAAGCCAAAGGCATGGTTTAATCTTGGAAGGCCAGCTATGAGGGAAATTATCTTGTGGGTGCAACAGCAGTTGATGTTCCCCGATGGGTATGCAGCGAATCTAAAGAGGGGAGCAAGTCTTGATAAATTGAGGATATTTGGTCTCAAGAGTCATTCATTACCGAGGAGGTGGCAAACTTCGTGACAGCACACTATGATCGTATGATTTATATAGTTACTTGTATAATTTTCTTACTTTGTATGATTGTTTCTTATACATAGTGCCATGGTCTTGATGTCCGTCCCCATCGGCCCTCACCCGCTTTATGATTCGGATGTGGTAAATTCTCTTTTATAACTATTTGTTGCATTTCGCATTTATGACAATTATGGCCATCAAGTTGACATAGAGATATTTTAATCTAGGAGGTATGTGAACCGGAATTTGAAACCGACCCTCTTGTCGAGAAGTTAAATTTAGTTGAAAAATAAAATGAGTATTTGAAAGAAAAAGTTTAAAGAATTGAAGAAGAGAAGATGACATTGGAGTTGTATGTTGCCGATGTCGTCGATGATCACAAGATGAAGATGAATGCAATGCGCTTGAAGATGGATGCAATGCGCCTGAAGCTTAAGAAGATTAGAAAATATGCCATTGATAATGAGGCTTGGTATCATTATGCCGTTGGATCAATTGTTACCTTAATTGCAATCTTCATCGCATTTGTTGTGATGAGGGTAAGTTTTCTCTAGTGTTTTGCTTAACAAATGCATACTTAGCTTATTTTCCTCCTAAATGGCATAATTACCTAAGTTAGATAAAAATGGCATTTTTACCTACCTTAGTTAGAAGAAGAAGAAGGTAAAGAAGAGGAGAGGAGAAAAAGAAAGAGAAGAAAAATACTTCTTCTTCTTCTTCTTCTTCTCCTAGCTAGTCTTCTTCTTCTAGTCTTCTTCTTCTTCTTTCCCAATTTGCAGATTTGCTTTTGATGAGGAAGCTTGCGTTGATGGAGTCTACTCTTCTCCTTGTGCTTCCTTTTTGTTTTGATTTTGTAGGATGAACAATGTGAAACTTGCTACCAATATATGTATGTATGGATGAAACCATTGTATGCTTGTTGTTGGATATGTTGGCTAGCTATATATGTTGCATATGGACTTTTGATTTGGTATGTATATGTGTTGGATGATCATATCCATATGGCAGGGATATGATTTGGTATGTATATGTGTTGTTATGCTTGTTGAAAGTATTCTCAAATGTGTATATATATATATATATCTGTGAAATTCTGTGAAATTGAATGAATTTAAGAAAAAACTGAAAAAAGGGGCTGTACAGGCTCTTTGCCGTCTGCTGGCTGACGGCAAAGAGCTTTGCCATCAGCCAGCAGACGGCAAAGCTGCCACGTGGCAGCTACATGTGCAACCTAGGGTGCACTGGGCTGGCCTATTTGGCAGCTTTGCCGTCTGCTGGCAGACGGCATAGCTTGCCATGTGGTAGCTACCTGGGGGCATCTGGGCTGGCATATTTGTGCACTTTGCCATCCGCTGGCAGACGGTAAAGATGCAATGGTCTTTGCCATCTGCCAGCAGACGGCAAAGCACGCCGTTAACCCCCTAACGAACCTAACCACCCACGTGTGCCGTCCAGGCTCTTTACCGTCTGCTGGCGGACGGCAAAGATGAAATTCTTTGCCGTCCGCCAGCAGACGGCAAAGAACCCTTTGCCGTAGCTTATTCAGTCGGACCTATTGCCGTCTACTGGCTGACGGCAAAGGCCTTTGCCGTCTGCCATGCATGCCTTTGCCGTCCGCCATGGCACACGACAAAGTGCCTGATTCCTTTAGTGACATATTGGACTATTCATTTTGATGGATCCAGACAGTTGGAAGGCTCGGGGGCTGGAGTTATTTTGACTTCCCCGCGAGGTGATAAGTTTTGCTATGTCTTAAGGTTGATGTTCCCTTGTACTAACAATGCAGCTGAATATGAGGCCTTGCTCCATGGTCTTCGGATGGCCAAAGAGATGAATCTAAGCCGGGTCAGGTGTTTTGGTGACTTGGATCTGGTGGCTCAGCAAGTTTTAGGAACTTGGGATTCTAAAGACCCACTCATGGCGGCTTACCGCCGGGCGGTTGATGCTATTGCTGGGCATTTCAAAGGTTATCAAGTGGAACATGTTGATCGCAGGAAAAATGAGGCGGCTGATGCTTTGAGCCGGCTGGGGTCTCAACGTAAACCGGTACCACCTAATGTTTTTCTTGATATTCTGAACAATCCTTTAGTTAAATTGCCTACGGAAGAGGATCTTGCTATCCCTGACCCGGAGGCACAGGTGGTGGCGGCTCTTCATGCTATTCCTGATTGGATAGTTCCGTATTTGGCTTATATGACCCGGGGTGAATTACCTAAGGATGAAACTTTGTCCAGGCAAATAACCCGGCGGTCTAAGTCAATGACCATTGTCAATAGCTAGTTACACCGATGCAGTGTCACAGGGGTGTTTCAGCGATGTATCTCTCCTGAAGAGGGCCGTGAAATTCTAAGAGAGATTCATGAAGGAGACTGTGGCCATCATGCCGGCTCTAAGTCTCTTGTAGCTAAGGCTTTTCGTCATGGGTTTTATTGGATGACGGCTCATGCTGATGTAGAGGATCTGGTTAGCAAGTGTGACGGTTGTCATAAATTTTCCAGACGAGCTCATGTGCCGGCTCAAGAATTGAGGATGATTCCAATCACTTGGACGTTTGCGGTCTGGGGGCTGGATATGGTTGGTCCTTTTAAGAGATCTAAGGACAAAAAGACTCACCTGTTGGTGGCGGTTGACAAATTCACAAATTGGTTTGAGGCAGAGCCGGTCAGCAAGTGTGATGCGGCAACGGCGGTTCAATTCCTTAAAAAGGTGATTTTCCGTTTTGTCTACACTCATAGCATCATAACTGATAATGGTACTAATCTATCCAAAGGTGCTATGAAAGAATTCTGTCAACGAGAACATATTCGTCATGACGTATCATCAGTGGCTCACCCCGACTCCAATGGTCAAGCCGAAAGGGCCAATCAAGAAATCTTGAGAGGCATAAAGCCCCGGCTTATGGTCCCTTTGCAGAGGACGCCGGGTTGTTGGGTTGAGGAATTACCCTCAGTACTTTGGAGTATCAATACTACACCCAACAGATCCACGGGTTATACGCCTTTCTTCATGGTGTACGGAGCAGAGGCGGTTCTTCCCAGTGACATCCGTCACGATTCGCCCCGTGTGGTGGCTTATGTTGAAGCTGATAATGAAAAAGCACGTCAGGATGATCTTGACCTCTTGGATGAGGAGCGTGACCTTGCGGCGGCTTTTTTGGCGATTTACCAACAAGATCTGCGTCGTTATCATAGCCGTCGGGTTAAAACCCGGACCTTTCAAGAAGGTGATTTGGTGCTCCGGCTCATCCAGGATCAAACAGATAAGCACAAATTATCCCCACCTTGGGAAGGGCCTTTTGTGGTCAGCAATAATTTGAACAACGGGTCGTACTACCTCATTGATATTCGAGATCACAAGGACTCACGCACATCTGAGGAGGAGACCCGCCGGCCTTGAAAAATTGCTCATCTTCGACCTTATTACACATGAGCTACTGGCTCTTGTGTTGTATATATTTGCATCCATGTATATATTATGATCAAGTATAATAAAGCCGGCATCCCTGATAATTCAGGGCCTCTGTTGTTTCATTTTTGAGTATCTGAGTCTTTATTGTCAGTTCATAAGATCACTTGGGGGCTTCCTGCTCACTAAGCATAGCTATGACTACCCTATTGATCCGGCTTATATGCCTTGTTGCAAATCACTTGGGGGATTATTGCCCAAGTTAAAAGGTTACCAAAGAGAACTTGCTACAATGAGCAGTTCAAACATAGGTATCCTGCCTTGAGGGCTCATTATAGGTCACTTGGGGGCTTCCTGTTCAATGAATATAGCTATTCTTACCCTCTTGATTGGCTTGGATGCCAGGTGTGAAACACCAAATTCCGGGTTATCCTGCCTATATGTCTGCCACTCCGCCCAGGTTATCTAGAAAGACCCGCCGTACTCTTGACAGTCAATCTTATAAAGACCTTGAACTTGTCAAAGTTAAAACGGCGGTTGGTCATGTGAGGCCAGACTTACAGGTTTGAATGAAGGATTAACTCAGTGGCAGTGCGGCCCATGAACAACACTTGATATTGAGGCTTGGCAGCCTATGAAAGCCTTGCTTTTTCTGATTTGTTATTTTCTTTGAACATTGTTTGGGTTCATATCCTTGTACCATATTGATATATGGTTTAAAACAATTTAGGCCATGTAGCCTTAATCCTTATGACTCATATTTGAGCATATTTGGGGTTTTGATAACCCGGTCTGGCTTTGGACGATAAGTCGCCAGTATATTTTGATTGTGCACTTGGAGTTATGCACTCTAAGTTTTGGGCTGTTACCCTTACTGCATATGGCGCTGTAAGCCGGCGGTATGAAACAATTTCACAGGTATGTGTTTACTTGTTATATGAATGTGCGAGGTTTGATAACCCGTCCTGGTCATGGACTGTACAGTCACAAGCAAATTTTATATGGGACATCATGACCCGCCCTGGGATAAACCGCCAGGGCACATGTTATCTGCTTGTGTGCAGGGAATATGATAATATGACCTACATGATTGATAATATTATGAGCATGAACAGCAGATCTTCCAATATCAAGATCGGCGTTTTAAAGTATTATGCAGATAAACATGCACGATGGCATGGCAGATCACTGTTTTACACTAGCCTATTACAAGGCTTTCAACGGCCCAATTGATTGAAAGTTTTTTCTGAGCAAAATACGCCGGGTTGCAGTCTGAGAGCCGCCTTGTGATTCAGTTGCCCTGCTCATGGCGAGTTGAAGCTTTCGGGTCATCCAGCGCCGGTTCTTCTTCTTCCTCCACTGGCTGGAAATCAGGCGATATCCAATTGATGCCAGTTACGGCTTTGAATACAGCTTCATCATCTATGAGCGCAGATGGATCAATATCAGGAGCAAAAGTGTGCTTACGTGTTGGTGGAATAAGGTGCATAACTTCGTAAACCGGCGTTTTCACTTTTGCATTTTCAGCAGTGTAAGCCGCCTGATACTTGGACAGATCGGTCTCCTCAGCCAACTTGCTTGCCAAAGGACGCATTTCCTTTACAAATTTGGTGAAGTCGTCTGCACTGAAGGGAGACCCATCTTCTTTTAAGCCAGGACAGCCAGTGGCCAATTCCTCCGGGTCAAGCTCTGCTTGCCATGCCTTGGCCCGGCTCAGGGCGGTGATGGCACCAGCTCTGGCGGCTGACCGCTTTATCTCCTCCACCCTTTGGGGTGCGACGGACAGTTTGTCCAGTGTTTCTCTGATGAGTGAAGGTGGCTGTTTAGTATGGGAGACGGCAGCTATAACTCGTTGAGCGCCGGTGTATAACTGCTCCACAAGGGTATATGTAGCTTTAAGCTTCACGCGCAGGTCTGGGCCAAGGTTGGAAATTCTGGAACCTGCATTAGCAAAGATATTGATAAACCGGCTAATGATTGTTATACATTGATGGTGGAAGATTGAAGTACTATATTACTTACCAAAGATGGCAGCTGTCATGCTATTGATCTGATGTTTCAAGCTGGATAATTCGTCAGTCACCGGCTTTAGAGCAGCTTCGGCATCTTCCGCTCTTTTTAGCAGAGCCGCCTTCTCGGTGTCCCAGCCGGTTCTTTCAGCGCTGAAATCCTTTTTCAACTTCTCAATGTTTTCCAAAGCAGTTTTCAGTTCTGATTTGGCCTTGGAAGTTTCAGATTGCTGTGTTTGGATGTTCTGCCGCAGATCCACTACTTGGGATTCTTTCATATTTAATTCAGCCTGCAAGATGAGGAGATTAAGCAGCAGTATGTGGTTATGATAATCATCTTATTTAAAGTCCCAAGCATAATACAAGTATTTTACTTGGCACTTGGGGGCTAATGTACATTGCTCTTTTTGAAGACAAATTTTTAATGACCCGGCTAAGTTTCTTCAACTACAGCCGGCTCATGGGGGCTACATATTTGGATTTGTTCATAAATATGGTGGTAAGTCCCGGCATAGCTAGGCAGCTTAAGCCGGCCCTTGGGGGCTACGTATGCGGGTTTTAGCACTACAATTTGAAGTCCCGGCTTAACCTTCCAGTTTAAGCCGGCCCTTGGGGACTACTTGTTCGGCAGTTACATAATGCTATGGCATAGTTGCAAGATCAAAGAGGTTATCTAAGTCTACAGCATATTCAATTTTTTCGTATTCAGTAGACTTGGCGGCTGGCAGAGATATACTTATATGAGAAGGTTTTGTTAGTGCTTACCTCAAAGCACTCCTTCATGAGGTTAACCAGGCCGGCTTCAAAATCACGGCTGGTGTGAAGGCGGTTTAGATAACCCGCATGAATCTCGTGAGCATTGAACTGGGCATAACTCTCCAAATCCAGTTTCCACTTGCCCTTGTCAGCAGCTGAGAATTCTTCTTTGGCGCTGTGTTTAGATAAGACGGTGGGGTTGCCTGGTGCTGTATAAGCCATCCCAGTAACTACTACGTCTTCAGCTTCTTGAGCCGGCTGAGCGGGACTGGGCGGCTTAGCAGGAGCCGGGTTAACATCCATGGAGTCCATAGTGACATGGTGCTCTTTTGGCGGCGGATCATCAATGGCTGCTTCAGAGGTTTGATGCAAAGATTCACATATTGTCTGCTTCTCCGGGTCAGCAGCTTTGGGATCTTCAGCCGGTTTATTTACTTTTGGCTTCTTGCTGGGCTTGGCTATAGCACTGAAAATAAAACACATGACGGGGTTAGTATATCAATTGAGTAAGTGTTAAAGCAAATAAGCTTAATGTTCTCACCCAGGTACGGTTTTGAAAAGAGGAATCTGAGTTCCAGTTGAGTCGCCGGAGGAAGAGTGAGGAGTTCCCTGATAATTTGAGTCGGACGAATTAAGTGGTTGGCGAATAAGACCTGCTTTTGGGTAAAAAGAGATTGGATTCTGAGGCACCTCTTTCCGGCGTTTTTGAGTAGCCGGTGTATTGGGTAAACTGGAGAAAAGTTCTCCACCTCCACTGTTCCGGGTTGTGCGGTGAGCTTCATGCTGTTGTTTCTTCAAAATAAAGTTGGGATCCAAGTAAGCTAAAGGATGAGAAAATCTTACTTTCTGGCTCACTTTCCGAGTTCTCTGTCTTGATAAAGGCTCTGAGTCGGAGGAAATGATAGTTACCTCTTCAACATCCGCCTGACTTCCTTCCGTGTCATCCTGAGAATTTTTCGGCGTCAATGAGGTGTATAAAGAAAGAGCCAAGGGAGTCAAGTTTTACCTCCGACTCATCGTCATTCAAGGCAAATAGTTCGGAGGTGTTCGTTTTCTTCTTGGTGGGCTTTTTGGGAGCCTTATGCTTTGTCCTGGTCTTCTTGGCCGGTTTATCCTGAAGCTTCTTGCTCCAGAAGGGGGAATCAGCCTGCAGAAGTTTAAATAATAATGAGAAGGTAGATTGACAAGTAATGATTTAGTGAAAGTTGTTTGAAATTACTTACAGCTGGCGGCTTGTTGAGGGTGCAGAAGGGGTTTAGCCCCACTTTGCTGCAGGTCTCTAGACTCTCGTTGAGCAGAGTCTTTGTTATATCATTGATTTGTTTGTCATCCAGATGGATGGGAGAGTAACGCAGTGGATCTTTAACATCGCCAGTATACTCACACATTAAGCCGGGGCGGCGGTTTAAGGGCTAGATTCTCCATGTGACCGAGCAACGAACCAGATCGACTCCAGTCAAACCGTTGGCCATCAAGGCTCTGATCTTTGAAAATATAGGCATATATTTGGCCCGTTCTTCTATACTGATCCATTCTGGGAGAGGATGTCTGTTGCTAAGCCGGCTTTCACGATAACCCGGCAGAGGATTTTTGTCATCTAGAGAGGTATCTTTGCAATAGAACCAAGTCTGGTTCCAGTCCTCAGGATGGCTGGGAGGTGCGACAGCAGGAAACATGGCTTCTTTTCGCCTCTGAATTGAAATGCCCCCTAGCTCTAAGCTAGGCCCATCTGAATAATTCGACAGTGGGCTCTTGTTGAAGGTACACTTCACAAAAGACTTGGAAATTGCAGATGTTTGAAACAGAGTTGGGCCCGATATCTTGAGGATGGAGTTGGAAGAAATGCAGCACGTCACGAAAGAATTTTGAACCGGGTGGAGTGAACCCCCGGAGCATGCGATCAGTAAAAACCACAACTTTGCCTTCTTTCGGGTCAGGGGTGGTCTCGTTTCCTGGGGCTCTCCAGTGGATGACGTTCTTTGCGGCTAAAATGCCCACCTGAACATGTTGGTTCAGCGTCTGCTCGGTAACCCGGGAGGCGACCTAGTTGCATGAAGTAACAGTTTTGGTCATTTTGTTGAAAGCCTAGAAAAGAAAATGTTGCTGGATTAAGGTTATGCTCTTAAACCGTCCAGTGATCAATGAGTAAGTGTGTTATGCAAGTCCAATTCGTATGCAGAGGGTATGTGCTATAAACATTAGCATGGTTAAACTGGAAGATGATGCCGGGTTGTACAGATTCTGAACGTACACTGGTGGCCTAAAAGGGAACTAATGGTATATGGCGGGTTATGGCCTATCTTATAAGCCGCCCGTATGGCTGCAGTATTACAGATCTATAAGTGAAATTTTGCTAAGTGATGGACAAACAAGTTCCACAGATCAGTTCTATTATTTTAGATCTACAGCAGTTCAGAAAATAAAATAAATTCTGAACCTAAGGTCGCGGCAGTGGAAGAACTCATGTGCTTGGATGGGATCTTATACAGAAAAAGTATTTTCTGCGATTGGAAAGGGATGTTAAACTACTGCCGCGCGAACTTCAGCATCATGTTCAGATCAAACTACACAAATCTAGAGAGGAAAATGAGGAACGGTGAAGAACACCGATGAACGGTGGGAACCCTAATGCGGATCTGCTTCGGGGAAAGCTGAATACTTTCTGACGCTGATGAACAGTGGAGGTGCGCCGCAGTTCTCTGGTCCGTTCAGGTCGATGCAGCGGCCGGAGTTGAGGACGCTGGAGGCAGATGGCGGCGGCGGAGCTCGGGTTGGCTGAGGCGTCGCAAGGAGGAAGACGAAGACAAGGGGGCAGGGTAAAAGGTGAAAAGAAGGACCCCTGTTCCTATTTATAAGGAAGTAGATAGATAGCATGCACTGGAATCGAGGAGGCTAAAATATGGTTATGTGGCTATGTGGACGCCTCGATTTTCGGGAAGTCCATTAAGATAGAGATCTGTTGAGATATCCTGGGCTTTGTGCGAAGTTAATGCGCAATGATGTCATGGCGGGTTAACACGATTCTGAGATGTGACGTCATGGCGGGTTACACTGAATTGGAAAGAATTGATAAAGGAAGATTCTGCTAAGTCAAGTGGTGAAGATTGATGTGAACCAGTTCAAATCAACCTGGGGCCTAATGTTGGGGGTGTAACTACTGGGTATGACCCGCCCAGGAGGGGCTGGGTCACGCCACTGGCGGCTTAAAGATGAAGAGGCCCAATAAGGTCCAGGAAGATATGAAGATGGCGGTTCATAGAGCAAGCTAATTGAAGGCCCAAGACCCGGAGACGACTTGAAGCCCACGGGTGTGAACCACCATATGTTTAAACTTGTCTTGTAAGGCAAGCTTAGTTAGAAACCGAGACGGTCACGTTTGTGTGAGCCGGCCGGGACTCTGTAAGCCGCCGGGCATTAACCTGTATATAAAGGGGTGACCCGGCGGCGGGTTAATTGAAGTAACAATCGATCGAGAACTAGGTCAAGCGTATTCGCTCCCTGGTAATCGAAACACGCGCAATACAACCTGAAGCAGGAGTAGGCTTTTACCTCATTGAGAGGGGCCGAACCTGGGTAAACTCTCTGTGTCCTTTGTCCCGTTTAACCCCTTTGAGCTAACCTAGTTGCGATGGCTCCACACCTAAGTCCTTTTGCTAGGGCATCTGCCGTGTTAAGTCCACGATAGTTGGCACCCACCGTGGGGCCAGCGCATGGTGGTTTCGAGTTCTTGAAGGGCAGCTTCTCAGGGATCAAGGGATATGCCATGGGCCGGATGACCAAGAGTCACCGCGGCAAGATCTACATCGACGACGCAGGCTGGTGTCCTGAGGCCGATTCAATCGAATATGGGTACCGGGTCCCCTTCGGCGGAATCCACGTCTTCATCAGCAAGATCGGCGAGTCGGAGCCTGAGCCGGACACCTGCACCGACATCATTGAGACAGCTCGGCGCGCGCGACCCGCCAAGATTCAAGCCGCTGTGAAGCACACTTTTGTTGGGTTTGTTCATGGAGCGGATCTTGAGGAAGGATCTGCATCTGGTGGAGAGACGGTCATCCACTCTGATGATGAGTCCTCAACCGGTGAGACCGATTCATTGTATCAACTGCAGGATGGCGGGGTATTTATAGAGCAAAGAGGCAGTGCGGGAGCCCATCGAGGTGGGCACAACCCACCAGGGCGCGCCTGGGCCCCCAGGCTCGCCCAGGTGGGTTGTGCCCCACTCGGGGCACCCCTCTGGTACTTCTTTGGCCCATCTTGTGTCTTCTGGTCCAGAAAAAATCACCAAAAAGTTTTGCTGCGTTTGGACTCCGTTTGGTATTGATTTTCTGCGAAGTAAAAAACAAGCAAAAAATAGCAACTAGCACTGGGCACTATGTCAATAAGTTAGTCCTAAAAAATGATATAAAGTTGCTATAAAATGATTGTAAAACATCCAAGATTGATAATATAACAGCATGGAACAATAAAAAATTATAGATACGTTGGAGACGTATCAATCACATGATAACCAAAGGTTCACTCGAATATCATTCATGTAATCATAGGGACAGATATGGATGTCCAAGGTTCCGCTATTGGTCATTGAACGAAGGGATTTCGTTCATGTCTATGGTTACCAAACCTACGGGGTCACAAGCTTAAGGTAATCATGATCTACTGAGTATTAGTAGGATGGGAGTGATGAGAATATATTTGTGGAATTGTTTCATCAATATCCGGAATAGTTCCGAGAGGTTTCTGAAGCGTTTCGGGGTCACCGGAAGGGTTTCGGTGAATATCGGGAAATACCGGGTATTACCGATTAATATATATAGGTGGAAAATGTTTCCGGGGATGTTAAATTATATATATAATTGTCTGAAAATGTTTAGAACAAATATATATTTAAATTAATATCAATGGGCCTAATAAGGCCAAGAGGTGGGAGGCAACTTGGGCCACAAGGGCCCAAGTGGAAGTGGCGCCCCCCTTTCCTAGTGGGGCGGGGGGCGAATCCTACTTGGGGAGGGAGTAGGACTCCCCCCAAGGCTGGCGCACCAAGGGGGCTCCTTCCCCTTTGGTGGCTACCCTCTCCCTCCCCTCTAACCTATATATAGTAGAGGATTTCCACCCTATGCTATATAAGTTTTGGAGCCTCCTCTAGTTGATCTTGTGCATGTTCTAGTTGGTCCTAGTTGACTAATTAGAGCGAGCCCTAGCCACCTCTAATCCTCATAATTAGAAGCCCCACGTGGTTCTAATCTTCTCCCTCTAATTCTCCAGCCATGATTAGCTCTAGACGGCGAAGTGCTGCCGGATTGTGAAGACCGTACGCTTGCAACCAAGTAGAGAGGTCATGCTTTCGGACTTTCGTTCGAGGGATTGTTCGTGGGCGGTTCACGGATCGCCATCAACGTTCGAGGGACTTCAATTATGATCTACACTGACTCGTCTACTTCCGTTGCACTCCCGGAGTCGGTAACGATCATTGATCACAACCCGTTTTGCATCTTCGTATTGTTCTTGGGTGTTCGTAGGGCGATTTTTTTGTTTTCTACTACGTTTCCCATCAGTGGCATCATGAGCAGGTTTATGAGTAGATGCAGGTTGCGATCTGGATCACATGATATGTGAGGGTTGATGTTCTTGCTATGCTTCCCATGAGTGTTGCTTCGGTTCAGTTCATCGGCAGAATGATGTAGTTTTGCCAAAAGGTTCTGACAATCGATCGGCTCTGGCTATCGACGATCTGCTAACAGTTCCTTGGGCTACATCATAGTCAGGAATAGTGAACCATCGCGTACACAAGAGGGTGCCGAAGATGGATGATCTTCTAGGGGGTCACGCGTATTGACAAAGTTTAGTGTGGGGGATGAGACTTTTAATCAAGTCTCTCTTTCACACACCCCAAAACTTAATCTAGCATCAAGAACATCACCTTGTTGTGCTTGCGTAGGTAGCTAGTATTAATTGATAAAACTGGTTAACCACGTAACTAAAATTTTGCTAAAACCGATTAGAGGACGTCTAACTTGGTTTTGTAGGGTTTGCATATGATGTGGTATAGCCTTCGTCATGATAATGAGTTTATGTATGAGATGGTTATATGTTGTAATGTTAAGTGGCCTGTGCATCACGGCATGATAGCTGGAGCCACAAGATTGCCACCTTAATGTAATTATCATAGAGATAGGTTACAGGTGATGGTGGCAAGACGTACATGGAGGACCCCGACGAGGAGAAGGTGTACCAAGGCGCGGGACGAGGAGCTATAATTTCGTGCCATGGTGGAATTTCAGATTTCTGGTGTCACGGCAATGTTTTCTAAAACGGTCGCCCCGGCAACGTTTTCTGAGATTGCTGCCACGGCAACGTTTTTGAAATGGTTGTCACGGTAACAAAATATTGGTCGTCGTGTCACTTCAACTGGAGATTGAAGACGATCACGGAGAACACCTGGCGCCCAGGGCTATACCATATCTTGCTATTATGAATTGCCTGAGATGTTTATCCCTTTGTTGTTTGCACCCTTTGATTGCGTAGTAGTCAATTATTAGGGTGATCTCTCATAGTAAATATCAAGTTAAAAGGTGCTCTTCCCAGTGTTGCAACCGCCTATAACACGTAGCATTCTGGAGCGGGTCATGTCCACATGAGCACAAATGGGACGTGAGGTGTAAGACGGGGATGGTCATACCATGCTTGCACATAGCACTCGGTTGTCTTGAAGTTCTAACAGAATCGTTCTGAGCTCAGAGGACAAAGCATCGAAAGATGAACAAGAGTCATATGGAGATATGATCGGCAAAAGTTTGCCCACTGGTCAAAATTCTCGTCATCAGTGATGTCCACATCAATGGCTGAGAACTAGGCTTGGATCTTGAATCACTCACTATCAATTATGAGAGATATTGATTTGAGTGGGAGCACAATTATGTATTAATTAAGTTTAATAACTAGTGAAAATTAATTATGAACTATGTCTATGTATAGTTTGCATTATAGTTGTAGAATTATGGCTCACGGTTCCACCTTTGTTGTTGAAATTGATTAACTGTTATTTATCTGGTTGAAAACTTTATGTTTGAGAGGATCGTGCTCTAAAAGTGCCAAGAAGGATTTTGTCCTACTACATGTTTACAATACTCTCTTGCTGATGCTATGGATGACGAGACTCACGTCCTTCGATCCAAAAGCTTGAATTGCATTACGGTCTGCTTGCTTCCAAGAAACCCGAACTTCAAAATGTTTGGGATAGTTATATGATATTCTTGGAACTGAAAATTGTTCTCAGAAACAAACAAAGGCTAAAAGATATGCGATATCTAAAGAAGTGTTTTTGTTTGCAAATTCTAGTGAAGTGTTCAACTATGTTTAAGACTGAAATGCGTAAGATCCGGAAGAAAGCTAGTCATGTGTTGATGGTGAAAACTTGTAGAGAAAGAACAAAACCAAAGGATGTGATGAGACTTACATGCCTAGGGAAGTTCCCACTCTTAAAGTTGTTGTTTCTTCTGAGAGTAAGAGAAATATGGAAGTAAAACTACAAGAAGTAAAAGGCAGAAAGAAAACAAGACTGGAATGTCCAGCTCAGTTATGAATGTCATACAAGTTATGAGATGCAGAGGTGATTGGTCAAGTATAGTGTAGTTCTTGGAAAAAATGATCAATTTGTTGATCACTGATTCTTCGGTATTGTGGTTAAAAGGTTAATCACAAGGATATCGACTCGATTGCATATTATTGCAAATCATCGCAAGAAACTTCAAACGGCCTAAATGACCAACAAATAATGAGGTTAAAATATTTTGATGGATTGTAAAAGGTTACAATATTTCTATCAGTGTATTTCCTCTATATTTATTATCATAATTCATTTTAGAGTTTTTGTACACTCTAGCCCATTGCATAGAAGTTGCAAGGAGGTTCTTCATGTCAGAACAATAGTTGTTCGATGTTATGAAGGAGGTTGTCCATAACAGAACAACAGTTGTGCGATGTTATGAACAAAAGTGCATACTCTTATTGTGAATAAGATTTATGTTATGAATATTGATAATAAAATTGAATATCCATAACACTGACGCTAAATGTTGCAAGACTAAAAGAATACCACATCTGTGTGGCACTGCATTTAGTCACATTGGAGAAACTAGCATGGAAAAATTTCATAGTGATGAATTCTGAAGTCATCTGATTGAGAATCATCTGACACTTGCAAACTTCGTCCAATTAGTGAAGTAAACTAAAATACTGTTCACAGGCCATAGAGAACGAGCAACAAAATAATTGGCAATATGCATATCGATGTGTGTAGTCCAATAAGTGTTGTTGCAAGCAGTGGATTTATCTATCTTCAAGGATGACTCAAGTAGATATTTATATTTACTTATTGAGACATAAAACTAGATCTTTTGAACTGTTTCAGAAGGTTTTCAGAATGAAGTAGAATTTATTGTAACAAGAAAATTATGTTTCTTCAATTAGATTGTAGAAAGAAATATTTGAGTTACAAGTTTAGCGAATGTCTGATGAGCTATAAAAGTATTTTATATCTTGCAACTCCTATAACACTACTAAGAGTAGAGTGTTTTTAGTAGATGCAATCAAGCTATGTATGACATGGTGAGATCAAAGATGACATTAATTATTTCGCCAATATACTTTCAAAGTGATGCTTTAGAGACTGTGGCTTTTACACTGAAAAAGGAGCGCCATAATTTATTGAATAAGTGCTACTTTGTAGGTTATCCCAAATAGTTAGGTATTCCTCTATCACTACGCTGAGGCAAAGTGTTGCCATAGAGTGCGGAAGTTTTGAAGAAAATGTTTTCTACAAAAGAGTGAGTGGGAGGACAGTGCAACTCGACAAGATTGCGGAATCTTCGTAATCAGCTCAAAGAAAAGAAACACTAGAAGTAATTCTAGAATTTCTTACTGCGACTGGTACAAAAGCCTCTACATGAGATGTATAGACTACGGTCGAACTTGCAGCTGAACTATATAGGTTGGGAAAATTCATGCAGACCTTTGTGGTATGCAGGCGAAATATTGTTGAGCAAACAATGAACCTATAAATTACAGAGAAGCGTTGATGGGCCCTGACTCCGAAAATTGGCTATATGCCAACATAATCCGAGATAGTATCCATTCACATAATTCAAGCTTAGAACTTGATGAACCCTTCGAAAGACTTAGAGTCTAAAGAATAGTAATGGATCTATAAACTAACAAAGATAAAAAAAATGTTTTATAGTGCTTGACTTGTTACAAATAGTTTATGACAAGATCAAAGAATTGACTATGACGAGATTGTCTCATCATAGCAATACTTAAAGTCAGTTCGGGTTAAACTAGCAATTATTAAAAATTTCAATAACACAGATGGATGTCAAAATGATTCCATAAGATGGAAATAGAACCAAGGTTGTATGTTTGATACGATCCAAGGTAATTTTGTCGATCCAAAGGATGCTAGTAAGTATGCAAACTTCAAGAGATCCTATAATGATATGAAGCAAGCATAGTGGAGTTGGAATCTTCGTACTGATGAAATGGTCAAATAAATTGATTTCATCGAGTAAAGCGAAGATGCTTGTATTTACAAGAAAGTAAGTGGGAGCATGATAATATTTCTAAACACTATATGTACATGACATATTATTGATTGGAAGTTATTTTCTTGACATGGATTAAGACTTGATTGAAACTAGTTTTTCAGTAAAATTCTTAGGCAATTAATAGTCTTGGTATTAGACATAATAATCTATGGAGATAATAGTGTCTAATCGGACTTAGCCAAAATACATATTGACAGAATACTAAAGCAGTTTAGTATGTAAAATGTCAAGAAAAGTTTCTTGTCAATGTCACATGGAAGGAGTCGGTATCCTGAAATACTGATGAGCGAAATATGGTTTCAATAACACTTGTATTCCATGGTATGTAAACAACCAGATATTTCCAATACTCCACGTTAGTTGTAAGTAAAAGTTACTAGTATGGTCAAATTGTTGATCATAGGACAACAATGAAAAATGACGTTAAGGATTAACGACATGTTTCTCACACACGGACAAAATGAAGAGATTGTTGTAAGGAGTTACATCAATGAAGGCTCGTTGTAAGTAGTACATCGATAAAATCTTCATCTATGCTCCAAGTGATTTTTTGATTTCAATTTAAAAGTGATTTATGGTGGCACAGTAAGTTGGAATTGGTCCCAAAAGTTACTGTGGTGAATTCTATAACAAAAGGCTAAGTATATTATTGCTTTAGAAGCAAAAGTGAATGGTGACGAATCGAAAGTTCATTCATGAGCTTGGTATGGTTTCTAGATGATTGTATCATTGGAACACTAATCTTAATAGTGGTTCCATAACTCAATCTAAGGAATCAAAGGTTCTACTAGCTAGTGATTCAATATATATACAAAGCCGGTTTCACACAAATTATGAATTCTTGTGAAAGCATTATAGATGCATAGAAATGCAAACAATACACGCGGATCTGAAGTTGTCAGATTTGATAGGACGAAGTCTATACCACAAGCAAAGCATGGATTGACACCGGATTGCCATTGGTGTAAAAGTTAAAAGTGCTAACTAGATTATTGACTCTAGTGCAAGTGGGAGACTGTTAGAAATATGCCCTAGAGGCAATAATATTATATTATTATATTTACATTATTCATAGTTGATAGTTTATATTCCATGCTATAACTGCTATGATCCTGGAATATGTGATTCAGTGGAAAACTCATATGCACGTGTGGAATGATAAACGGTAAACAATAGGTTCCCGGTCTTTCCTCTAAGACCGACTCAAGTGTTGTTGGTGATCACGTTTTCCGGATCTTAGGATATTGTTAAATGTAACGATAGTCCTGAAACAACATTGAGGGTATGACGTTAGAAGAACGATCATATTGAATCGACCCAATACTTGTCTGTTATACTATGTGATCATATCGTCTAAAATCATCTGTTATAACACGGAGTGTTAGCATGTGTTTTAGTACCTCAAACCATGAGAGTGTCTTGGTCACTTCCTACTGGACGGTGGGCTTTGGGGTTGCTCAAACGTCATCTGTAACAAGGTGCTCATAACGACAACTTTCAGGCTCACCGGAAAGTTTGACAAGTGACCAGACAGCTCGAGAGTGGGATTTACTCCTCTGATAATGGAGAGATATTCTTAGGGCCCTCTCGGTGTGACGGCATCCATCATCGTCTGGCCAGACACAGGTGACTACGTCATGGGGAAGCCGGAACACGTCAACGAGAAAGAAAAACAAAACCGGTAACAGGAGCAACGGTATAGTGAGCATGGTGATGACTCTGAAGGATACCGATGCACACCGGGTTTTGTGAAGTATCGCGAAGCAAAGGGAACATCACATGATAACCAAAGGTTCACTCGAATATCATTCGTGTAATCATAGGACCGATATGGATGTCCACGGTTCCGCTATCGGTCATTGAACGAAGGGGTTTCGTTCATGTCTATGGTTACCGAACCTACGGGGTCACAAGCTTAAGGTAATCACGATCTGCTGAGTGTTAGTAAGATGGGAGTGATGAGAATATATTTGTGGAATTGTTTCATTAATATGCGAAATAGTTCTGAGAGGTTCCGAAAGCGTTTCGGGGTCACCGGAAGGGTTTCGGTGAATCTCGGGTAATACCGGGTATTACCGATTAATATATATAATGCTCTGAAAATGTTTAGAACAAATATATATTTAATTTAATATCAATGGGCCTAATAAGGCCAAGAGGTGGAAGGAAACTTGCGCCACAAGGGCCAAAGTGGAAGTGGCGCCCCCCGTTCCTAGTGGGGGGGGGGGGGCGAATCCTACTTGGGGAAGGAGTAGGACTCCCCCCCAAGGCTGGCGCACCAAGGGGGCTCCTTCCCCTTTGGTGGCTACCCTCTCCCTCCCCTCTAACCTATATATACTAGAGGATTTCCACCCTATGCTATATAAGTTTTGGAGCCTCCTCTTGTTGATCTTGTGCATGTTCTAGTTGGTCCTAGTTGACTAATTAGAGCGAGCCCTAGCCACCTCTAATCCTCATAATTAGAAGCCCCGTGTGGTTCTAATCTTCTCCCTCTAATTCTCCGGCAATGATTAGCTCTGGACGGTGAAGCGCTACCGGATCGTGAAGACCGTACGCTTGCAACCAAGTAGAGAGGCCGTGCTTTCGGTCTTCCGTTCAAGGGATTGTTCGTGGGCGGTTTGCGGGATCATCATCAACGTTCGAGGGACTTCAAGTACGATCTAAACCGACTCGTCTACTTCCGCTGCACTCCCGGAGTCAGTAACGATCGTTGATCACAACCCGTTATGCATTTTCATATTGTTCTTCGGTGTTCGTAGGGCGATTTTTTTTGTTTTCTACTACGTTTCCCAACACTTGGGTGCATGCTTAGGGCCCACGCAAGAAATGGGAATGAATTTCAAACACCTCGGCACCATCACTCGGCCGCAAACATTGAGATACATGGTTTTTAAATTCTAGTAATTCCAAAACTCGTCTGAAATTCATGAAACTTGGCATGCTATCATGGAATGGCATGAACATGATGTGGTAAAAAAAATCCCATTTGAGGCAGATTTGGGTATAAGCTTCTCACGAACCAGAGTTTCTGACAAGAAGCCTCATGGTTCCGGTAGGGAACATGTCACCTTTGTGGACAAAATGATATTCGTTGCCTCTTCTTGCTTTCAATTTTTATCTAGTGTCAACATAGAACAACAAGAGTGTCGTTTTAAATTTTGTAATATTTCGTGGTTCGTTAGGACATTTTTATACATTAAGTGAGTTTTCTTGGCATTTTATGTGCATAATTCAAATTTGGACTACATGCACATGGTCCTGTACAGAAAAATGGGTTGGAAAATCAAATGTGTGTCATTGGGTGATTGCTTAGGTCCCACGCAAGAAATGGGAGTGAATTTGAAACACCTCGGCACTGTCGCTCGGCCGCAAACATTGAGATACATGGTTTTTAAATTCTAGTAAATCCAAAACTTGTGTGAAATTTATGAAACTTGGCATGCTATCATGGAATAGCATCAACATGTTGTCGTAGAAAAATTGTCCCATTTGGGGCAGATTTGGGTATAAGCTTCTCACAAACCAGAGCTTCTCACATGAAGCCTCATGGTTCCGGTAGGGAACGTATGACCTTTGTGGACGAAATGATATTGGTTGCCTCTTTTTGCTTTCAAATTTCCGTCTAGTGGCAACATACACCAACATGAGTGTCGTGTTAAAATTTCGATTTTTTCTGGGTTCATTAGGACATTTTTATACATTAACTGAGTTTTGTAGGCATTTTATGTGCATAATTCAAATCTGAACTTCATGCACTTGCTCCAGTGTAGAAAATGGGTTGAAAAATCAAATGTGTGTCCTTGGGTGCATGCTCAGGTCTCATGGAAGAAATGGGAATGAATTTCAAACACCTCGGCACTGTTGCTTGCCGGCAAACGTTGAGATACTTGGTATTTAAATTCTAGTAAATCCAAAACTAGTATGAAATTCATAAAACTTGTCATGCTATCATGGAATGGCGCCAACATGTTGTGGTAAAAAAATTGTCCCATTTGGGGCAGGTTATGGTATACGCTCCTCACAAACCAGAGCTTTTCACAAGAAGCCTTGTGGTCCAGTAGGGAAGGTGTGTCACCTTTCCAGACGAAACAACATCTGTTGCCCCTTATTGCCTTGAATTTTTTTTCTAGATACAACACACACCGACAGGAGTGTTATGTTAAATTTTGGAATTATTCGGGGTTCGTTTGGACATTTTTATACATTAACCGAGTTTTCTAGGCATTTTATGTGCATAATTCAAATTTGAACTACATGCACATGCTCCAGTGTAGCAAATTGGGTTGAAAAATCATATGTGTGTCCTTGGGTGCATGCTTAGGTCCCATGCAAGAAATGGGAATGAACTTCAAACACCTGGGCATCATGGCTCGATCGATAACATTGAGATACTTGATTTTAAAATTCTTGTAAATCCAAAACTCGTCTGAAATTCATGAAACTTGGCATGCTATTATGGAATGGCACCACATGATGTGGTATTTTTCATATCCAATTTGATAGAAGGCGCACGAATTAACAGCTAACAAAGGCATTTGGAAACAAATAGCTGCCTCGTTATATCTCAAACGTTTGAATAATTTAAATCGTGGGCGTCTGCTAACCATTCACGCGACGCCACGCGTCAAACTTTTAATGGCTAGGAGGTGCCGTGCAGACAGCTACTTGAGTAGATGGGAGGTGTGCGAGCGCAGTCCACTGCGCAGGTTGACCGTGAGGCGTGCAAGCAGTCTACCGATGTGCAGGCTCACTGGGAAGCGTGCGAGCTGTACGGTGCGCAGGCTCACAGGGAAGCGAGTCCTTTGACTTCCATGGCCGCGCGCCCCCCTCAGCGACATGGGACGCCGCCGTCGACCGCTACATCGCAGCGCCATGAGTTGTCGTCCTCCCGCGCCGCGCTCGTCGATCGCGCGACGACAGGGTCTGTGATTTCCAAGTGAAGAACATTCTGAGCTGGCTAGAAGACTTCAACAACGGCGTCCCGGAGGACGACAATGCCGGCGCAGCACGCCGCCTCCGCCGCCGCCGCAATTAGTATCTCGATCGTATGAATATAAAGTCACAGCGTTACTGAATGAAACCTATGGTTTGAATGTACAGACTTATAAAATATTTTTCAAAGAAAAAACATCAATGGTTTTCAAATTTATAACATTCTTCATAAACGATTTAGATAGAACACATGTATGCAAACAGACAGCTTCCTTAGTAAGCCAAGGGAAAATGTGTCGTGCAGGATTTGTGCATCTCTTCATCGCAAACATTTTAGACAGAACACCCGTATGGAAAGCGAGATCTATGGTCCACCTTCCCCACTAAGCGAAGGAAAATTTTACCGCGCAGGATTTGTGCATCTCTTCATCGCAAACAGTTCAGATTGAACACGGTATGCAAAGCGAGAGCTATGGTTCCTTCGCCACTAAGCCAAGAAAAAATGCGGCACGCAGGATTTGTACATCCCTTCAACGCAAACGGTTGTTTATGATGACCCGTGTGCAACCACGTACAGACAATTTGGTAAGATTTGCATTTATCATATTGGGTATATTGCCATTTGTCAAGCTGAAAAAATTGACATTTGTCTATCTAGTAACATGGCCCTTTGTCAACCATGTAACCCTGCCATTTGTTAAAATTTGCAGCTAAAAATCACTAGCACTACCTATTTTTGCAACTGAAATTCAGTAAGCATAGATTAAGCAGCCTTTCTTTATACAAACAGTTCAACTCGACAGCTGAACCGACCAAACTTTTCCCGAATTGTTGCTAATCACGTACTGAAATAGCTAGTTCAACTATATATACTAGCTAATTTTAAGTATGTAGTACAATTCAATCACATTTATAGTCAGATGAACTGAACAAAATAGCCCCTAAATACTACTACTATGGAGGGGCTTTGTACTACTTCCAGCAGCCTCTCCTCTGCCGAGCACGCTCAGTAAGAGGCAGAGGAGGAGCCTACCGATGAGCTGGACAACTGGAATACGGTGCCTACCACTGCTACACCTTTAGCGACGCTCACCTCGAACGCCCTCTGCCGCTCCAGACGACCCCTCTCGAAGCGGCGGGATTCCTCATAGATCTTCTCATTCCGCGCCTCTGCGGCGGTGTGTGCTATAGCCATGGCGGCGGTAAGACTCTTTGCATGCTCGATCAGGCGCTCCTCCTCCTTCCGTAGTAACTCGATGTAGCGCGCAAGGGGCTCCACCTCCACCTCCCACCTTCGGGCGGCGGTGGCGGAGCGGGTGATGACCCTGGCGGTCGACGGTGGGCTGGCGGCCACAACGGCCGACGGTGGGCTGGCGGCCACGACGGCCATCTCCCGCCTTCGGGCCGCGGTGGAGGAGCGGGTGATGGCCACGGTGGCCGACAGTGGGGTGGCGGCCACGACGACCACCTCCCGCCTTCGGGCCGCGGTGGCGGAGCGGGCGATGGCCCTGGCGTTTGACGGTGGTGTGGCGGCCACGACGGTAGACGGTGGGGTGCCGGCAACGATGGCCGGTAACAGCTATCGACGAGCATCGGCGGCGAAGCGTGTGGTGGGTGTTGCGCGCACACCCAACAGGGACGCCACGCGCACTACACTGCGCCGGGGACTGCGCCGCTGCCGCGGTGTAGCCTCCCAGATGGAGATGTCTCTCTGATGATGGCAGAATGGCTAAGCGACGACGACGGGCCGATGCCATAGGCGATCGTGGGAGAAGCAGACGAGATAAGCTACAGGGAGGAAGAGGAAAATGCGACGCAGGACTTGCCGGCCGTGAGGGTTTATATAGCAGGCCGGTAAGCATTGGGATTTTGGGGGATTTCGCTAAGTCTGGCGGGAAGCTTGCATAGCTATGCGCGGGAACCTGCACGGTTGAGCGGGAACGGGCTCACTGACGATTCATTGGCGCCACTTCGAGCCACCGTTTGGCCGAAAGAACGCCTGCACGGTGCTCAAGCTTGCGCTCGAAGCCGCCTGCGTCAGCGGGTGACAAGACGTGCGAGAGGAGGACGAAACGACATGTACACATACGTTAATAAATAAATAACATTTGCGATTTAATTACGTACTACCTCCGTCCTGCTTTATAAGTTCAGTTTGTATTTTTGTGTCAAATTTTGACTAGAGATTTAACTAATAAAATACGAATGCATGTCACCAAAGATTATATCGTTGGATTCGTATTCGAACACAGTTTCCAATTATATTTTTTTTATAACATACATTAACATTTTGTTAGTTAAACTTAAGGTCAAAATATGGCACAGAATATAAAGGGGAATAAAAAACCAGCACGGAGGTAGTAGCACACGGCCGCTCTCTACGCACGTCGCGAACGATTGTTCGACCATCGTGTGATGTGGAACGCGACGTAGTTTCACATCATGCCGCCGGCTCACAACTGCCGGCCGAACTTCTCTATGCGTGTGGTTACTCACGGTTGAGACGGTCGCGGCGCGCTCTGCTCTCGTCCCTCCGCGCGCGCTGCCAGTGTTTGGGGCCGGCACACGATCACATACGTTCGTGCTGCCATTATGCATGCGGTTGTGTCGGGCATGGCGCCACGATGCAGTTACCCGCTGCAAAAACTGTCATGCGGACGTGCCGAGAATGCAGGCCGCCCGGCCCCCATTTATTCCCGCGGCCATTTACCTTCATCTGTCGTGCCCCACGACACAATAATCAAGCACACCCACGACGACACATACGTGGGAGGATATCCAGCGGCTCCAATGTCGCTCCTCGTGGCTCCAACGGCGCTCCCCATGGCTGACGACGACAACGGACGGTAGTTCACCTCGCCTCACGTAGTGGACACCCACGTGAGGGGGAAGGACCTCTCGATGGTGTACACAAACGAGCCGATCTTGCTGGAGAGCTCCATCCAAACTTTGGAGCAGTTGCTTGCCGAGGACAAGTACCATGTGGTCGGTTTCGACCTCGAGTTCACCGGCGGTCATGTCAGGCATGATCAGAAGGTTGCCGTCACCCAGTTGTGTGTGTGTCATCACGTCCTCGTCTACCACTACTGCCTGGCCACAAGGCCTTGCGAGCATTTCGCCAGGTTTATCAAGAGCCGCGACTAGAGTTTCGCTACGATGGACATCATCAACGATCTAAAAGCGCTCGAGGTTTCGGGCTTGGCCTGCCAGAACCTTGTCGACATCCATCACCACTACAGGGTCTAGGGCAGCCCGAAGAACAAGCAGAACTCCTTGGTTGACCTCGCCTCAGCCATCATCGACCCCTACTACAAGAACATGCAGGCTACGTGCAACAAGGACAAGATCGCATGGCACAGTGCTTGGGAGCAGAGACTGGATGAAGAACACGTCAAGTATGCGGCCAAGGCCGCGTACACAAGCTATGAGATGTACAGGCAGATCGTTGACATAAGGAAGTGCCTTTGTCCTGCCCCAGACGAGGGATCGAGCCACGGAGCAGTGGCGGCAGCCTCAGAAGAAGTAGATGATTAGATGATCGTTCCTCCGAGTTTAGAATGCATGTAGTTGTTTATTGAGGTGTGTGCGAATGTTTTGTATAGTCACTTATGTAATTGGATGTTTATTTTTGGTTATATATGTTGTTCATCTGAAGACTGGGCAAATCACATCGCACACGGAGTTAACTAGGGAACCCGTCGGTGATGATTTCATCAATCACTGACAATTGTATACCAGCAAGCGTTTGCCCACAACACACACGGCTTATTCCATCACAAACAGCTCGGATGGATCAACCGTATGCCACGTATCGCACACTCAACTCTAATCTGAATCGTGCTTGATGTCTCCGCCATCGCTCGCACAGTTCGTCTTATTTGTCCCGTATCACCGTGCAGGCCTCTGCTCGCGTCCCTCGGCGCGCTCTGCTCGCCGTTAGGCGCCGCGGCGCGCTCTGCTCGCGTCCCTCCGCTTGCTTGGCTTGTGGACGGCTTTTCCCTGCGTGTTCAACTGTTATATGCATATGCTTGCTCGCCATTGAGGTAACCGCGGAGCGCTCTGCTCGCGTCCCTCCGCTCGCTCTGCCAGTGGTTGGGGTCAGCGCGTGATCACATTGGGGGCCCATATGCATGTGGTTGCGCCGCGTGCGTCGCCACGATGCAGTTACGTGCGGCATGATGGAGTTACACGCTGCAAATTAGAACTGTCATCCGGGCGTGCCGATATTCCAAGCCGTCCGGCTTCCACATTAATTCCCGCGGCCATTATAACCTTAGTCTCTTCAACCTTTCGATCGCGCCCCACACTACAATAAGCATACCCACGACGACACATATAGAGAGGATATCTAGCGGCGCTCCAATGGAGTTCGGCGTGCATCAAGTGGAGACCCACGCAAGGGAGACGGATCTCTCGGTGGTGTACACCATTGACCCGGCCGTGGTGGAGGGCTACATCAACACCGTGGAGCTGTTGCTTGCTCAGGACAAGTACAAAGTGGTCGGCATCGACCTCCAGTACACCGACGGTCGTCTCGGGAAAGATCAGAAGGTTGTCGTCGCCCAGTTGTGCGTGCGCCATCATGTCCTCGTCTACCACTACTGCATGGCCGCAAAGCCTTGCGACCGCTTCGCCAGATTTGTCAACATCACCGACTACAAGTTCGCTACGGTGGAAACCACCAACGATGTAAAAGCGCTCCAACTTATGGGCTTGGCCTGCAAGAACCTTGTCGAAATCCGTGACCACTACAGCGTCTGGGGCAGCACGAAGGACTCCCTAGTTGAACTCGCCTCGGCCATTATCGACCCCTACTACGAAAAGATGAAGCAGGATGCCAACAGAACACATCCCGTATCCTGGCACGGGGCCTGGATGCGGCAACTGGATGAACCTCACCTCAGGTTCATGGCCAAGAGCGTGTACACATGCTACGAGATGCACAGGCGGATCGTTGACATGAGGAAGTACCTCCTTCCCAAAATCGACGAGGCCGGATCGAGACACAAGCAGAGCAGTAGCGGCAAGCGTCACAAGAAGTAGATGATGATCAGATGACCGTTTATCCTAATTAATTATGCATATAATATATAGTTTACTTTGGTGTGTGAAAATGTCATGTGTGTAGCAGCCACCTATGTAATTATGCATGTAATAGTTTACTTTGGTGTATGCAAATATCATGTGTGTAGTAGCCACCTATGTAATTGGATGTTTAATTTGGTTATGCAACCATGTCCTTATAAGTGTGTATATATATATGTGTGTTTGTGTGTGTGTGTGTGTATATATATATGTTTGTGTGTGTGTGTTGTTCTGTATGCAATCACATCGCACAACACACATGTCTTATTAGCAGCAATCGTCTGTGTTATTATCGGTCTTCGCACATATTTCTGATTACAGACCTGTTTGCCACGTATCACACATATCTTATTAAGTTGAACCGTTTTTATTCTCTAGGCTCAACGCAAATAGTTCATCCGAGTGAACTGTAAGCCCTCTATCGCACGCACATTAATCTGGCTGACAGTTTATTTTGTGTTGCCTAATCACAAATAGTTCATCCGAGTGAACTGTATGCCGTATATCGCACACATCTTCATCTGCCTACCCGTTTCTGTTGTTCCGCCTCATCACAAACAGTTTATCCGAGTGAACTGTATGCCGTATATCGCACACACCTTCATCTGGCTGTCCGTTTCTGTTGTTCTGCCTCATCACAAACAGTTCATTGGAGTGAACCGTATGCCACGCATCGCACACGTAACTATAATGTGAATCGTGTTTGATGTCTACGCCATCGTAAACGTATCGTATCATTTTTGACGATTTCTATACATCACTGTTTGCGATTAATGCATCGCACACAGTTTTGTCGAAGGATCTCTGATTGTAGTGTCGCGTTAATATTATCCTGCAGTAGTGATCCACGTGAAGATTCCACTAGGCGTTGCAGTGGGCCCCGATTGGCTTCCGCGGCGCCGAATGCGCGGAATAGGAGCACCCATGAACATCCACGTGGAGATTAAATGAGCCCGCTAGAGTGCATGGTTTACCTCATATTCATCGCTAAGAGTGATGAATAGATCCTATTTTCATATGAGGATTCCCCCACGGTCCTTTGGAGGGTCCAAGTTTGACACACACATAAAACTTCCTAAATATTCGCGGAGGATCTTTACTAACATCACATATTCGTAGCATCCGATTGCCAGGTGATAGGACAATCAACAAAGGCAATGTTGCAACATTTGGTGCAGTGTTATATGAAATAATGGAACGGGCCTCGTCTATTCTCTCTTGTAGATTTAGTGATGAATTAAGAACCTCAAATTTTGAGGCCCACAACTTAGCAAAGCATGCTTTTAATTTAGAAGTTGGACGCTATGCTTGGTTAGGCAATCAAGTGACCTTCTCTTCGTCCATGTAAACATTATGACGCATGAATAAAAGCATTCTAAGGTTCTCTCTTAGAGAAACTACCCAAAATCGGGCACGTCCTATTTCAAAGCTAACCAGCGACTGATCGCTGGGGGCTATACCTGGCCATAACTCGGGCTGGGCTGGGCCTAAAAAAGCCCACAACAGAAAACCTAGGCCCAGCCCGGCATTCGGGCCAAGATTTCATGCCCAAGCCTAGCCCGTCAGTGAAAAAGCCCGATGGGCCTCGGGCTGGGCCTCTTCCCTAAGATGCACATATGTCAAGCCCAAGCCTGGCCCGCCGTGTCACTCGGGCTTAAAACCTAGGCCCAAGCCCGGCCCGTGGGCAAGACCGAGTCGGGCTATTTCGGGTCGGGTCGGGTCGGGTCGGGCCGGGTTTCCCATGGCCAGGTATACTGGGGGGCTATATGGAAAGCAAATGGGTTTTCCTAGCAGTTTTAGTATAGAGCGAACTCTTTATGGTAGTTTTCTCTGCGCTCTTGCCACATTTTTTTTTCCTAACAGAAACTGCCATGTGCCTATGAACAAAATGTCATGTGTTATGAAAAAAATGCAAGGCTAAACTTTCCCAAATGGCATCTCCCCTACCGACGTTTCGCTAGATACTGGGATCCTTTACCAAGAGGCATTGTTCCTCGAAATTACTAGTTATGGGGTACCCTTTGCAATGGTCAGCCTCACCTTTTCATCGATGACAACTGGTGCGCTGCATGTACGTCACTTGTCACAACCTGCGTGTTCTTCCTTTTTTCGTAGATTCGCTTATTCAAAACATTTTATCTCTTGAACTATGCGTCCAAATCCTGAACCCTTTTCACCGTTGGATTTCTCATGTCGAGATCTTCAAATTAGATCCTATGTTAATAGGTTTCGACGAACTTTTTTCACGAAAAAAATGTGTGCTTCTCGAAAAACACATTGTATAGTTGTGTTTCTCGTGAAAGCACATTTTTTTCCTTTTTTGACAAATATAGCTGGGCTTCGCAAAAGAAAATCTCCAAAATGAGGGAAATGCAAGGAAAACTCGGAAAAACAAAAAAAACTCATCTAAAATCCGAAAACATGTACAGAAAAATAAAAAATTGAAATCCAACGGAAGTGTCCAGTAGGCGACACGTGGCAGCGGCTGGGCGCACAACTTGAAGCGCTCGTTGATGGTGTCCTGGACTAGGGGGTGCTCACGACGTCGTCTCCCAACCTGGTGGGCCGGGCCGAGGACCCCCATGATGATTTACAGTGGGCCACGTTTGTCGGGCCCAGAAGCACCAAGATGGAAATTTCCGAAGACTTGATGCCTACTCCAAGACTTAAGAGGTCGTCTACACCATGATTATCCAAGATGTAATCGATCTATGTGTAAACCCTAGATCCCCCGATACCTATATAAACCGAGGGGTATGGCTCGTAGATGACAAACTCATACACACAAAGATCTCTCAGTAGATCAACCTGTAATCTGTACTCCCTCGAAACCACTACAATCAAAGCAGGACGTAGGGTATTATTTTTTCGAGAGAGTCCAAATCTGAGTAAAATCATGTGTCTATGTTACAATCGCACCAAGGCTACTTGTTCGGGACCCCCTATCTGGGATCTGCTGAATTTGACTCCATCACTCGCATGCCAAGAAAGTGACCCATGCAGGAGCCCCGCAAGGGTAACCGCTGGATAGTCGCTCCCAACTTCTTGAAACTTCCGAGTTGGACGCGCAATTCAAAATTTGAGCGCACGGTTCAAGATATAAAACGTTTTGAATAAATGAATGTAGAAGATAAAAAAACACCCAGATTACGATAAATAGCGCACATGCAATGTGTCACTTATAAATGCCTGAGAGGGTGACCTTTGCAAAGGATGCCCTTTACCTAGTGATTCGGTAAGAAATTCAAGTGAATGAAACTAGTGTGCTAAAAAAAGTGAACCAAACTAGCTCGTAAAGGCATCTCTAAAGGCGTACAACAAATTGCTTCTAAATGTTCGGACGGACGGTCTGGACACTTTTAACCATTCAAACGGGTATATCAAAGGTCCGCGTAGCGCAGCAGTCTGGGTGTCCGAATTTCACTAAATTGATAGCAAATGTAGAATTAGTTTGGAATTAAGGCACACTAGGGACAAATCTTGAACCGGCCTCAAACCCATTTTTCCTCCCCTCCTTCTCTCTTCTCTCTTCTCTCTTAATTGGAAAGGGGTGAACATTTGATGCATCGAATTGGATCGTAGCCCCCAACCGCTGTGCACGGACATTTTGAAATGTGTCGGGCGACGTTCGAAGTGTCCTTTTTAATGTACGCCGTTGGAGATGCCCTAAGTCATGCATATGTATTTTCCTGAGCATCAGTATGTGCAGTCATGTAGTGTAACAAGCTTACACATGTACAGTACAGACCCTCACTGAAACAGCCGCAGATGTATTTTCCTGAGCGTCAGTATGTGCAGTCACGTAGTGTGACAAGATTACACACACACAGTACAGACCCTCACCGAAACAGCTAAATGTATATGTCCCGTGATCAGGACGACAGAGTGAGGACAGACATAGCCAAACTGAATGGACGCAACGAGTGGCACGCAAGTTGTGTGATACGCGGAGAGTCGAGAGCCCAACACGGAACCAGGGACAGGGGACGTGCACTCACGCGCACGCAGAGCTTGTGCTCCCTGTGTGCGACCACTGTGCGCCCAGTGCGAGCCTGGAGTCCTCACCGCTGCTCCGGCGGTCTGGCCTATAAAACGTGGCCCTCGACCCCTTCGCTAGCAAAGGCAAAGGTTTCTTCCACATTTCCCCTGAACAAAGAGAAGCAAATCGGCAGAGAGCGAAGCAAACCGGCCGGCGGTTCCTGGCCCCTCGCGATGGCCGGCAAGGCTAGGGTGTTCATGTGCGTGGCGCTCGTCGTCCTCCTGCTCCTTGTCGAGGTGATCACCTGATCCATGGCGTTAGATTCTTCCAGAGCACATGCATGCTATATGTTTGATTGCCTAGCTAAACTTGGTTCCTGTTCATTTTCCTCTTCCGCAGACCACCGCTCCGAGTGGACAAGCTCACGCCGTCGGTAAGCCCACGCACGCATTCATGGGCGATTCATTTGCTAATCAGACTTGCTCGACGGGCATGCATGCGCCAGACTGATATATACGTATCCTTCTATGCGCTGATTTGCAGATTGCGGCGGCGCGTGCTCGTACCGGTGCAGCAAGTCGAGCCGGCCGAATCTGTGCAACAGGGCGTGCAACACGTGCTGCCGGCGATGCAACTGCGTGCCGCCCGGCACCGCCGGCAACGAGGACGTCTGCCCCTGCTACGCCCACATGACCACGCACGACGGCCGCCACAAGTGCCCATGATCCAACCGCCTTCTCCACGGTCGATCGAGACTACTACATAGTCGATCGTCATGGCGTCTCAATTAATATCACATCAAGCTAGCTACAACCAACCATAACTAGACTACGAGTGGCACGATCGATACGATATCATGTACTCAAGAAAGTGCTGCTACCTATCCATCGTGTAAGCATGTTTGCTATCTCATTCTCGCGCAGTGGTAATTGCCGGCAATTGCACTAAAACAACTAATGCGCATGCTATTGAATTCACCCCAGCTAATTCATCCAAAAGTCCAAACTGACAGAGAGAGACGGACAACATATTTCAACACCTCCCCTCACGTCTAGGCTTATTTACTTCTTAGCCACAGTCTTGAACACAAGACCTCCTGACTCCGATACCATATTAAATCCATGCTCCAGCCAACTCATCCAAAAGTCTGAACTAATGAAGAGAGGCGGACAATATATTTCAACACATATTCGTATATGCATGTGTGTATATGCGCGTGTCCATGCTCAAGCTTATACGAACTAAGGCCATATGTCAACAAGGGAACAAGTGTAGTGATGTGCTCATAGTCCTCGTCAAGCCCTTTTAGGGTGTTGTGGATGAGCTGTTCATCGGTGACGGAAGCGTCGACCACCGTCTTCTGCTTGTGGCAGTAGTCGGTGATGGAGCAGTTGCCATGCTCGTGGAGGTTGCGGAATTCTTTGCCGAGGTACATGGCGCGTGCCTTTTGCTAGTCGCGAAAGAGGGCGATGATGCTCGTCCAGACCGCTATAGTCTCCCCTTCCATCACCATGTCGAGGATGTCGAAGGAGATGGAGCCTTACAAGCAGCGAAGGACGATGGCGTCGAGGCAGAGCCGTTCTTCGTCATTGGCGGGCGGGACCTCCGTGTCGAGATGATCCGCGAGCTCGTCATTGGCGGACGATGTGGAAGAAAGTGCGCCACTTGGTGCAGTTTGGTGTGGTGAGGTTGAGGGTGACAGGGATGATGGACTTGAAGTTCTGGAACGCTTGGGTTTGAGCCTAGAGTGAGGTGAGCGGGTTGGGAGCATCGACCTCGGCGTTGCCCATGTTCGAGACGTGAGATTGATGGGTGCGTGAGGTGGAGGAAGGATAAGGCGACGGCTAGGACAAAGTCGACGTGAGAGACGGAGCGGAAGCAATTATTCGAAGGGATCGAATAGTAGATACCATGAAAGTTGGGAGCACCTATATGCCATGTGCCTGAAATTTATTTAAGTTTCAGTCACTTTTATTCTACGCCTTTAGATTAACATCCAATGGACAAAGTCTGCACTTCCAGAGGAGCCGGTCAAGAGCCTTGTGATGGGCCCGTTTCTTGCCAGCATTGACGCACCATGCATCCATGTAGATGCCCAAAGAAGTGAATGAATGCAAGTTTTGCATCTCCGGTGATGCTACAACATGTACGAGCCTAAGCTCCTCTTTTTAGAGAAACGGGCGTTGGCCCGACTTCAAATTAATGAAGCCATCAACCGACTAGGAAGGGTACAATGATTTTACAGTGAAAAGATACAAGCTTGAGAGCAAGCTAAAAAATAACAGCAAGGAGCAATCAGACAGAACTACTACACATATCAGAGGGAACAATCGTGCCGGCTAACAAATGAAGCATCTTGATCAAGCCAAAGATTCCTCGCAGACCGGATTGGCATCTGAAGAAGCCGTCGAGGAAGCATCGAACGGAGTGAAGCAACCACTAGTAGAAAACAGGGCTTTGGTTGAAGCCTGGGTAAGGGCATTAATCCCGGTTCACTCACGAACAGGGACCAAAGGGGGCATCTGTCCCGGTTCGTGAGGCCAGGGCGCCGGCCGGGCCTCGGGGGCCATTGGTCCCGGTTCGTCTGACACTTTTGGTCCCGGTTCCAGACACGAACCGGGACCAATGGTCCTCGCTCCTGGCCCATCATCTTTAGTCCCGGTTGGTGGCTGGAACCGGACCAAATGTTGTCCTTTAGTCCCGGTTTTAGCCCTAAACCGGGACTAAAGAGAAGCCTATATATACCCCCTCGAACAGAGCCACTGCTCTGTTTTTTTGGCCGGCCGTGGGAAGAGGTGTGTGGTGCTCTAGCTCACCTCCTATGCACATGAGGTGTTCGATGAAATGCCCGAGCCACACTTAAACTTTCTCCTCTCGAAGCTCCTTGTCCAAGCTTCATTTTCCTCAAGATTTGTCTAGGTTTGGCGGACCGTCCTGTCCCGTCCCCGTCCTCACCGCCGTCGATCGCCCGTGCCGATCTCGTCGCCGGCACCACCGTGGTGAGCCTCTTGTTCTTATCTTCTTTCTAAAAGAAAAAAAATTCTTACTTGTATGATTTAGGTAGATACTTGTATAATTTTCTTACTTTTATTATTGTTTGTTATTATATAGTGCGATGGTTTTGGTATCCGCCCCCGTCGGCCCTTGTCCTGTCTATGATTCGGATGTGGTATATATTATCTTTTATAACTATTTGTTTCATTTAGTGTTTATGACAATTATGCCGACCAACGTGACATAGATGTTTTTATCTAGAAGGTATGTGAACCGGAAATTCCAACCGACCCTCTTGTCAAGAGGTTAAATTTAGTTGAAATAGAAAACAATTACTTGAAGAAAAAATTGAAAAGAATTGAGGACGAGAAGATGGAATTGGAGTTGCATGTTGCGGATATCGTCGATGATCACAAGATCAAGATGGATAAAATGCGCTTGAAGATTAGAAAGATTAAAAAATATGCCATTCATACTGAGGCTTGGTATGATTATGCCGTTGGATCAATTGTTACCTTAGTTGCGATTATGATCGCATTTGTTGTTGCATTGAAATGGTTTACATAGTTTCAATGTATGTTTTAATTAGATGCTCTAGAGAGCTATATATTGTTCAATGAGAACTATGTATGAACTTTATGTATTTATTTTTTTAGTAATAATATTTGATCACTACTGTACTTTGGTTTTAATGTGATGATGAACTTCTATTAATTTGTTCACTTCTCTATTCATGATGTTCTGTAATGGTTTTTGACACACTTAATTATATATAATGCACGCAGATGAACCGGCAATGGATGTACGGTGACAGACGCACCTCCGAGTACATTAAGGGCGTGCATAATTTTCTCGAAGTGGCTGAGGCAAACAAGCAGAATGGTTTTATGTGTTGTCCATGTCCTAGATGTGAGAATACGAAGTCTTACTCTGACTCGAAAACCCTTCACATCCACCTGCTTGAGAAGGATTTCATACCACACTATAATGTTTAGACCAAGCACGGAGAAAGAGGGGTTATGATGGAAGACAACGAAGAAGAAGAGGATAATGACAACTATCTGCCCCCTGAATACGGTGATGCTGCAACGGGGGAAGCTGAAGATCAAGAGGAACCAGATGATGTGCCTGATGATGATCTTCGCTGGGTCATTGTTGATGCAAAGAGACAATGCCAAAGTGAAAGGGAGAAGTTGAAGTTCGATCGCATGTTAGAGGATCACAAAAAGGGTTGTACCCAAATTACGAATATGGCAACACAAAGCTCGGTACCACACTGGAATTGCTGCAATGGAAGGCAGACAATGGTGTATCTGACAACGGATTTGAGAAGTTACTGAAAATATTGAAGAAGAAGCTTCCAAAGGATAACGAATTGCCCGACAGTACGTACGGAGCAAAGAAGCTTCTATGCCCTCTAGGATTGGAGGTGCAGAAGATACATGCATGCCCTAATGATTGCATCCTTTACCGCGGTGCGTACGAGGATTCGAACGCGTGCCCGGTATGCGGTGCATTGCGGTATAAGATTAGACAAGATGACCCTGGTGATGTTGACGGCGAGCGCCCCAGGAAGAGGGTTCCTGCCAAGGTGATATGGTATGCTCCTATAATACCACGGTTGAAACGTCTGTTCAGAAACAAAGAGCGTGCCAAGTTTATGCGATGGCACAAAGAGGACCGTAAGAAAGATGGGAAGTTAAGAGCACCCGCTGACGGGTCGCAGTGGAGAAAAATCGAGAGAACGTGGGGGGACTTTGCAGGTGATGCAAGGAACGTATGGTTTGGTTTAAGCGCGGATGACATTAATCCTTTTGGGGAGCAGAGCAGCAATCATAGCACCTGGCACGTGACTCTATGTATCTATAACCTTCCTCCTTGGTTGTGCATGAAGCAAAAGTTCATTATGATGCTAGTGCTCATCCAAGGCCCTAAGCAACCCGGCAATGACATTGATGTGTACCTAAGGCCATTAGTTGAAGAACTTTTACAGCTGTGGAATGGAAAAGGTGTACGTGTGTGGGATGAGCACGACCAGGAGGAATTTGACCTACATGCGTTGTTGTTTGTAACCATCAATGATTGGCCTGCTCTCAGTGACCATTCAGGACAGACAAACAAGGGATACCACGCATGCACGCACTGTTTAGATGACACCGAAAGTATATATTTGGACAAATGCAGGAAGAATGTGTACCTAGGACATCGTCGATTTCTTCCAACCAACCATCAATGTCGAAAGATAGGCAAGCATTTCAAAGGCGAGGCAGATCATCTGAAGAAGCCCGCCGTCCGTACTGGTGATCACATACTTGCTATGGTCAATGATTTACAAGTAATCTTTGGAAAGGGTCCCGGCGGACTATCTATTCCGAATGACGCTGAGGGACGCGCACACATGTGGAAGAAGAAATCTATATTTTGGGACCTACCCTATTGGAAAGACCTAGAGGTCCGCTCTGCAATCGACGTGATGCACGTGACGAAGAATCTTTGCGTGAACCTGCTAGGCTTCTTGGGCGTGTATGGGAAGACAAAAGATACACCGGAGGCACGGGAGGACCAGCAACATGTACACGAAAAAGACGGCATGCCTCCAAAGCAGTATAAAGGTCCTGCCAGCTACGCTCTTACCAAAGAAGAGAAGGAAATCTTCTTTGAATGCCTTCTCAGTATGAAGGTCCCGTCTGGCTTCTTGTCGAATATAAAGGGAATAATAAATATGGCAGAGAAAAAGTTCCAGAACCTAAAGTCTCATGACTGCCACGTGATTATGACGCAACTGCTTCCAGTTGCATTGAGGAGGCTTCTACCGGAAAACGTTCGATTAGCCATTGTGAAGCTATGTGCATTCCTCAATGCAATCTCTCAGAAGGTGATCGATCCAGAAATCCTACCAAGGTTAAGGAGTGATTTGGCGCAATGTCTTGTCAGTTTCGAGCTGGTGTTCCCACCATCCTTCTTCAATATCATGACGCACGTCCTAGTTCATCTAGTCGGCGAGATTGCCATTCTGGGCCCTGTATTTCTACACAATATGTTCCCCTTTGAGAGGTTCATGGGAGTCTTAAAGAAATATGTTCGTAACCGTGCTAGGCCAGAAGGAAGCATCTCCACAGGCCATCAAACAGAGGAGGTCATTGGGTTTTGTGTTGACTTCATTCCTGACCTTAAGAAGATTGGTCTCCCTCAATCGCGGTATGAGGGGAGACTGACTGGAAAAGGCACGCTAGGAGCGGACTCAATAATATGTAGGGACGGGCATTCTTGGTCTCAAGCACACTACACAGTTCTACAGAATTCTACCTTGGTGGCCCCGTATGTCAATGTACACAAGAATATTCTGCGCTCCAAACACCCGGAGCAGTGTGACGACTGGATTACATGTGAACACATCAGGACTTTCGGCAGTTGGTTGCAAACATATCTCATGGGTGACAACACTGTTTCTGATGAGCTGTACTCGTTGGCCAGGGGACCATCTTCGACTGTATTGACTTACAAAGGGTATGAGATAAATGGGAATACATTTTACATGGCGCCCAAGATCAAAAGAGCACCAACCAAAACAGTGGTGTCCGCTTTGATGCAGCAACCAAGAGGGGAAAGGACACATATTATGGTTACATAGTGGACATATGGGAACTTGACTATGGACATGATTTTAAGGTCCCTTTGTTTCAGTGCAAATGGGTCAATCTGTCAGGAGGCGGGGTACAGGTAGACCCACAGTACGGAATGACAACAGTGGATCTGAACAATCTTGGGTACACAGATGAACCATTCGTCCTAGCCAATGATGTGACGTAGGTTTTCTATGTGAAGGACATGTCTACCAAACTGATAAAAAGAAAAGATAAGGAAGTGAATACATCATACGATGAGCCAAAGCGCCACATATTTCTTTCAGGGAAAAGAGACATCGTGGGAGTGGAGGGCAAGACAGACATGTCTGAAGATTATGAAAAGTTTCATGAAATTGCTCCCTTCAAAGTCAAGGTTGACCCAAGCACCCTGTTAAACGATGAAGATTATCCATGGTTACGGCGCAATAAGCAAAGGACACAAGCGAAGAAAAAGTGAAGACTTTCTCTCCACAACTATTCTGATGATGCCTTTGATTTAGAATATCACTGCAGTTACATGTGAAGAAATGAAATGCCTTTTGTAACAGATGAGTTTTAGCACATGCTATGTAGGTGAAATGATGATACCATGCCAACTTTCAACCTTTTCAGACTTCATTTGTAGTGCTTTTCAATTTCAGGGTTATTTAGCTCAAAAAAAAGTCAGTAAATGCATGACAAATACCAAATGAAGTAAGAAAGGGTTGAAAATTGATGATGTGGCTTTGAATGGTGCATTTTGAACACACAAAAAGTCTGGAGTTGAAATAAGTTCAAAAAAATGAAATGCCTTTTGTAACAGATGAGTTTTTGTCCGAAACCCTGAAACTACGAAAGAGATTATCCATTTTGTACACGAAGTGCATCCAGTTTTTGCCGTAACCCTCCCAAATTTTTAGAACATGCTATGTGGGTGAAATGATGATACCATGCCAACTTTCAACCTTTTCAGAGTTCATTTGTAGTGCTTTTCAATTTCAGGGTCATTTAGCTCAAAGAATGAACTAATAGCAAAAAGAATGAACTAGAAAACTTTTATAAAACTCTAATACCAAAAAGAATGAACTAAAAAGAATTAATTAAAATATTCTGTTATGATCAACTAAAACAAAACTATAATATTCTTCAACAGCAAAAAGAATCAGGTAAAAAGCTTTTATAAACCTCTAGTATTTTTGAAACTAAAATTATATAAAATTTATGCAACTAAAATTATCAAAGTATTTTTTGTTCAAAACATTAATAGCAAAAAGAATTTTCATAAAGAATTTTTTTGTTAGAAACTTTAATGGCAAACTAAAATAACAAAATCTGTTTTTGATTAAAACACCCATTTAAAATAACCTAAAAAATACAATAATGATAAAACACACTAATATTAAATAGCAGGAAAAAGAATCACTCAAAAATCTATTTTTTAAGTAAAGTTATTCACAAACTAGTGATTCGCACAAATTTCAAAGAATTCAAATTTAAACTATTCAAATTTGAAAACTAATGGCACTAACAGAAAGTTTATAATTTTTGTGACCTAAAGCAAAAAGAACTACTCAAAAACTCTAAGTATTTAGCTGTAAGTAGAAACAAAAGAAAATAAATAAAGCAAAAAACAAAACAAAAATACTTGAATTTTTTTTTAAAATGCCGCCTACTGGGCCACCACGGCCTGCATACGACTAGAAACCCAACACGCTAGTTGGCCCAGGATGCAGGCCCGTAGAAGGCCCAGTAGGCCCACAGGCAGAGAGAGTGTGTATAGGCCCGTAGGCCTGCATTAGAGAGGAGCTCGAAGTGGTAGGCGAAGTCGCGCTTATAAACCAGTGTTGAAGCCTCTCAGCTAGCGAGGTGGGACTAAACATCCAACCGCACCGCGGCTGTGCCAGGCACAGGCCTTTGGTCCCGGTTGGTGGCTCAAACCGGGACCAATGCCACCCTTTCGTCCCGGTTGGTGCCACCAACCGGGACCAATGCTCTGGGTATATAAACAACACTTAGCAGTTTTCCATTCACTTCCTCCGATCTCTCCTCTCCCCCGACGGCGCCGTGACCACCTCGACGCCGCCAGGCTGCCGGACCGCGTCGTCGCCTCCCCGAGCACTTCCCCCACCCCTCGCTGCCCCCTGCCGCCTCCGACGCCCGCACACCTGACGCTGTTGCCCCTGAGCCCCTTTGCTGCCACTGCTCGTCGCCACCGGCCATTGCTCTGTTTTTTAATGATAGATAGATGTTTTTTTAATGATAGATAGATGTTTTTTAGATGTGCTCTGTTTTTTTATATGAGATGAAATGAGATGAGATGAGATGTATGAGATGTTTTGTGCAGACGAGATGAGATGTTTGTGGAATTTTTTTTCATAGAAATTAGTGTGATATTTTTGTTCATGATGATCTTGCTAAAAACTCATATTAAGTTTGTTCGATGAATGTTCTCTGTTAAAACTCATATTAAGTTTGTTCGATGAATGTTCTATGTTAAAACTCATATTAAGTTTGTTCGATGATGATATTTTTTTTTTGTTCATTGAAATTTACTAAGTTAAAATGTTCTCGTGTTGCGGGAGGAGTCCTCGAAACATAACAAGTGTTGTATTTTCTCTCGAAATGTATCCCCGATAACTTCGACATGAGGGGGGACATCGATCAACCCCCTCTCGCCCGACCAACTCTCGAGTCCACCCAAACCGGGACTGAAAAAGTGTTGTCGAGGCCAAGCCAAACCCTAGAAGAGTTGTCGAGGCCACCCAAATTTACCAAGTTAAATGAGTTAAATGAGTTAAAAGAGCGTTGTCGAGGCCACCCCAAACCCTAGAAGAGTTGTCGAGGCCACCCAAATTTACCAAGTCTCGAGGCCACCCAAACCCTAGAAGAAACAGCGTTGTCGATCTACCCCCTCCCTGCATAGCGATTATTTTTTGCAAAGTGTCCTCTCCTGAAAGTATAACCCCGATAACTTCGACCTGAGGGGGGGCGTCAGACATGCATGAGAGAGGCGGTCCGCAACTAATCCATTGCTCATATATGCATATGATTCCTTGTTGTGATTAGCTAGGTCTATGTTTGCCACTAATCCATCTCTCATGTTTGTATATTGACATGTTGTAATATTTGCAGAAACTATGGAAAGAGACTTAGAACAAGAACAGTTGTTGGGGGATATAATCCTCGCCGGAGGTGATCCCATGTCGTTTCTCAACGACACCGATGGTCAGGAAGGAGAGGATGACGGCTCCGATGATCCAACAATGGAGGAGGAAGGAGATCATGATGGCTCCGGTGACCGAATGGCGGAGGAAGGAGATCATGATGACGGCTCCGGTGACCGAACGGAGGAGGGAGCTGTTGCAAAGTCCGGCGAGGTATATATATTAATTAAGCCTGTGCTGACTTGATGCATTCATTGTTTTGGTATGTACATATATTAACGCTTCTTTCTTCTTTCAGCCCTCCGGATCGAGCCAAACTTCCGTAAGGAGACGAGGCCCGAAGAAAAGGTTGCGCCAGGATGAAAGGTTCACGATCACAGAAATCGCAAAAGATGGCCAACCGATTGCTCCCAAGCGGACCAAGGACGCATTTGTACATCACTGCGGAGTTGTTGTTAGGGACAACGTCCCGATCAGCATCGTGCAATGGAATAAGAGTAAGGACGACCCTAAAGTATCTTATGTCCAGGATAGACAGAAAGATGATCTTTGGACCTCGCTGATGACAAATTTCAGCCTACCACCAGAGGAGGAGCCAAATAACCCAGTTATAGAGCAAAAGGTCAAGGCGTATGCTCTTAAGAAGATGGCAGAACTATTCAGGAACTGGAAGAAAGAGTTGAACACAAAGTTTGTCGAGAAAGAGAAGACTCCAGAATTCACTGGTCGATATGAGAAGATCAGAGATCACTGGCCCGCATTTGTGGCCTACAAGCAATCAGAGAAGGGTAAGAAAAGGTCACTGACAAACAAGAAAAATGCTGCAAAGAAGAAGTATCACTATCACACGGGGTCAGGTGGCTACTACAAAGCCCAGCCGTTGTGGGACAAAGCTGAGCAAGACCTGCTTGCTAAAGGGGTCCAACCAGCGAACTGGCGAAATCGTTCAAGGACTTGGTTCTTCGGGGTTGGGGGAACTTTGGACCCAGAAACAGGGGAGTGTCATTGGACGAACGAGCAACTTGCAATACCCATCAAGAAGCTTCAGGCAGCAATCAAGGCAGCGCAGGAAGGGACGTTCATTCCCGACAGAGAGAAGGACGAGCTGACAGAGGCCCTCGGGAATCCTGAGCACCCTGGACGAACACGAGGCACACCAGGCTCCGTTCCGTGGTTGCATGGGTTTCCCGAGAGCGGTGGTTACAGAAGCCGAGAGAGAAAGAGGAAAGTGGAAGCGAGCAAAATGCAGAAGCTCAATGCAAGAATAGCAAAGCTAAAGGAACTTGAGAGCCAGCGAGCTACCGGCCAACCATCTCAGCGGCACGAAGATCCTTGCTTCGACGCTGCCCCAGAAGCTACCCCACCATCTCAGCGGAGAAGCAGTGTGCCTTCCACGGAGCTCGTTCAGCCTGATTTCACGGCTCCTCGCTACCCCGTGGATAGTATCACGGAGGCTGAACATTGCGAGCTAATGACGAAATGCCAGAACCTGACCTTGAAGGCGGCCGTCGGCTCTGTTGTACCTCCTCAAGCTGAGGGAACTTTTCATTGTCGTCCGATTTCACATGGCTATGATGTTGTGACGGTGGATGAAATAATGGAGGGATTTGAGGAGCTGGAGCTTGACTACCCTACAGGTGAAGGGGAGATTCATCTGGTTTATGCTTTAAGGAATACCTGTCTATGGAGGAAGGAGTACATCAAGCTTCCAAACTGGATGCCTCCTCCTCCTCCTTCTCCTCCGGCGAGTCAGGGCACTCCGCCTCCTCCTCCTCCTCCGGCGAGTGATCAGGGCACTCCGCCTCCTCCTTCGGTGCGTGAGGGCACTCCACCTCCTCCTCCGCCTCCTCCGGCGTGTCAGCGGACTCTGCCGCATCAGCAATGGCGGAAGAGAGACGCCGCCGCTCCGGTGGCTAGCAGTACAAGAGGCGGGAAGAAATTCAAAGCTGGTCCAAGCCTGAAGCCTCTTCCAAAGTTACCATATAAGAGGACTGACGAGGAAACCGATGAAATCATGGCAGTCGAAGTGCAGACCCATTTTGAACGGAAACCTCCACCTCCGAAGGAAAAGGCAGATCCGGTGAAAGTGAAGCGCACTTTGGATGCCCTAAAGCGACCTCCACCGCCTTCGCCGAAATCCAACTATGACCGCTGTATTGAATGGACATATGGTGAAGCGCGGCAGTCGGGAAGTACTTGCAGTGATGCAAGGCTAGCAAAACGAAAAAGTGGGAAAGCAATTCCCCAGCTCGGCGAGCAGGCGAAGCAATAGTGCCCCCCGCTCAAGGTGTCTAGCGATATCATCGCTAATCATCCAGGGCTAGTGCCCGGTACCAATCCTGCTTATTACCTGGGCGATGATATACAGTTTGAAATGTTAGAGGTAGTAGATATCTTCAGATACGAGTACGGCAAGCCTCTCGTCAAACCTGATCCTCCTCCTCTAACAACGATGATGCGAAGATTGCATGAATGGTACATGGATGCCTGCAGGAAGTCTGGGAAGGATAGTTTGATGTTGGGAATTAAAGAGGAGCACGACCTCGTTGGAACTGAGGTGATGCCTATTGAATTTGTGGAGTTATTCCAGTTATTCAATCAAGACGCCCTCGACAAATAACTCATGACTTGCTACTGTCTGTAAGTATTACCTCTGTAATTAAGTATCTATAGCTCAGCTCTTTCATTGCATATATATATATATAATTATCCTCACTATATTATGCAGACTGAAGATCGTCGAATGCAAAAAAGCACAAATCTATGACATTGAGTTCATTAACCCAAATACCATAAATGAATGGTCGGTTCAAAACAGAGTCAAAGATACTGAGGACAACTTGCTAAAATCGTTACTTCGAAATAAAAACAAAGGGAAAATACTCTTTCCTTACAACTTCAAGTGAGTGTTACTGTCTTGTGCATATTTGGTTTCGCTTACTCGAGGTTATAGTAATGTAATCGATGAGTTATGCATGCGTGCGCAGCTTCCACTTTATTCTGCTAGAGATTAAGCTTGACCGGGGAGTAGTAACTGTCTTAGACTCGAGACGAAAAGATCCCCAGGACTATGCGGACATAACTGCAATGCTCCGGAAGTAAGTTCAATCGATCATTATCGCACCATATCGGCAACTTTGTTCATTTCCGGATATCAAGTAATTATTTTCTTTGTCTGGCAGGGTTCGGAAAAGAGTTCACCGGAATGGTTCCGGGACTGCAGAGGGAGCTGCGATTTACACACCCGAAAGTAAGTAGTACTAGCTAGTTCCGCGCATCTCTCATTGATTCTAGTTTCATCAATACCATTTATCATGCTTGATTATCAGTTTGATTGAACTCTATTCTCGTAAAGTGCTTGTGGCAGGAAGGCAGGAATAATTTATGTGGATACTACGTTTGCGAGTTCATCCACCAATCGACCTCTGAGCGGGGCTACTCTGACCAACAATATGAAGTACGTAAACAATAATATTCACAATTTTATTTTATTACCATCATTTGTGTTGAGTTTCATTCATATATATGTATTGACCACCTTCTTTAAATTAGATGTGGCAGATGCGGGATGAACTCCTACCACATGATCGCATACGAGCAATTCAAGAGGAATTGGCGGGATTCTTTCTTGACCACATCATAAATGAGAAGGGAGAATACCATCTGGAAATTGAAATGAATTTTAGATGTTAGGGATTGTAAGAGATGTTATATTGTATATATGTAGTAGCATCAGATAGATATACGAAAACTTGTTGTTCGACCAATCTCGCGGAGAAAGAGAGGTCACTTCTCTCTGTATATGTTCATGATGATCTTATGTAATTAATGGTTCCTTCATTTGCTTATTAGCTAGCGTGTCGAGTTCTCTCTATATGTATAGTAGCTAGCGTCGATCAAGCACGGAGAAAGAGAGGTCACTTCTCTCTATTAGCTAGCTAACACAATATGAAACCCCTAAATTAACCCTCAACCCCCCCCCCCTTTCAAAAAAAACCCAGCGCCTGCGAGCTACTAACGCATGGCTTCCTTTTGGTCCCGGTTGGTGTTACCAACCGGGAATAAAGGTCCTCCTGCTTGGGCGCCCCGCAGCGGCCACGTGGAGCCCCTTCGGTCCCGGTTCGTAAGCGAACCGGGACTAAAGGTTTTGGGCTTTAGTCCCGTTTGATTTGTCCCGGTTCCAGAACCGGTACTAAAGGCCCTCTGAAACCGGGACTAATACCCTGTTTTCTACTAGTGAACAAACACGCCGCCGCTGAATGAGCACAAGCCAAGCCGCTAAGTCAACCTAGCCACGGTCTTGTTGCCGGAGGGAGACCACTATCTCCCATCGCCCAAACAGGGCACCGTAACGCCGGTCGGCAGCCCGCGGAGTGACCTAGCAGGGAGCCACAAAGGATAACAGACATACGCCTTTACCACCAACACCGCCGGCGACCCACATCCGCCACTGACGACCACCACCGCAGAACATGCCCACAGCCCCCACCCACCCCTAGGCGCCGCCTCCAGGAAGGTAAACGACGGCTTAGCACCGGCGACGCCCGGCCAGGCATGGCCAAGGCTTTCGCCCGGGGAATTGGGGACCGGCGGCGGCTAGGGTTAGGTCGCTCGAGGGGGGCGACACGAGAGCCCCGCGCGGCGGGGGGGGGGGGGGGGTGTTGGACGTATCGCCTAAGCTCCTCTTACTTTGTAATTCATGATTGTGACTTGATTAGAAATAGTTCACAAACATAGCAGGTAATTACGCATATGGATTCGTGCCATGTACAAATCTCCATCTTCTTCAGTTTTGCACCACATACAAACAGTAGATTTTCTGTTCTCAACAATATATTGTATAATTACAAAAAAACCTAAAATATATGTATGCACGTAATATCTATGGTCGTATCCAAAGCAGGCATGTACATATCGTACCTCAAAGAAGAAATAAAAAACAAAAAGAAAGGGGAACGCATTTCTTTCTAAGGTAGAAAGAATTATCAAACTCAATCTAAGAAAGATAGAATCGTGAAAGAGGTGTTACCTAAAAGAAAAAAATGGGAAAAACAACAGCATTTGTTTTAAGAAAGAATGAATTAAGGGCGTTGGTATTACCTAAAGAAGAAAGAAAATTATGAAATGATAAAAAATGGACAAAAACAAATTCAAAATGAAAATAGCATTTAGCTTTTAGTACAAATTTTGATCATGAACAAAAACACAGATTGACACATTTATTTCTAAGGAACAATGAGTTATGGAAGGGGTTTAATCCTAACAAGAATGACAAGAAATTTAAAAAGAAAATTTATATTACAACTATGCCTAACATGAACACACTACAAATACTTATTGTCAAACTCATTCCTTATATGCGGCTATTAGAAGATACTAATAAATTGCACATAAATTACACAAAATTTACACTGTTCCATGTTGTGCAAAACAAGAGTAGATTAGTCATATAATAATGATTATGATTTAAGCATATTAATTAATCATGAATTACATTTTAAGTCCCTAAAAAATTAATCAGTTGCATGAAACTATTATCGCCTAAGCAAAGAAAATTGACTAAGCAACAAGAAAAGGTGAAACATTAGCACAAGCGAGAAAATTAGATGCATTTTTTCACGCCGGTCACTTTTTTTACCAATAATAGAAGGCATAGACAAAAATAACTAAAACAAAAGCTTAATATTATTTAAAATAGAAATTTTAATCTAAGTAAGATAGAATCATGAAAATGGTGTTATCTGAAAGAAAAGCAAAAACCAAAATGAAAATAACATTTATTCTAAGAAAGAATGAATTAAAGGCATTGGTATTACCCTAAAAGAATTAAAAAATGAAGAAAGGATAAAATATGACCAAAAAAGAATTTAAAACTGAATGCACTTAGCTCTTTGTGCAAAATTAGACCAGGAACAAAAACAAAGAATAACACACTTATTTATATGGAAGATTGGTTTATGGGAGTGGTTTAATCCTAAAAAAGAATGACAAAAAAATAAAAATAAAAATAATATTATACAACTATACCAAACATGAACAAATTACACATAATTATTGTCACACTCTTTTCTTATATGTGGCAGTTAGAATATATTGATAAATTGCACATAAATAATGCAAAGTTGTACTCTCTCTTATTGTGCAAAACAAACATACAATAGTGGAACTTTATAATAATTGTGATTTAAGTATATTAACTAAAAATATATTTCATTTTAGGTCCCTAACACAAATTAAATGGTTACATGATTACAAAAAACAGTCTCCGCCTAAACAGAGAAAATACAACGGTCAAACATTGACTAAGCAATAAAAAATGAAACATTAGCACATGAGAGAAAAATTAGAAGATCTTGTTGCGCCAAGTCACTTTTTTTTACTAGCAGACAGAGACATATAAAAATACTAACCAAAAAGGGAATTTTATTTTAAATATAAATTTCAAGCTAAGGAAGATGATCATGAAAGTGGTGTTATTTGAAAAAAATTGAAGATAAAACAAAATTTATTCGAAGGAAGAATGAATTAAGGGCACTGGTATTACCCCCAAAAAAAGAAAGAAAATGAAGAAAGAATTTAAAAAATGGCCAAAAACTTGCAAACAAAATCCATAGAAATTGTGTTGATCTGCAATATGCAAAAACAATCATATAATAGGATAACTTGCGCACATATATGCCGTGTCATATGTAGTGCTCAAACCACAAAATAACAAGATCAGTTGTCTCACGACACGTCGAAACTGAATTGCATTTTGTATCGACAGTGTCGCTCCCTTATTTTTTTTTTCTTTCACTTGTGCATGCGCACACGCACTCATAGACATGCACGCACGCATGCGGGCAGACACAGGCACACATGTACTCCCTCTTTTCCTTTATACTAGCAAAAGGGCCCGTGCGTTGCAACGGGAGAAAAAAATATCACGTTCTTTTAGTCTAGAAAAGGTTTTTTTAGACATTTTAGTCTAGAAAAGGTGGTATAGAGTCTCAGACTTTGTAGATGCAGCCCAAACAAAATTGATCTTAGCCTTAAGTTCAAAAAAAAACATTAATCTTAGCATTCAAATGCACGGTTAAAGATTACACAGGTCTAGGTGTTCAATTTCAACACGAATTGCACGTATATTTAATACATACAAACATGCTAGCAATGACATTTATTTATGACTGCGTGGAACGGGGTGTTGTTTCGGATAAGGAAAACGGTAAGAAAACGATGATACATTAGCACACTACGAAGAAATGCATGCATCGTGGGCAGTTTCCAGTTCAAGAATCATCAACTCAGGGCATGTTCAACGGCATTCTAGCTCTTGCTCCGCACCACGGCCTCAAGCTCATCCTCGCACGGCCATCCCGTGCTCGTCTTCGCTTCACTCTGAGTCTCTGACATGAAAGATCGCTTCGGAACTCCTCATGCCACCTCTATGCTCAGCAAGTCTTGTTTATCAACATTGTGTGTCTGATAATCTACCCACCCTTTTGTTAACAGGTCACTTGGCTTGTTGTTTACAACGTGAAAGAATATGTTGGTGTTGTTCAGTGCATTCTTTTTCCTCAAGCCTAGCTGATCTGTCACCATAGATTGCAACATATGATATGGTCTCCACTTCTGATTTCATCTGTTTTCAAAATTACACGCATAAATTTTTATGTGCAAATATTTTTATTGCAACTCTTTTATACTTTTTCACATGCATACATGAAGACTTTAAAAAAATGCACAAAAAACATTTTTTTAATGTCATACTTTGGACCCATCTATACACCTTACTATTTACTTCTTGCCATACACGGGTCTCTTATTTCTTGCACATCCCATATTTACCAGATCTTCTCAGATTTTCTTGCGTTGCGTATATTTTTATATTTCTTTTATAGCGCAGCCCATCCCATCTTTATGTGCCTCTCTTTTCTTTCTTGTCACTAGTAAATTGGCACGTGCAACGCACGTTGTAAATTCCGAGCCTCTCATCTTGCATCAAGACGCAATTTGTCCTTGGGATGCAATTTGTCCTTTGGAGAACACACCTATAATAATTTACTCCTGTTGTTTCCCACCCCATGTATCTTCGAGATTAATTTCTTCCATTTTATGATCAAAGAAATATTTCATGAAAAATGTCCTCTCCATCTATAAAATTTCCTTAGAACATGTGCCCTTTTTTACTATTTTCTTGACAAAATTTGCCATCCATGGTTGCCCACTTTGGCCATTCACATGTCATATATATGTTGAAATCCATCGTACCTTGCTGGTAATTCAAATTAGTGCACAACCTGATCATAACGGAGAAACACCCGATGACTATTTTCCATCTGCTTCCCGCAAAAAAAAGGCTATTTTCCATCTGCGAGATGTGTGTACAAAATCAGTGAAATCAGTATAATATGATCAAGAACATGGATGAGCAAAATTCAGGCAATGCAAATCACATTGGTAATGAAGCTTAGGTGATAAATGTCTGCATTCAAATCACCGATCAAATAGTTTTAAACTCTGTTAACAAGCTTGATTTGGCTTTAGTTATCAAGTGTATACGGGGCTACTTTTTGGTTCATCAATCTTAGGTAAGTGAAACATGAATCAGTACATCACGTATGCCAAAACATATAGCACACGTGAATCAATCTATCAAATGTGAAGCAGCACTTCACTGAAAAAATAAGGTGAACGAAAGGCAGTACAGACGAAAGACATAATAAGGTGAACAAAATACAATACAAATGAAAGACCTCTCCAGCCGTCAGGCCCGGCGACGGTGTGTTTGAAAGTGGCGTATCCCCTGACCATGCGAGATGACGGGGATATGCGAACTCACGGCGTCGCCGACGGCCGAGGCCAGGGCGGCGTCCCCGACGACCGGCCAAGCAGTTTAGGCAGCGACGCTGATGGCCGAGGCCAGGCGAGGCGATGGGTGGGTGCGGCACGGAGCTGTGAGGGGCGGCGTCCCTGAAGGTGTCGCGACTCGAGGCGATGGGGGTGGCATCCTGAATGATGGCGGGTCGATGCGATAGTGGCGGCGTGCAGCAGCTCGAGGTGATTTGAGCGGCGCGAGGTGCTGCGGTGGTTCCCTTCTATCCTGATCATGCAGCGGTTTCCTTTCGCACCAAGTGTTCATAAGGAAGCAGATTGCGTAATTATTAGATCATAGTAATTATTGCTAATTGATTATGATTAAAATAGGCCCAGGTTGGTAAGTTTTGCGTAATTATGATGGCGTAGATCACGGTAATTATTGGTAATTGATTTTGGTAAATGTTATTGGTAATTGATTTTGGTAAATGATGTGATACAACATTGAGGCAATCCGGTCCATTGAGACATGGCGGATGTATGGCTGAGATGTAATGTTTCTGCCACAACTCGATTGTTTAATAGTAGTATAGATAAGGTGTGTTTGTTTTTTCAAAACTCAAACGAGTGCATGTTTGACCAAGTTTCTAAAAAAATATGTTCATATCCACAATACGAAATTTACATCATTTGATCCATCATGTAAAGTAGTTTCATATTTTATCTATTAGGTATTGAAGATGTTATTATTTTATTTCTATAATCTTGATCAAACATTCAAATGGTTGACTTGCACGGACTACTAGTGACAGCAACATTAGACGACACATTTTGCGCGCGCGTGCACACACGCACACAACATATACACACCCGTGCACGCATGCACGCAACACACAAGATGATACGTGCATACACCCGCACGTTTGCATGCCTCCGCTGATTAATCCTTTTCTAGGGGCGCTCCGCTAATTAATCTCTTTTTTTTTCGATATACAGCCTTTGTTCGTGGACAGTGGGCTGTTCCAGGCCATAGAAAAAATTGACTGAAACAGAATACATTTTCAGGTGACCGATGAACAGCAAAAGCAATGAAAGTTTTCTGGGTAACTTAATGTTTTTAGGGTAACTTAATGTTTTTTGGGTAACTTAATGTTTTTAGGTAACTTAATGTTTCTGGGTAACTTAATGTTTTTTTCCCTCTCGTTAGGGTTAGGTTTTTTTTCTCCCGGGGCGATTTCCGCCGCCGTCGAGTCCTGAACTTCCCTGCCTCCGACTCCTACGATCACCGATCTAGGTACGTTGCTGCCGGGTCGGGGGGAGATCGCCGGGGGACGGAGGGCTTAGGGCTGCTCCGAGGAGGTCCGATCTGCGTTATCGGGCTAGGGATCAAGATGGATGACAATGAGGCGTCGGGATCTGGTGGACAGAGTTCATCAGAAGATGTGGCGAAGCTCATGGAGGAATTGGGACTGAAAGAGGAGGACTTGGATGATGTCGTCTTCGACGAGAAGGACGCTCCGGAGGAGGCGGCACGCTGGATCGCGTTGGCTAGGGTTCACTCTGCTAAAACCTATAGTCAGTTCTGGTTCTTTAAGAACATGCGTGCAGCTTGGGATCTTGCACAGGAGGTGAGATTCAGGCCTCTGGAAGATAATTTATACACAATCCAGTTCTCTTGTTTAGGAGATTGGGAGCGAGTTATGCAGGATGGCCCATGGCACTTCAGAGGAGATGCTGTTATCATCAAACCCTATGATGGGGTGACAAAGCCTTCGACTATCAAGCTTGACACCATTGAGATATGGGCTCAAATTCATGATGTTCCCGATCTGTACAGCCATCTGGTGCCATCTCTTGCAGCTAAGATCGGCGAAGTGCAATTCACGGAACAGCTCTCGCAGGATTTCACGGGTAATTTTTACCGTGTATGGGTCAGGATTAATGTTGAGAAACCCTTGAAAAACGCTGTGTCGATGATCCGGGATGGCAAGAGACAGATCTACCGGGTGAAGTACGAGAAACTCCCGGACTGGTGCGCGGTTTGTGGTATGCTGGGACACTTGTACAAAGAACATGGATCTGGACTGCACCCTCCGTCCGCCCTAGTCTTTAAGGGGCTGCGTGCGGAGTGGTTCATGAAAACAAGAAGAGGCCCAGGGACTGCTCGAGGCAGGCGAGGCGGTAGACGAGGAGGACGCACTGGAGGCAGGGGCCATGGCCGGGACTCGGGGACGAATGAGTATGCTCCTGGAACACATGAGGTGGATGAAACTGATAATGATGCGTTGATGGCAGAGGCTGACAATAATAGGAAGAGGGCATCGGAGCTTACGGCAATGCAGAGCCAAGTGAATCAGGGGGCAGCTGGTAAGGGTGGCTATCAGCGAGCCCTTGCGTTACCACCACCAGTGGTGCCTGCAAGCCCTAGTACTAAGCAAGACCCCAAACGAGCTAAAGTTGGAAGTGAGGAGGACAAGAACATGGCAAAGAAAGTTACTCAAGGCAAGACCGATCCTAAATTGGCGGGCTCCGGTGAGGGGCACCGCCGAGCCCAATGAGTACCATATGTTGGAACTGTCGTGGTGCGGGTAAAGCCGCGACAGTTCGAGAACTTCACGATTTCGCGAGGAAGTTTACCCCTACCCTTTTGTGTATTGTTGAGACTCAAATAGAAGGTGCGAGGGTAGAAGCTTTAGCCAGTTCCATTGGTTTTGATAATGCTTATGCAGTTGATAGTCAAGGTAGGAGTGGTGGTATTGGTCTGTTTTGGAACAATTCAATAATTGTTGAAATTCTTGATTATTCCGTGTACCATCTAGATGTTTCTATGGAGGAACAGGGTCAGGATAAATGGAGAATGACTTGTGTCTATGGAGAAGCTCAAACTCATTTGCGTCACCAGACTTGGACAATCTTAAAAAATATCAGTACTTTGAGCACGTTGCCATGGCTGTGTATAGGCAACTTCAACGAGGTGCTACCTCCAGATGAGCATGAAGGTATTGGGCAATGTAGCAATGCTCAGATCCAGGCATTTCGTGAAACGACAGATGTTTGCATGTTGCTAGATATAGGCTATAATGGCCGTTTTTGGACTTTTGAGAAAAAAAGTCGCCGGTGGTAATTTTACAAGATGCAGACTAGACCGGGCGCTGGTGAATAGTGACTGGATGGCAAGGTTTCCCAATGCAAGTCTGACACAACTGACGGCGGCCACGTCTGACCATGCTCCTCTTCTGCTAGAATATGCTACTCAACTGGAGGCGCAGAGAAAACATGGGTTCAAGTATGAGGTGATGTGGGAGAATCACCAAGGGCTCCGGGATGTGATCATAGAGGGCTGGGACAAAGGAGTTCCTTGTGTCACAGTGGACGATCTATGAGCAAAATTGAAAAATCTGTCAAAGGGTTTAGGAAAGTGGAGCACCGAGACTTTTGGGAATGTTCGTTAGGAGATTAAAAGGCTGAAACAACGACTAGAAGAGCTCAGAGGCGATCCACTCCGTATAGAACCGTCCCATGTCGAACTTAAAATCAATGAGCAGTTAATTGAGATGTATCACAGAGAGGAGATCATGTGGAGGCAAAGAGCTCGGCTAGAATGGCTAGCTGCGGGGGATAAGAATACAAAAAATTTCCATCTCAGGGCTAGTATAAGAAGGAAGAAGAATATGATTAAGGCCCTTCAAAACTCGCTTGGGGTGGAAGTCTCGGACCCTGCAGAACTGAAGGCAATGGCGACGGCTTTTTATGAGGGCCTGTATGCCTCGGAAGGCGTAGAAGATATGGAGCAGGTGCTTGAACATGTGCCACAGAAGGTTACTGCCCAAATGAATGCATCATTGTGTGCGCCCTATACAAATGAGGAGGTAAAAACTGCGTTATTTCAAATGTTCCCTACCAAGGCACCGGGCCCGGATGGCTTCCCTACTCATTTCTTCCAGCGTCACTGGGACATTTGTGGGGAAGAGATTAGAAGCATCATTCTGAGGATAGTAAGGGGGGAGGAAAGTCCGGAGTGTATCAATGAGACAATCTTGGTGCTCATCCCCAAGGTAACAAATCCGACAACTTTATCCCAGTATAGACCTATCAGTTTATGTAACGTTCTGTATAAGATTGCATCTAAGGTGGTGGCAAATAGGTTGAAAGTAATCTTACCTGATATTATATCAGAGGAGCAGTCTGCTTTTGTCCCAGGTCGGCTCATAACAGACAACATTATAAGTGCATATGAATGCCTTCACTTTATGAAGAGATCCAAATCAAAAACTAACAGCTACTGTGCGCTCAAGTTGGACATGATGAAAGCGTATGATAGGCTGGAGTGGGCTTACCTAAGGGCCATAATGCTAAAGCTGGGTTTTGCAAGACAGTGGGTTGATGTGGTAATGAGCATGGTTTCATCAGTTTCTTTTTCGGTTCTTTTCAATGGAGAGAAGTTAGACAGCTTTATACCTTCCAGAGGAATCAGATAGGAAGACCCAATCTCCCCTTACTTATTCTTGATAGCAGCAGAGGGCCTTTCGTGCCTCCTGAAATCCAGTTCTCAGTCATCGGTTGCAGGTATTAAGGTGGCCCCAACGGCACCCACCATTAACCACCTTTTATTTGCAGATGACAGCCTGTTGTTTTTCAAGGCTAACGTTGAGGGAGCAGATGCAGTGTCAAACCTACTGAATATTTATTCTAGAGCCTCGGGGCAAAGAGTTAATCATGACAAATCATCAATTTTTTTCAGTAGAGGATGTCCAAATGCAGTCAGGGAGGAGGTCAAGGGTATCCTCCATGTTCAGAATGAATCATTAAGTGAACGCTATCTGGGAATGCCTACTGATGTTGGCCACTCCAAGAATGGGACATTCAAGTACTTGAGGGATCGGGTGTGGGAGAAGATAAAAGGATGGATGGAGAAAATCTTGTCAGCGGCGGGGAAAGAGGTTTTAATTAAGTCGGTCGCTCAGGCTATCCCAGTTGTCTCCATGTCGTGCTTCAGATTGCCACGGGGATTGTGTGAGAACATTACGTCGATTATAAGGCAGTTCTGGTGGGGGTCAAAGCAGGGCAAGAGGAAGCCGAGCTGGGTGGCATGGGATACTACGACTAGACCCAAGCACTTGGGTGGTCTCGGGTTCAGAGATCTTGAGATTTTTAACTTGGCACTGTTGGCGAGACAAGCATGGCGAATTATGACTGATCAAGCTTCTTTAAGTGCTCGCTTACTAAAAGCAGTTTACTTCCCGGACTGTGATTTACTTGAGGCAGAACTAGGGGCCCATCCATCACTGATATGGCGAGCTGTTCTTGATGGGCGAGATATATTGGAGTGATTAGAAGGATTGGCGATGGTAAAAGTTGAAGGAAATATGCCCTAGAGGCAATAATAAAGTTATTATTTATTTCCTTATTTCATGATAAATGTTTATTATTCATGCTAGAATTGTATTAACCGGAAACATAATACATGTGTGAATACATAGACAAACAGAGTGTCACTAGTATGCCTCTACTTGACTAGCTCGTTGATCAAAGATGGTTATGTTTCCTAACCATAGACATGAGTTGTCATTTGATAAACGGGATCACATCATTAGGAGAATGATGTGATTGACTTGACCCATTCCGTTAGCTTAGCACTTGATCGTTTAGTACGTTGCTATTGCTTTCTTCATGACTTATACATGTTCCTATGACTATGAGATTATGCAACTCCCGTTTACCGGAGGAACACTTTGTGTGCTACCAAACGTCACAACGTAACTGGGTGATTATAAAGGTGCTCTACAGGTGTCTCCGAAGGTACTTGTTGAGTTGGCGTATTTCGAGATTAGGATTTGTCACTTCGATTGTCGGAGAGGTATCTCTGGGCCCACTCGGTAATGCACATCACTATAAGCCTTGCAAGCATTGTAACTAATGAGTTAGTTGCGGGATGACGTATTACGGAACGAGTAAAGAGACTTGCCGGTAACGAGATTGAGCTAGGTATTGAGATACCGACGATCGAATCTCGGGCAAGTAACATACCGATGACAAAGGGAACAACGTATGTTATTATGCGGTTTGACCGATAAAGATCTTGGTAGAATATGTAGGAACCAATATGAGCATCCAGGTTCCGCTATTGGTTATTGACCGGAGACGTGTCACGGTCATGTTTACATAGTTCTCGAACCCGTAGGGTCCGCACGCTTAAAGTTCTGTGACGATTTGTATTATGAGTTTATGTGTTTTGATGTACCGAAGGTAGTTCGGAGTCCCGGATGAGATCGGGGACATGACGAGGAGTCTCGAAATGGTTGAGACGTAAAGATCGATATATTGGACGACTATATTCGGACATCGGAAAGGTTTCGAGTGGTTCGGGTATTTTTCGGAGTACCGGGGAGTTACGGGAATACGGGGAATAAGTATATGGGCCTTATTGGGCTTTAGGGGAGAGAGAGAGGCAGGCCGCGCCCCCCCCGCCCCCCTCCCCCCCCAAGGCCTAGTCCGAATTGGACTAGGGGGAGGGGCTGCGCCCCCTCCTTCCTTCTCTTCTCTCTTCCCCTTCCTTCTCTCCTACTCCTACTACTTGGAAGGGGGGGAATCCTACTCCCGGTGGGAGTAGGACTCCTCCAGGGCGCGCCATAGCTAGGCCGGCCCTCTCCCCTCCTCCACTCCTTTATATACGTGGCCAGGGGGCACCCCATAGACACAACAATTGATCATTGATCTCTTAGCCGTGTGCGGTGCCCCCCTCCACCATAATCCACCTCGATCATATCGTAGCGGTGCTTAGGCGAAGCCCTGCGTCGGTAGCATCATCATCACCGTCACCACGCCGTCGTGCTAACGAAACTCTCCTGTGAAGCTTTGCTGGATCGGAGCTCGCGGGACGTCATCGAGTTGAACGTGTGCTGAACTCGGAGGTGCCGTGCGTTCGGTACTTGGATCGGTCGGATCGTGAAGACATACGACTACATCAACCGCGTTGTGCTAACGCTTCCGCTTTCGGTCTACGAGGGTACGTGGACACACTCTCCTCTCTCGTTGCTATGCATCATCATGATCCTGTGTGTGCGTAGGAAATTTTTTGAAATTACTACGTTCCCCAACAAAAGTATAGGAATTTGGACACATAACTGGATTCCAAGAGACAATTTCAAGCGGCCCATCTCATCTCTGGTTCCAACCCCGCCGACTATGGTAGCTGAGCTTATTGACGAAACGACAGCAACATGGAAAGAAGATCTTGTTCGGTCAGTTTTTACTCATTTTGATGCTAACGAGATTTTGCAGATCCCTATATGCACACGAACAATTACCGATTTCTGGGCATGGCATGAGGAGAGCCGGGGAAGGTTCACTGTACAATCAGCATATAGGATGATATTACGGACCAAGCTTGGTAGGGAGCGCTGGATTTCTGAAGAAACAGATACTTCAACTGGCCAGAGCGAGAGCAACCAATGGACATCGATATGGCACATACAGGTGCCTTCGAAACTTCGGGTGTTTGTATGGAGACTAGCAAGGCAATCAATTCCATGCGGGGTGTTATTGAATCATAGGAACATGGCCACGACAGAAACATGTAGACTGTTTGGCGCTCGGGACACCTGGAGACATGCTTTGTTAACTTGTCCCATGTCGAGAAGTGTTTGGGCGTTGGCTCCTGAAGATTTGGTGGAGCGAATGTGTGAGCACACACATGACAGTGCCAAAGACTGGATTTTTGCTCTGCATGAAATGTTGAAATCGGATGATTTTGTCAGGATGGTTGTCACCCTGTGGGCTATATGGGGCGCAAGGAGGAAGGCGATCCACGAAGAAATTTTTCAGTCACCACATGCAACCCATGGTTTTATCTCTTCGTTTTTAACAGAGCTACAGGTGGTTAGTTCAAAAGGCCCCAAGCGGCAGGCTACTGTTGGACAGCCAAGGGTCTCAGCATGGATCGCTCCGGCCGATGGAAGTGTGAAGATAAACGTGGATGCCACGGTTTCTAGGTCGAGATTTGGCGCAATTGCAGCTATATGCAGAGACCAAGCAGGAGCTTTTTTGGGTGCATCGGGTCTAGTCTTCAGAAATATTTGAGACCCTCCAACACTTGAAGCACTTGCCATCCGGGAAGCTATGGCGTTAGCTGAGGATCTTTATGTCCAAAGAATTCAGATCGCATCAGACTGCAAGGTGGTGGTGGAAGATATCCAGAAGAAAAACTTACCAAGCTATGGTGCAATAGTTCAAGAGATTTTAGATCATTCCCTTTCTTTCGATTTTTGTAACATAGTTCATGAACATAGGAGCTCCAATTTTGAAGCTCACAATTTGACGAAGCATGTGCGTACGCTCGGAGATGACCGCCATGTTTGGTTAGGCCATCCCGGAGACCTTCCTTCCGTCCCAGTGAATGTGATGACGGCCAGGGCCGGCCCTGAGGGGGGGCAGGGGGGCGGCCGCCCCGGGCCCCCACCCAGGGGTACGTACGTACACGCAGCTACGCACTTGCCTTGGGCTGGGTTTGCACACACATGCAGCGCTCGTAGTTGTAGCCTCGAACGCGTGGCTGTTAGGTTTCCTAATTCCCTTCCGAGATTGATTGAAAAATTAAGTGCCCTTCCGAGATTTAATAAAAAAATAAATGCCCTTCCGAGATGGCAAGATCTGATCGCGATTGGCGTCTTCACGAGGATCACGATCCTGTCTCCCGACCCTTGTTTTGATCGTGAGTTACCATTTCACCGGCCGGCGTACCATGCCCTCCAATCCCCACTCCAGGTATCATCCCTCATCGCCGACGGTAAACGTACTGACTAAACAAAGTACATCACGCTCTGCCAATCAACATCGCATGATCGCTGAGCGCCCGATCAGACCATCACCAAGGCCGATCCAACTGATCTGAGGTATACCATATTGCTATTCCCTATTAGATAATTATAAGTAATTTATCTCTACCTATATGACGCATAGCTTTTTCACTGTTCAGCTTATGATGTACTTCCTTCGTTTCTAAATATAAGACTTTTTTGAGATTCCAATATGGACTACATACAAAGCAAAATGAATGAATCTACACTCTAAACTACGTGTATATACATCCGTATGTAGTCCATATTGAAATCCCTAGAAAGACTTATATTTAGAAACGGAGGGAGTATTTGTTTTTTCAACATTGTGTATTTTTTTTTTGTTGTTGCTTACCACATGGGCCATGTGGTAACATTGTGTATTTGAGTGTATAAACTATTTCATACGAATATTGGTTTTGGATGGATTTAAATATATATAGTGCCAGTGCCTTGCAACGGATCCAAAATGACTGATACTTGTTCGGAAACTTGAAAAACATACAAACCTATTTTTGATATATATCACTAAAAATATGTTAGGTTTCACCCAAGTATATGCCCACTATTTGTTTGGAAGCTGTGGGGAAGGGTTGGGGCTGGTTTAGGGGACTGAGGGGTTTTCTACAATGCAGAGTAGTTGGGGTCTTCTTTTTGCAATACAACAACCAACATTGCATGCGTTACATGCAGAACAGATGACCGAAAACGGGGGAGGGTAGACATCATAAAGATACCAATTATTATTTTTAATATGGTCATAACTAAGGGCCCTGAGTTTTATTTTCGCCCCGGGCCCCCAAAATCTCGGGACCGGCCCTGGTGACGGCTTAATAAAGCTTCGTTGAATTGCCTAAAAAAAAAAGCAAAAGCAATGAAAGTTTGGGAATACAAGACACAATCCTGACCTTCCTATTATCTCATTCTCATATACAAATATAGCAGATTACACGAGATGTACAGGGAAACAATGGCAATTACAATCCTTCTTCATAATGGTCTGATTACACTAATTGCGACAGGCCCAAAGTATGGGAAGGGATAACTGAATATCCTTGATATTCTCTTGCCTAACATATGCCACCACTGTGCGCCCAATGCGAGTCTCAAATCCTCACCGCTGCTCCCGCGGTCCGGCCTATAAAACGTGGCCCGGCCTCATCCCCTCGCTACAAGGCAAAGGTTTCCACATTTCCCCTGAGAAAGAGAAGCAAATCGGCAGAGAGCGAAGCAAACCGGCCGGCGGTTCCTGGCCCCTCGCGATGACCGGCAAAGCCAGGGTGCTCATGTGCGTGGCGCTCGTCGTCCTCCTGCTCCTTGTCGAGGTGACCACCTGATCCATGGCGCTAGACTCTTCCACAGCACATGCATGCTATATATGGTTGCCTAGCTAAACTCTGCCCTGTTCATTTTCCTCTTCCGCAGACCACCGCTCCGAGTGGACAAGCTCACGCCGTCGGTAAGCGCACGCGCATGCATGGGATTCATTTGCTAATCCGTCCGAGTTGATCGATCGGCGCCAGACGACTGATACCCTTCTAACTCTTATATTACATCGATTTGCAGATTGTGGCAGCGCGTGCTCCTACCGGTGCAGCAAGTCGAGTCGGCCTAATCTGTGCAACAGGGCGTGCAACACGTGCTGCCGGCGATGCGACTGCGTGCCGCCCGGCACCGCCGGCAACGAGGGCGTCTGCCCCTGCTACGCCAACATGACCACGCACAACGGCCGCCACAAGTGCCCGTGATCCAATGCTATCTCATCTCCACGGTCGATCGACGACAATAATATCCCATCAAGCTAGCTACGATGAACAACAACTAGACTACCAGGGGCACGATCGATATGATATCATGTGCTCAAGCTAGTGCTACCTATATATGTACCTTGTGCTCATCCATTCGTGATCGATCCATCGTATAAGCATATGTTTGCTATCTCATTCTCACGCATTTGTTATTGCCGTGAATTGCACTACTAAGTTTTCGCAAAAAAGAATTGCCCTACTAAAATTGGTGGTGCGTATGATCGGATGTGCACGTGTCTATGCGCGAGATTACCTACGTGGTCAAGCGTATATGAACTAGTGTTGTTCACCCGCAAAAAAAAAAAGAGAAATCTGCAGGGAGATCCAATATAGCTATGGCACGACGTACGTACGGGAACTTGTTACGGGCGCGGCCTACGAGGGCGAGGGAGAGAAGCTTTTGCTCGTAGCCGGACAACACGGGCACCTTGTATCTTTGCTGCACGTGATAGAAAATGGCAGCACTGGCTACTGGCGCGGGAGAGCTAGCTACAGGTGCACACGGGTGCATGAACAGTCTTGGCAAAATGCCAAATTCACACTGCATGCAAACAGGACGTTTGGCGCCTTCAAATGGGTTTACTAGGCAGAGCATTTCATGGAACTCATCATACTGTTGTGCATGCCAATGCCCATCGAAAGAATCATGCTCAACTTTGGGTAAGCTGAAGAAAGAAACACTGCTTAGGGCACCTACAGTGTGGGTGCTTAGCCCGGGGTGCTAGGGATTAAATCCCGGACGTTTTGATAGTTTTTCCTTCGTTACTGGCTATTTTGCAGGCATCGACGCACAAGGTGGGCGTTTGCTTCACAAACACATATAAAGTGCAGCTGCCAGCGCCCGCCGCTTCTGTATGTTGATATGCTCAGCGCCCAAGCGATTGGAGATGGCCTTAAAGGCCCAGGTCTGATCCAGGTTAAAAGGTTAAATGCCCTATGGTGGACGTACCCCTTCGCCACTCTCGTGACTGCCCACGCAATTAGGCTTTCTCCTCCCCTTGTTGGCGCCGTTGACGGTTTTCCCCGTCTTCGGTGGCCTTAGGGCCATGGAGGCGCAGTGGACATTGGCCCTTGCCGGTGGGAAGGTTTCAGCTCCATTTTTAGGTGTATATTTTAGGTCGATTAGGATTTGTGTCCTGCTCAGAAAAACAGAACGGCGGCAGCTCCCTAAAGATGGAACAAGGTCCTCTCCGCCTAGCCCCCGTCATGACGGTGCGTCTAGTGTCGTCGGAGGGCGTGTTGAGGTGTTTCTCCGGTAGGTCTTATGGGATTCATTCGGCGTTGGTCTTCGGTGGATCTCCCTGGATCTTCGTTTGTGTGTCTTCATATTGAATCCTTTTGATCTACACTTCTCTTCATCGACGGAGGCCGATGTTCTGGTGTGCTAGTGTTGTAGGGCTTTAGTACGACGACTTTTCAATTTTCTACTACAACAAGTTTTGTCCGGCTTCGGTGAGGGAGCGATGATGACGGTGGCGTGCCTTCGGCTCGCTAGTACTTGTAGTCGTCGCTAGGTGCTCTATGGACCTGAATATAATTTTTATTATTTTTAGTGTTCTTTTATACTGCTATGACAGATGATGAATAGACCGAAAGCGTTTCATAAAAAAAAGGTATCCTTCCATGTCTAGGTAAGTAATTCTTCATCCGTGGACATCTGTCGTGGTCGGGGAAAACGGCCTAGTTTTATTTGGCCTCATTTCACTTAATTCAAAAGCAAGTACTCCTATCGATACCTCGAAAGTCGTCTGTTTTGTGCCTTATTCATACATTAGTTGGACCTTCAATGCAGCTAAAGGTTGGCGCCCTGGAGTTCTTCGATCACATGTGCCTGAAAGATGAACGAAAACGAACATCTAGGGGGACCCTGCTTGTTGCCCCCCAAGTTGCTGCTATGAAGAATCTTATGTTTGTTGTTGTTTCAGGGTTTGTTTATATGTTCCATGTGTTGGTACTCCTTCTATATTGTGGTTGTAATGGATTCTGAGTGGTTATCCAGAATCATTCTGCTCTTGATGTGATGATGTGGTTGGTTTCTATATCAGAAGAGGGGTTGTGTCCTCACTCTTTTAGCTCTTGGCTTCTCTTGGTCTTAGATCTTTTATTAGAGAAAAGGCATTAGCCCGACTTTATAAATAAAGCCACCAGGCAGCGTTCACCACAGGACAGACATAAGAGTAGCAACCGCACAAAGAGTATTGAGAAGCAAGGAGTACATGGCACCCAGGCCAACATACGGCACGCAGGCCAATAGATTAAGACAAAGCACGACAAAAGGGACCACCAAGTTCCTCTAGCCGCCAGACTGGTGCTGCAAAAGTGAAGTAGCTGTAGCCCGAATCTTGGAAGTCATCAAGTCAAAAGCCTCGCGGTCGACCTCCTTAGTCAATAATCTCCACTGCTGCAAGAATAGGCATGTTTTAAATAAGCAGTCAACAGGTTTAGCAGGAAAGGAATGTTCAATAGTGAACTTGTTCCTAGTGGTCCACAGCGTCCAGCAAATGGCCGCGAATCCCACCCAGAACAACCGTTTAGAAACCCCAGCTAAACCAGAGGCCAGGATCCTGAGGTCCGAGAAGGAGGAAGGGCTCCAAGTAACGTGGAGGCAGGACCTGATACAACACCAGACGAACTTTGCTAGGACACATTTGAAAAAGATGTGATTCGTGTCCTCGAGATCCCCACATAGCGCACACCTATCGGACCCAGGTCCATTGCGATTACGGACCTGATCAGCTGCGGGAAACCTCCCTCTGCAGGCTTGCCACAAAAAGATCTTGACCTTAGGAGGAATATGGGCCCGTCAAATCAGCTTAAACTTAGTAGTAGGGGTACCATAAATGAGCTTTGCGTAAAGAGACTTGACAGAAAAACGCCCGGATGCAAAGTGGGGCCAGACCACCGAGTCCTCCCCCTCCGAGAGCGTGGGGAAGCAAGCAACAAGACGCTGCCGGTCATCCAACTCTTCAGGAGAAAGAGAACGCCGAAGGGCCAGGTCCTAGTTATTATCGGAGAGTTCAGAGATAGAGATCTCCGGGTCCGGACAATAGGAAAAAAGAACTGGAAAGGAAACCACTAGGGGAGTATCCCTGCACCACCAATCAAGCCAAAAGCGAGTGGACTTGCCATTACGGACCACAAATTTAACAAGGGATTTAAACACCGGGCGGACTTTGACAAGATCTTTCCAAAATTGAGAGCCGCCCGCCGAGGAAGCAAACATGGGACTAGAATCAGAGTAATATTTGGCTTTAAGAATATTGAGCCACAAAGGATTCTCAGCCGTAGCCATGATCTTCCACCACCATTTGATGATGAGGCACTTGTTCATAGTCATGGTGTCAACAATGCCCAACCCCCCAAGGTTCTTGGGCCTGCAAATCTGTTTCCATTTTACCAACCTATATTTGCGTTTGTTATCCGCCGCATTCCAATAGAACGCACCCCTGTGCTTATCAAACCCCACGTGCGTACCACCAGAGAGAAGATAGAAGCCCATCAAGAACATGGGGAGGGATGAGAGGCAAGCATTGATAAGGGCAACCTTGCCAGCTTGTGTGTTGTATCTGCTCCTCCAAGGCATAACACGATTGCCCACTTTCGTGACCACAGGAGCAAAGTTTCCAGCGAGAAGTTTCTCGGGAGAAATAGGGAGGCCAAGATATTTGAAAGGGAAGGAGCCCAGGGAGCAATTAAGAAGTTGAGAGACCCTCAGGGCCTCGGCATCCAACACCCTTGTGACAATTACTTCACTCTTTGCAAAATTGATCTTAAGCCCCGACAAGGCTTCGAAGTACAGCAGCAAAAACTTGAGGTGGGCGAGACATTCATCATTAAGTTCAACCATGATAATCGTGTCGTCTGCGTACTGGAGATGAGTGATACCCTACGGAATTAGATGTGAACTAACGGGGGAGATATGCCTGGCCGTAGCCGCCCTCGACAGGATGTGGGATAAAGCATCCGCGGCTAAATTAAACAGTAGAGGGGAAGCCGGATCCCCTTGCCTCAGGCCCCTGCCATTGGTAAAGAAATTACTAACCCTGCCATTAACCGAAACCGCAATGTGACCGCCCGTCACCAACTGCATAATCCTGTGGACAACTGCCCCATCAAAACCCTTTGCCAACAGGACCTGGCGCAAGAACTTCCAACTGACCTAATCATAAGCCTTCTCAAAATCGAGTTTAAGGATCACCACCTTGGTGCCTCGCACACGAATATCATGAACAATTTCATGGAGACAAAGGATACCGTCCAGAATGAATCTCCCTTTGACAAAGGCTGACTGGAAAGGGCTGAGAGCCCGGTGAGCAATAGGGGAAAGGTGAGTAGCGAAACCTTTGGCAGGGAATTTTGCAAAGTTATTAATGAGAGCGATAGTTCTGAATGAGAGATGTTCTCCGCGCCTTTGACTTTAGGTATGAGGGTGATAACCGCGTAGTTCAACCGAGATATGTCAACAGTCCCCAAACATAAACCTTGGATAACAGCACAAATGAGGTTACGCAGTTGCGGCCAGAACTTCCTAAAGAAAGGGATAGAGAAGCCATCAGGGCCCGACGCCGAGTTAGGGTTGGCCGAGCGAATGATTTCAAAGATCTCTTCATCAGAGAAGGGGGTTAGCAAAGCAACATTTTCCTCAGAAGTAATCTTCTCGTGAGCACTCTAGAAGGAAGGGGCGATCACGAACCCGGACTCCGGCTTGGCCGAGAGGAGGGAGGAGAAAAAATCCACCACATGAGACATGATAAGGTTCTGATCTGAGACCCTAACATTATTGATCATAAAGCTATCAATCAAGCAGTGCCCGCGTCTACCATTAGCGATGGCGATGAAATAAGCCGTGGGGGGATCGCCTTTCATCGTCCAGTTAATAGTGCCCCTTTGGCGCCAGTAAATCTCAGCCTGGCGATGCAACTGCATCAAGGCCTCTTCGAGGGAGTACCTCAACTGCCATTCCTGATCGGAGAGCCCAGGACCATCAGCCACGGCGTCAAGAGAGTTAATTTGCCCCTCCAGATGCACCTTATCCCTACGCATGTTAGCCGCCCGGTTGCGGGCCCTGCCGCGAAGAAATTTACAAAGGGAATATGAGCAGTGATGCCAGTCATCCATTGGCCCAAAAGAATGCCTATCAGCAGAGAGGAAAGAGGTGATCTTAGTAGAGACCAGGTCACAGAAGCCTTCGACAAGTAACAAGGAAGCGTCAAACTGGAAGCGAGAGGGAGCGGTTTGAGATTGAAGCCTGGCATCAAGGATAAGGGGGGCATGATCCGAACCAACAATAGATTTAGCTTTCAACACCGCACGAGGAAACAGAGCATCCCGGCTAGAACATACAAAGGCACGATCCAGAACAGAGCGGATGGGAGAGGACTGATGATTCGTCCAAGTAAAGCGAGCTCCCACCATAGGGATCTCGTGAAGAGCATAGTCGCGAATGAAGCCATTGAAAGCATCAGCAAGGGGCCAGGAGAAGTTGCTATTATTTTTATCCATAGGTGAGCGCAATAGGTTAAAATCACCACCCATGAGTATGGGAATGGAATAGGATTCAATCTTGGTCGCAATTTCATCAAGAAACAACGGAGACAGAGAGTGATCAGCAGGCCCGTAAACAACCATAACCTCCCAGAGCACATTCAACTGACGGTGGAACACTACAGTACTAGCCCGAAAAATCCCGTGATCAAAAGCCACAAAATCAAAGACTTCACGTTTAGTCCCAATGAGGATCCCGCTGGGATGACCCGAGGAGGGGAGGAAGTTCCAATCGAATCTATCAGCACCCGCAACTGCGGAAAGCTCATTAGGAGAGAAAGAACCTTTGAACATTTCTACTAGCCCTACTATATCGATGCTGTCGCCTCTAACCATGTCTCTCAGCTAGTCTCTACACCCCCTAGCGCCAAAACCCCTGATGTTCCAGAATAAGGCCCTCATGTGGTAGATAAGTTTTTAATGCGAAGACTCGACCTGCACGGCGCAACGCGGGATTTGGCATGCTTAGCAGTGCCCCGTTTGATAGGAAACGAGGGAACCTGGCCCCTACCAGCATCCCCCGCGGACCCTCCGGCCACAACCGGGGGGTTACCGCTCGGCGTAGCCATCTCTTTGGCTTTCACGATGGCAGCCTGGGCCACTTCATTGGCCCGCACAAGAGCAAGGATAGCAGAAGGGGAACCAAAGCCAGATTCAAAAGAGATGCCCACATCCGAGAGCACATGAATCAAATGTTCGTCCGAATGAGAAGGTAAAACCAGCCGAACAGGGGAAACTATCAAAGGGCGGGGGGAGAAAGGGGGTGGGGTACCTGAAGGAGGGAGATCCTTAGCCTCCGCACGCCGCGCAGCATGTTCAGCCACCCTCTCACCACTGTTCTGCATCCTGCCGCTCTTGCGGGCAGTGTATGTTGGGGACCGGATGGGCGTGGAGCGAGGCAGCGGGGCTGGCGACGCTGCAGCAGACGACGGGCCAGATGCAGCACCCAGATCATCATCCAGCCGGCGGCAAAAGCCGGTCGCCGACTGCTTAGAGGCCGCCGAGGCCCTACTCGGTGCGGAAAACTTCTTGACAGACAATTTCTTCTTAGTAGCACGAGCAGCAGGAGGAAGATCCTCGATGCTGGAGAGCGAGGGCGAAGCGGGGCGCGTTGGCAGATTGGAGCAGACACCCAAGACCGGGGTGCCACCCACAATAGGGGCACCCGTGGCCGCCATCGCCTGCCGCTCCAGGCCCAGAGACTTAGCCCCAGCCACACCCTTCGACGCATCGTCAACAGGGGCGTTGTCCTTGAACAGAGCGTGGCCATATGAGCCCAAATCTTCCCATTCAGATCGAGTGAAGTGCGGATCAGAGCCCCCGCTAGGATTGGCTGCGCCATTATCATCATCGCCATGCTTGTCAGAGGGGGAAGACCTGGGGAGTGGAGGAGGAGGCGGAGCATGAAGGTTCTCTGCCCCCTCGACACGCACCCGGAGACGGAAACTGACAGAGGAAGAAAATACATCAACAGCTCCACGAACACAGAGGGGCTCAACGCACCACACCTTGATACGAGCCGGGCCTAGGATCTGCAGGGACTCAGAGTCAACTTAGATAGGTTTGCCAATAAGCACTCCAAAAGCCATAAGGAAGAAAGTGGAACGCAGAGCAGGGGGAACATCATCAACTAGGACCCAGATCTCTGATAGCGGGAGAACAGACTTGGAACCATTGGACGCAGCCTTGACAGACACAACAAGCTGGTTAAGCGGGAGAGTGAAACTGGTGCAGGAATAAATCATCTTTAGGCTCCCTTTAGAAGGAAAAACAGCGGCGAACTCGAAGTCCGACAGCTGCCGGATCTGCCAATCCCAGCCATCAACATCCCACGGCTTGAGCTCTGATACGTCTCCGTCGTATCTATAATTTTTAATTATTTCATGCCAATATTATACAACTTTCACATATTTTTGGCAACATTTTATATGATTTATTGGACTAACCTATTGATCCAGTGCCCAGTGCCAGTTCCTGTTTTTGCATGTTTTTTGTTTTGCAGAATATCCATATCAAACGAAGTCCAAATGCAATAAAATATTATGAAGAATTATTTTGGAATATTTTTGAATTTTGGGAGATGGAATCAACGCAAACGGAGGCCCACAGTGACCACAAGACACCTGGGCGCGCCAGGCAGCCCAGGCGCGTGGTGGTGGGTTGTGCCCTCCTAGAACGTCGGTTGGAGCTATACTTCGGGCGCAAGGAAGCTTATATCCGGAAAAAAATCGTGTTAAAATCTCTGCGCAATCGGAGTTACGGATCTCCGGGAATATAAGAAACGGTTTTCGGCCAAAAAATAGGAACGCGAAACAGAAGAGAACAGAGGGATAGATCCAATCTCGGAGGGGCTCCCGCCCCTCCGCCGCCATGGAGGTCATGGACCAGAGGGGGAACTCTCCTCCAATCTATGGGGAGGCCAAGGAAGAAGAAGAAGGAGGGGGGGCTCTCTCCCCCTCTCTCCCGGTGACGCCGGAACACCGCCGGGGCAAGGATCGTGACGGCGATCTACATCAACAATCTTGCTACCGTCAACACTAACTTTCTCCCCCTCTATGCAGCGGTGTAACACCCCTTCTCCCCGCTGTAATCTATACTTAAACATGGTGCTCAACACTATATATTATCCCAATGATATGTGGTTATCCTATGTTGTTTGAGTAGATCCGTTTTGTCCTATGGGTTAATCGTGATCTTGGTTGGTATGAGTGTATATTTTATTTATGGTGCTGTCCTACGGTGCTCTCCGTCTCGCGCAAACATGAGGGGTCCCCGCTGTAGGGTGTTGCAATATGTTCATGGTTTGCTTATTGTTGGTTGCCGGGGTGACAGCAGCCTGAACACGGATAAGTGGATTATGGCGTATGGGAGTAAAGAGGACTTGATACTTAATGCTATGGTTGGGTTTCACGACCTTAATGATCTTTAGTAGTTGTGGATGCTTGCTAGAGTTCCAATCATAAGTGCATATGATCCAAGTAGAGAAAGTATGTTAGCTCATGCCTCTCCCTCATATAATATTGCAAGAATGATTACCGATCTAGTTATCGATTGCCTAGGGACAAATGAATTTCTTGTTGACAAAAGCTATCCACTTTTACTGTCTTGCAATTTAATCATAGTTTTATTCTCGCAAAGTAGTCGTAGTTTTATTCTTACAAAATAGTTTCATACTTGTTCTAGGTAAAGCAAACATCAAGTGTGCGTAAAGTTGTATCGGTGGTCGATAGAACTTGAGGGAATATTTGTTCTATATTTAGCTCCTCGTTGGGTTCGACACTCTTATTTATCGAAGAAGGCTCCAAACAATCCCCTACACTTGTGGGTTATGAAGACCTTTTTCTGGTGCCGTTGCCATGGAGCAATAGCGTGGGGTGAATATTCTCGTGTGTGCTTGTTTGCTTTATCACTAAGTAGTTTTTATTTTCTGTTCTAAGTTGTTCTCTATTTTTAGTTATGGATATGGAATACGAAATACCAAAAAAAAATTAGTTGTACTTGCTACACATGGAGATGGGGAACCTCCTAAAACCCTCGATGCTCGGTATGTGAAAAATATTATGCAATACTTTGATAATCCTGAGAAAACCTCATTCAACTTGATAATGGGAGACACGTTGGATCAACGTGAATACTTTAGGGATTATCGCTTGACTCAAAAAGGGAAATTATTATGGGATCAAATTGATATGTTGTATTGGTATGCTTGGAATTTATGCTTGAGATATGATTATACTTGTTGCTCTAGGATGAAGGCTACACACCTTTCCTTTTCATGCAAATTTAATGATAATGAAACATTGTCTTCTTATGCTAATGTTATATGTGATTACTATGATGTGGAACGAATAGAAGAATTTGTGGCTTTTAAGGGTGCTTATGAAATTGAATCTTTGTTTGAAAAGTATGAAGATTTTGATGATTCAGTTTATAGACCTGAAAATTTTGCTATCCTTAAATATTGCTATGAGAATTATAAATACAATTCCGATATTGAAGTATTTCTTGAGAATGTCTCCGCTGTCCAAAAAGAGACTAATATTTTACAGGAGTCTATGGAAAAAGGAATTGATGAAACTGTGAGCTCATTGGATGAAAAAGATGATGAGGAGAGCGAAGAACAAAAGAAGTAAGAGCAGATTGATCACTCATGCCCACCTTCTAATAAGAGTAACTCTTCAACTCATACATTGTTTTATTTCCCTTCGTTTTTACCGAAGGATGAATGCTATGATAATTGCTATGATCCTGTTAATTCTTTTGAAATATTCCTTTTTGATGAACTTGATACTTGCTATGCTTGTGGCCATGATGTCAATATGAATTATGCTTATGGAGATGAACTTGCTATTGTTCCTTATGTTAAACATGAAATTGTTGCTATTGCACCCACACATGATAGTCCTATTATCTTTTTGAATTCTTCAAACTACACTATATTGGAGAAGTTTGCACTTATTAAGGATTACATTGATGGATTGCGTTCTACCGCTACACATGATGATTTTGATGAATATAATATGCATGTGTTTGCTGCTCCTACTTGCAATTATTATGAGAGTGGAACTACATCTCCGCCTCTTTATGTTTCCAACACGATAGAATTGCAAGAAATTGCTTATACTATGCATTGGCCTTTACTTGATGTGCATGAATTGTTCTTGTATGACATGCCGATGCATAGAAAGAGAGTTAAACTTCGTCATTGCATGATATATGTTGCTTTGTGCTCACTACTAAATGCCAAATCATTGTTAATTAAAATTGGCTTTGATATACCTTGGGATACAGGTGGATTCATTACTTGAGCACTTTATGCCTAGCTTAAAGGCTTTAAAGAAAGCGCTGCCAGGGAGACAACCCAAAAGTTTTAGAGAGTCATTTTATTCTGTTGAGTGCTTTTATAAAGTTTAAAAACAAAAAAAATAGAGGGGAACTTAAAACTTTTTCAAAAAGAAAAACGATTGGAAGTTATGCATTGGAGAAGTGAGGGTCGACCTTGAACACTTGTGTTCATGCTCATGGAAACAATGTAGAATTTTTTATGAAGATTCTCACAAAAATAATTATCCCCTTGTACAAATCCATTGTATTATAAAAATAATGTGCCAAGATTTGCCTTTAGGATGATTAGATTGCTTGTTGGTATGTGCGGTGCAAAAATAGAAACTTTGGTTGTAGTGTGCGATTTTATATTTTTTACTGGAATGTCGAAAGTTTCTGAAACTTTTTGCATAATATTTCTATACAAATTGTTTATTTTGTCCTAATTTTTCAGAATTTTTAGCGTATCAGAAGTATGGTGAATGTTCAGATTACTACAGACTGTCCTGTTTAAGACAGATTCTGTTTTTGATGCATTGTTTTGCTTGTTTTGATGAAACTATCGATTTTTATCGGTGGTATAAGCCATGGAAAATTTATAATAGAGTAGCTACAATGCAAAAATAAAATATGAATCGGTTTGCAATAGTACTTAAAGTAGTGATTTGGTTTATTATACTAACGGATCTTACCGAGCTTTCTGTTGAGTGTGATGTGGATGAAGTGATCAAAAATCGAGGAGGTCTCGATATGAGGAGAAGGAGGAGAGGCAAGAGTTCAAGCTTGGTGATGCCCAAGGCACCCCAAGTAAATATTCAAAGAGACTCAAGCGTCTAAGCTCGGGGATGACCCGGAAGGCATCCCATCTTTCTTCAGTAAGTATCGGTATGTTTTCGTCTTCGTTTCATTCACGTGATATGTGTAAATATTGAAGCGTCTTTTGTGTTTAGTTTTCACTTTTCTTTTATGCACCATGCTGGTATGAGATAGTCCATGGTTGATTTATAGAATGCTCATTGCACTTCACTTATATCTTTTGATTATGGCTTTATAGAATGCTTCATGTACTTCACTTATATCATTTGAAGATTGGATTGCCTGTTTCTCTTCACATAGAAAACCGTTATTCGAAAAATGCTATTTTGCTTCACTTATATTTGTTAAGCATGGTCTGTTATAGAAAAAATTAAACTCTCATGCTTCACTTATATCTATTTAGAGAGTCAACAGAAATTGGTCATTTGCATGATTAGTCATAAAATTCTATATAAAACTTGTGGATCACTGAATATGATATGTTTGATTCTGTTTGACGAGTTTTTGTGCATTATTGCATAAAATAATTCTTTTGGTGATTTTTGCAATGCTTTCTCATATGCATATACTGTACATGTATGTATACGGGTATCTGTGGTCGGCCGACACGCTCGTGTTTGTATGTACCTGAATACCTGCTCGTTGACACACTCTGTATATGTATATATATGGAAACACCCACACGTGTGGCATCTTGCACATCGCCCACACGCCTCCTTTACCACTCATTTTGCCACATGTAAACAGATGACATCAGCAGAAATCTTTTTGGTTTTCGGCTTAAAAATGGTTTATCTTCTAATTAAAAAATCGAATTAAAAATCTATTTTCACCATTAAATCCGTCTACACGAGATCTTCAAAACTAGACCCCATGTTGATATGTTTCGACGAATTTTTTTTTTGCCCAAAAGTTGCCATAATGTTTACACTGTAGTTGCTATAGTGCTTAAACTAAAGTTACAATGTGGCAATTTCAGTTTGTAGAGCATGGCAATTTTAGTATTTTGATGATGACAACTCCAGTATTTTGACCATGAAAATTATTTTTTGTATGAACCATGGCAATTTTAAGTGTATGTATCATGGCAATTTTAGTTTATGGTTCATGACAAGTCTACTTTCTTAATTTCCTGTTTTATAAATGTCAAAAATTACTTTTAAATGTAGAAGAAAATAGCTGAAACATATCATGGCAACTTCAGTGTAAACACCATGGCAATTCATGTGCAATAGACATCGCAACTTTTAACAAAAAAAAATCATTGAAAAATATTGATATCGCGAGGGATTTAATGATGAAAATGAATTTTCAATCGGATTTTTTATTTAAGAGATAAAACATTTTAAAAACTGAAAATTCAAAAAGATTTCCACATGCATGCATGCGGTGACGTGGCACAGTCTGTGTGTTATGGGGCGTGTGGGCGGGTTTCGCTCCCACCACATGTGTGGGCGTTAGCATTGTCCATATATATTTAAGTACTTGCGGTTAGGCGGCAAGCGTGCACATATACGCCTCCGAGTACCCGCAATACCAGGTAGCTAACATGCCCACGATGCATTGTTTGGTATGGATCTAACTTGTTTGCGCACATGAGAAAGTTTTGTGCAGCATATTTGGAAAGTAAACGAGTCGTCGGTGGCTAGCTAGCTAAAGTTGGCAATACATACCCGCACGAGATTTCGTTTCCATTTTCCATGCAGACTTGTGCGTCAAGAAGACCAGCAAAAAGGAAGCTTTGGTCACGTCCAACTACTGCTAGCCACCTATAAATACACGAGGACCTCGCGACCGAGAGGAAGAGACCTAAGGCATCCATCGATCCAGCCCCATGAACAAAGAGCTCACGCACGGGAGAACCCATGCATAGGATTTAGAAGGAGGTGCTGCCTCGGCGGCCGCGTCCGACTGACGCGCCATGGTGCCGAGCACGTTGCCGAGATGGCGGCTGTGCATTGCCATGGATAGCAACTGCATGCATGTACTTTTTTAAGCAGGTTCACCGCGACGGAGGGAAAGAGACGCGCCGAGGCGGCAGCGTCGAGCAAGAGAAAGGAGCCACGAACACATCCATGAGAGACAAGGCACGGGAGAAGGAGACGCGCCCGTTACGGCAGCGTCCAGAGAACCCAGATAGCAAAAGAGGCAGCGCCGGTGTACGACGATGGTGCCGAACACGTCGTCAACGTAACGACTGTGCGGAGTTACGGCCGTGGGAGACATCTATGTGCATGCAATCATATGCACGTGCAACAGCTAGCACGCCATCCGGTACGTAGAAGTTCTTTTGTTAGCAGGTTTCATGGAGGAGACACCTATGTGTGCTGGCGGTGTTAGCCCACAACGAAGAGACAACAAGCCTACAAGGAGACGTGCCCGGGCAGTTGTGTCCAGGAGAACCTACGGAGAAGACTGTGGATGAAACGTGAGGAGTGCGGCGGCGCTCTCGCACACACGTGTATGGACGAGGAGGAAGCAGCCGGTCCTTTTATTCTTCTTCATGTACAGGTGTGGAGGCGGCGGACAACACATTCAACGGAGATGGCAGCGGACGACGCGACGCTCGTCTTCTACCAAGTGCAATGGAGGCAGTGGATGGCACGCCCAGCGGAGATGACTCGGGAGCAGCCGGAGCTCACCAACAACATAGCCCAGCCTCTAGCTCCTTTGGAGGTCTACCATGTCAGCGCACAGGACCACGACGAACAGGTCCATGGTGAACGGGACGCCGGCGTACAGGTTTTGCACCATGCTTCCAGGAGGAGACGACGTGGCGGAACCGGAGCTCGCGATGATGTAACCCGAGTCAAGTCCATGGCGAACAGGTCTCTCCGGTGCACAAGTCCTTGGCGTCCCGATCGCGGCAAATAGGTCGGTGGTCTTGCTTACCGGAGATGGCGTAGCGGAACCGGAGCTCGCGACAACGTAGCCCGAGTCAAGTCCATGGGGAACAGGTCTCTTCGGTGCACAAGTCTTTGGCGTCCCGATCGCGACGAACAGGTCGGTGGTCTTGCTTACCGGAGGAGACGGCATGGAGGAACTGGAGCTTGCGACAACGTAGGCCGAGACAAGTCCATGGCGAACATGTCTCTTCGATGCACAGGACCGCGACGAACAGGTCCATGGCGAACAAGTCATCCGCGAATAGGCAAAGAGACGCACCAAGGCGGCAGCGTCGAGCAAGAGAAAGGAGCCACGAACACATCCATGAGAGCAGTGGCGGACCTACATGGGGGCCAACCTGGGCCATGCCCCCCCCCCCCCCCCCCCCTCCCCCCCAGCTCATCAGAAAATATGTGTATATACCTTGGTATTAGGCCTATTTATCTACTAAAAATCATCACAAAACAATTATGTTTGCCCCCCCCAGCCAATGGCCCCCCCATGAATTTGGCTCAAGCTCCGCCACTGCATGAGAGACAAGGCACGGGAGAAGTAGACGCGCTCGTTACGTAGCGTCCAGAGAACCCAGATAGCAAAGGAGAGAAGGAGGCAGCGCCGGTGTACGACGATGGTGCCGAACACGCCGTCGAGATAACGGCTGTGCGGAGTTACGGCCGTGGGAGACATCTATGTGCATGTAATCATATGCACGTGCAACAGCTAGCACGCCATCCGGTACGTAGAAGTTCTTTTGTTAGCAGGTTTCATGGAGGAGACACCTATGTGTGCTGGCGGTGTCAGCCCACAACGAAGAGACAACAAGCCTACAAGGAGACGTGCCCGGGCAGTTGTGTCCAGGAGAAACTACGGAGAAGATCGTGGATGAAACGTGAGGAGCGCGGCGGCGCCCTCGCACACACGCGTATGGACGAGGAGGAAGCAGTCGGTCCTTTTCTTCTTCTTCATGTACAGGTGTGGAGGCGGCGGACAACACATCCAACGGAGATGGCAGCGGACGACGCGACGCTCGTCTTCTACCAAGTGCAACGGAAGCGGTGGATGGCGCGCCCAGCGGAGATGACTCGGGAGCAGCCGGAGCTCGCCAACAACATAGCCCAGCCTCTAGCTCCTTTGGAGGTCTACCATGTCAGCGCACAGGACCACGACGAACAGGTCCATGGTGAACAGGTTCATGGTGAACGGGACACCGGCGTACAGGTTTTGCACCATGCTTCCAGGAGGAGACGCCGTGGCCAAACCGGAGCTCTTGACGACGTAGCCCGAGTCAAGTCCATGGCGAATAGGTCTCTCCGGTGCACATGTCCTTGGCGTCCCGGTCGCGGTAAATTGGTCGGTGGTCTTGCTTACCGGAGGAGATGGCGTGGCGGAACCGGAGCTCGCGACAACGTAGCCCGAGTCAAGTCCATGGCGAATAGGTCTCTTCGGTGCACAAGTCTTTGGCGTCCCGATCGCGACGAACAGGTCGGTGGTCTTGCTTACCGGAGGAGACGGCATGGAGGAATTGGAGCTTGCGACAACGTAGGCTGAGACAAGTCCATGGCGAACATGTCTCTTCGACGCACACGACCGCGACGAACAGGTCCATGGTGAACAGGTCATCGGCGTACAGGTCTTTTTCTACCTTTTATCGGAGTGGACGACATTGGCGGAACTAGAGCTCATGATGACGTAGCCCGAGACAAGTCCATGGTGAACAGGACTCTCCGGTGCACAGGTCTATGGCGTCCCGATCGCGGTGAACAGGTCGCTGGTCTTGCTTCCCGGAGGAGACGGCGTGGCGAAACCGGAGCTCGTGACGACGTAGCCCAAGACAAGTCAATGGCAAATAGGTCTCTCCGGTGCACAGGTCCATGGCGTTCTGATTGCGGTGCATAGGTCTGTTGTCTTGCTTCTCGGAGGGGACGACATGACGGAACCAGAGCTCGTGACGAAGCAGCCCAACACCGGTCCCTCCTTTGGAGGTGCACCCACCATGGCAAACAAGTCTTTGGCGTACAGGTCTCAGCGTGATCCTTGTCTCGGCAGACCACCGAATATAGCGTTTCGCTGAGACGAGGCACCTACCATGGCGGACAGATCATCGGCATACAAGACCCAGCGTACAGGTCCATGGCATTGCCGGCGTACAGGTCACCCTTTGGTGTAGCACCCATCCAAGGCGACGCGGCCTTTACGATGCCACCTTTCGTCGACCCCGTGAGACGGCGCCCTTGTCTTGGCAGACCACCGAATATGGTGTCCATCTGAGACAAGGCGACGCAACCACTACGATCATATCTCCACGAGTTCGTGAGGCAGAGCCCCTAATAAAGCGGACTGCCATAGACTTGGCTTCCAATCAAGTTAGGTGCACCCATCACGACGGACAGGTCTCGGCGTACAGGTCCATGGCGTCGCCGGCGTTCAGGTCACTCTTTGGTGTAGCACCAATCCAAGGCGACGAGGCTTCTACGACGCCACCTTTCCACGGCCCTGTGAGGCGGTGCCCTTTGTCTTGACGGACCGCCGAATACTCGGCGTCTAGCCGAGACAAGGCGCCAACCACACTGGCCATGCCGATGTCAGCATGCGACGGTTTTACACCGACGCCAGTCTTCTAAATAACTTATTCCCGCGAGGCATGCCCCTTGCATACCCCGACGAGGCTGCTAGGTCGTCGAGAAGTCTGAGCCAAGTAGGACCCATGCAACTTCAACCCCAATTACATCAACGCCGCCAAGACCAATGAGGCGTGACGGCGAGGGCGGGCGTGGCTAGCAGAAAGCCATGTTTTGAGCGGCGCGTGTACCGACAAGGACACGGGCTCTGCCGCTGCCCACACACCACCATCATCATGCATGGAGAACGCAAGGCGAAGACGACGAAGACGACCGCACGGCTTAATCGGAGGTGTCTCGCGGAGTAACCTGCGGGAGTAATTAACCGGGAGCCTTCCGAGGCCCCGGGAACCAAGAGGCCGCAATTGCTATAGTCAGGCAGGCCGCGCTAGTAGGCCATGGAGCGCATATGTAAAGGGATATTGTATTTTTGTTTCTCTAATGAGAGATTAATAATGTGCATGTTTCCCTATATTTATCTGTGTACTTAGTACACTGGCACGCCCGCAATGTTTAATTTCCGTTGGCGCGTAGAGAGATAATAATGCAATAACCAACATTATTGTTATTATTTCTCGTGTCAAACAAATTGGCACGCCTGGTGGGACATGGTTTTCCACCCATCTTTGCTTCGATGTGGTTGTCGAAATCGTCTTCGCCAATCTCCCAATGTGCACAGCATGCTGCAAAGATCTCCGCCAGTAAGCCACTTTCTTGCAGATGAACTCTCCCACGGCAGCAAATCGGAGCCGGTGATGATCTAGTACGGATCATTGCCGCCTATGGTATTCATCGAGCATGGCGCTAGGGTCTACATGTACCAAGCCCAAGATCCCGCGCAGATTCAAACTGTACAGTCAATGAGGACGCAAAGGCGGGCGGCCACCAAGACGATGGAGCGCCACGAGCTAATGCTGGAGGCGCACCCCGTTGAAGGAGTCATCAAGGGCAGACATCCATGGAGACGTGGAGGCAGCTCAACGCCTCCGCGCTAATACCGTCAACGGGAGGGCAAGTGCAGCATCCCTTCACACCTCTACCCGGCTCGGCTCCCATTCGGAGCCGCCAACACCAACACCACGACGCACCGAGGTCAAGCTACCTGAAGGCTTGGAGGCCATCTACCGCAACCCGCGTAGGCTCATGGTTGCGGGTAGGATCAGGTGCCAATCACCAAGTCGTTATCGTTAACATGAGCGCCTTGATGGCAGTATTCACCAACTCACCACTTAGAGTGGGGGCATCCTAACATGCCCTCATGTTGGAAACGATGGTCAAGACATCAAGACGATGAGAGAAACCCTCAACCCACTCAACGGTAGCGGCCATGGGACCTCCACGACAAACACTTCCACCACTACATGCGTCCTGTCCTAGGCGAGGGGCTCGGACACCACTCTAGGCGAAGGCAGACAGGGCTGCATCATTCACTCGGCACCATGCGCCACCCCGTTCTCTCCAGGCTAAGCATCATTAATGCAGCCACCAACTGGAGCTCGCCCGACGTGATACGGGACTGGTCCAAGGTGGGATGCTATCCACCCATCACCGATATGGAGCTATCCTGATGTGGTGCGCTGTCCATGCCACCGTCATCGCGGAGCTTGCCCAAGGTGTGGAGCCCCATCTACATCACTGTCGCCGACATGGAGTGCCCCAAGGAAGGGCGCTATCTACACCGACATCAACATGGAGCGCCCCCAAGGCAGGGCGCCATATACCTCCATAGGCACGGAGCTTGGCTAGGCAGAGATCCTTTTTTCACCTCTGTCGACACAGATATCGCAAAAGACAGAGCACCATCTACACCACCGATATGGAGCTCGCTTGAGGTGGGGCGCCACCCACACCACTACCGATACGGAACTTGCCCAAGGCGGAACTCCATCTACATCGCCATCATCGACATGGAGTGCCCCCAAGGCAGGGTGCATTCTACACCTCCATCTACAAGGAATTCCACCAAGGTGGGGCGTCATCTACCTTCGTCTACACAGAGCTCGGCTAGGTGGGGCTCCTCTTTCATCGCCATCGACACAGATACGTCAAAGATGGAGTGACGTCTACACCACCATCGCGAACATTTCCCAAGGCGGGGACATCATCTACATCGTTCCCGTCCACATGGTGCTTGGCCCGGGCGGGGTTTAGACTACACCGCCGCCAACAAGGATCTTAGCCTTGGGTGGGGGTTGGTCTACACCATCGCAGCATGTGCACACCCCAGATGGAGCATCGTCTACACCGTCAACGACATTGAGCTCGCATAAGGGTGGGCATCATCGACACCACCTTTGAGCTCGCCAAAGGTGGGCATGCCTTTTGCACCTGTACCGACATGGAGCTCGGCCAAGGAGGGGTACCGTCCACACCGCCGCCGATGTGGAGCTCGCCCAAGGTGGAGTGTCGTCGACACCGCCTCTGGCATGAAGCATCACCCAAAGGCGAATGCCATTTACATAGCCTCGGAGCACGCCCATGGCAGGAATGTTGTTTGCTCCTCCAATGATATGGAGAATGCCAAAAGTTAGGCACCATTCACACACTATCTTGAGGCTCGCACAAGCAGGGGTAGTCATTTTTAAACCGCCATCAACTTGGAACTTGCCCAAGCTGGGGCGTCCCCGCGGACACGGAGGTCTCCTAAGGCGAGGCGTCGTCTATGCTGTCGCGAACATCTACACCACCCCAACATGAAGCTCGCCCAAGGTGATCCGCAATCCGTTCCGCCACCAACATGGGGGTCCCCAAGTTGGTCGACCTTCTAAGCTGCCTCCAACATGGCGGGGATCGCCCAAGGCTTGGCGGTACCTACATTGTCGCTGCCACGGACCCATCCATGGCGGGGCATCATCTACACCTCCGCCAATACAAATCTTGCGCAAGGTGGGGTCCCGTCGATACGAACCTCATCGAGGCAGGGCTTTGTCTACACCTCCACCGTCAAGCTCGCCCAAAGTGGGGCACGATCTACACCATCATTGATATGGAGCTCGCCCCAGGCGGGGTGTCATCTGCACCGCCGCTCAGGCGGAGATCCATCTATACCATTGCAAACACAGAGCCTACCCCATGGTGGGGCATCGTCTACATCACAACTGATACAAGCCATTGTCAGGTGCCGTTCGCGCCGTCTATTGATTAGACAAGGTCATTGGTTAAACCGACACCGTAATGTCCTCAACAACTCATCATCATTGATTGGGCCGTGTTGCATGGTTTCGGCATGCCAATCTTGTGTTGCCGCTTGTTGGGGCAGCGACATCTCCCACATCTACGCCAACATCCACACCGATCCACTGTTGGGAAACGTAGCATGCAATTTCAAAAAAATTCCTACGCTCACGCAAGATCTATCTAGGAGATGCATAGCAACGAGAGGGGGAGAGTGTGTCCACGTACCCTCGTAGACCAAAAGCGGAAGCGTTTGTTAACGCGGTTGATGTAGTCGAACTTCTTCTCGTTCCGACCGATCAAGCACCGAACATACGGCACCTCCGAGTTCTGCACACGTTCAGCTCGATGAAGTCCCTCGAACTCTTGATCCAGCAAAGTGTCGAGGGATATGAGTTCCGTCAGCACGACGGCGTGGTGACGGTGATGGTGAAGTGATCCGCGCTAGGCTTCGCCTAAGCACAACGAGAATATGACCGGAGGCGTAAACTGTGGAGGGGGGCGCCGCACACGGCTAACAATTGTTGGTGTGTGTTCTAGGCGCCCCCTCCCTGTTGGAAATATGCCCTAGAGGCAATAATAAAATGGTTATTATTATATTTCCTTGTTCATGATAATTGTCTATTGTTCATGCTATAATTGTATTAACCGGAAACCGTAATACATGTGTGAATACATTGATCACAGCATGTCCCTAGTAAGCCTCTAGTTGACTAGCTCGTTGATCAATAGATGGTTATGGTTTCCTGACCATGGACATTAGATGTCGTTGATAACGGGATCACATCATTAGGAGAATGTTGTGATGGACAAGACCCAATCCTAAGCATAGCACAATATCGTATAGTTCGTTCGCTAGAGCTTTTCTAATGTCAAGTATCATTTCCTTAGACCATGAGATTGTGCAACTCCCGGATACCGTAGGAATGCTTTGGGTGTATCAAACATCACAACGTAACTGGGTGACTATAAAGGTGCACTACAGGTATCTCCGAAAGTGTCTGTTGGGTTGGCACGAATCGAGACTGGGATTTGTCACTCCGTATGACGGAGAGGTATCTCTGGGCCCACTCGGTAATGCATCATCGTAATGAGCTCAATGTGACTAAGGAGTTGGCCACGAGATCATGCGTTACGGAACGAGTAAAGAGACTTGCCGGTAACGAGATTGAACAAGGTATAAGGATACCGACGATCGAATCTCGGGCAAGTAACATACCGATGGACAAAGGGAATTGTATATGGGATTGATTGAATCCTCGACATCGTGGTTCATCCGATGAGATCATCGTGGAACATGTGGGAGCCAACATGGGTATCCAGATCCCGCTGTTGGTTATTGGCCGGAGAGATGTCTCGGTCATGTCTGCATGGTTCCCGAACCCGTAGGGTCTACACACTTAAGGTTCGGTGACGCTAGAGTTGTTATGGGAAATTATATGTGGTTACCGAAGGTTGTTCGGAGTCCCGGATGAGATCCCGGACATCACGACGAGTTCCAGAATGGTCCGGAGGTGAAGAATTATATATGGGAAGTCCAGTTTCAGTCACCGGAATGGTTTCGGGGGTTATCGGTATTGTACCGGGACCATCAGAAGGTGTCCGGGGGTCCACCGGGTGGGGCCACCTGCCCCGGTGGGCCAAGTGGGCTGAGCAAGGGAGGGAACCAGCCCCTGGTGGGCTGGTGCGCCCCCTCCCCAAGGGGCCCAAGGCGCCTAGGGTTGAAAACCCTAGGGGGTGGGGGCGCCTCCCACCAAACTTGGGGGGCAAGTGCCCCCCCCCCTTGGCCGCCCCCCCCCCCCCCCTAGATGGGATCTAGGGCCAGCCCCCTCTCCCTTCACCCTATAAATAGAGGGGGGGTGGGAGGGCAGCAGCACCTCATCCCTGGCGCAGCCCTCCCCCTCTCCAACACCTCCTCCTCCTCCGTAGTGCTTGGCGAAGCCCTGTCGGAGAACCACAAGCTCCACCACCACGCCGTCGTGCTGCCGGAGCCCTCCCTCAACTTCTTCTCTCCTCTTGCTGGATCAAGAAGGAGGAGACGTCCCCGGGCTGTACGTGTGTTGAACGCGGAGGCGCCGTCTGTTCGGCGCTAGATCGGATCTTCCGCGATTTGAATCGCCGCGAGTACGACTCCATCATCCGCGTTCCTTGCAACGCTTCCGCTTAGGGTATGAAGATGCACTCCCTCTCTCTCGTTGCAAGCTTCTCCTAGATTGATCTTGGTGATACGTAGGAAAATTTTTGATTTACTACTACGTTCCCCAACAGTGGCATCATGAGCCAGGTCTATGCGTAGATTCTTTGCACGAGTAGAACACAAGTAGTTGTGGGCGATGATTTGTTCAATTTTCTTACCGTTACTAGTCCTATCTTGATTCGGCGGCATTGTGGGATGAAGCGGCCCGGACCGACCTGACACGTATGCTTACGTGAGACAGGTTCCACCGACTGACATGCACTTGATGCATAAGGTGGCTAACGGGTGTCTGTCTCTCCCACTTTAGTCGGATCGGATTCAATGAAGAGGGTCCTTATGAAGGGTAAATAGCAATTGGCATATCACTGTTGTGGCTTTTGCGTAGGTAAGAAACGTTCTTGCTAGAAACCCATAGCAGCCACGTAAAACATGCAACAACAATTAGAGGACGTCTAACTTGTTTTTGCAGGGTTTGCTATGTGATGTGATATGGCCAAAAAGGATGTGATGAATTATATATGTGATGTATGAGATTGATCATGTTCTTGTAATAGGAATCACGACTTGCATGTCGATGAATATGACAACCGGCAGGAGCCATAGGAGTTGTCTCAATTTATTGTATGACCTGCGTGTCGATGTAAAGGCCATGTAATTACTTTACTTTATTGCTAACCGTTAGCCATAGTAGTAGAAGTAATAGTTGGCGAGACAACTTCATGAAGACACGATGATGGAGATCATGATGATGGAGACCATGGTGTCATGCCGGTGACGATGGTGACCATGCCGCGCCTCGAAGATGGAGATCAAAGGCGCAAGATGATATTGGCCATATCATGTCACTTTTTGATTTGCATGTGATGTTTATCATGTTTACATCTTACTTGCTTAGAATGACGGTAGCATAAATAAGATGATCCCTCACTAAAATTTCAAGAAATGTGTTCCCCCTAACTGTGCACCGTTGCGAAGGTTCGTTGTTTCGAAGCACCACGTGATGATCGGGTGTGATAGATTCTAACGTTCGCATACAACGGGTGTAAGCCAGATTTACACATGCGAAACACTTAGGTTGACTTGACGAGCCTAGCATGTACAGACATGGCCTCGGAACACGAGAGACCGAAAGGTCGAACATGAGTCGTATAGTAGATGCGATCAACATGGAGATGTTCACCGTTGATGACTAGTCCGTCTCACGTGATGATCGGACACGGCCTAGTCGATTCGGATCATGCATCACTTGGATGACTAGAGGGATGTCTATCTGAGTGGGAGTTCATTAAATAATTTGATTAGATGAACTTGATTATCATGAACTTAGTCTAAAATTGTCTTTACAATCTATCATGTAGATCAAATGGCCCACGCTAATGTTGCCCTCAACTTCAACGCATTCCTAGAGAAAACCAAGCTGAAAGACGATGGTAGCAACTATACGGACTGGGTCCGTAACTTGAGGATCATCCTCATAGCTGCCAAGAAAGCATATGTCCTTGAAGCACCGCTAGGTGACGCACCCATTTTCCCAGTAACTCAAGACGTTATGAACTCCTGGCAGTCGTGTAGTGATGATTACTCCCTGGTTCAGTGCGGCATGCTTTACAGCTTAGAATCGGGGCTCCAAAAGCGTTTTGAGCAGCACGGAGCATATGAGATGTTCCAAGAGCTGAAAATGGTTTTCCAAGCTCATGCCCGAGTCGAGAGATATGAAGTCTCTGACAAGTTCTACAGTTGTAAGATGGAGGAAAACAGTTCTGTCAGCGAGCATATACTCAAAATGTCTGGGTTGCATAACCGCTTGTCTCAGCTGGGAGTTAATCTTCCAGATGATTCGGTCATTGACAGGATCCTCCAGTCGCTTCCACCTAGCTACAAGAGCTTTGTGATGAACTACAATATGCAAGGGATGGAGAAGTCCATTCCCGAGTTATATTCAATGCTGATATCAGCGGAGGTGGAAATCAAGAAGGAACATCAAGTGTTGATGGTGAATAAGACCACTAGTTTCAAGAAAGGCAAGGGTAAGAAGAACTTCAAGAAGGACGGCAAGGGAGTTGCCGCCCCCGGCAAGCCAGTTGCCGGGAAGAAGCCAAAGAATGGACCCAAGCCTGAGACTGAGTGCTTTTATTGCAAGGGAAATGGTCACTGGAAGCGGAACTGCCCCAAGTACTTAGCGGATAAGAAGGCCGGCAATACCAAAGGTATATATGATATACATGTTATTGAGCGGAGACTGGCGAAGGACGAGGTGACGATGCGCGTCGGGAATGGTTCCAAGGTCGATGTGATCACCGTCGGCACGCTACCTCTACATCTACCCTCGGGATTAGTTTTAAACCTCAATAATTGTTATTTAGTACCAGCTTTGAGCATGAACATTGTATCAGGATCTCGTTTGATGCGAGATGGCTACTCATTTAAATCCGAGAATAATGGTTGTTCTATTTATATGAGAGATATGTTTTATGGTCATGCCCCACTGGTCAATGGTTTATTTTTATTGAATCTCGAACGTGATATCACACATATTCATAGTGTGAATGCCAAGAAATGTAAGGTTGATAATGATAGTCCCACATACTTGTGGCACTGCCGCCTTGGTCACATTGGTGTCAAACGCATGTAGAAACTCCATGTAGATGGACTTTTGGAGTCTCTTGATTATGAATCATTTGACACGTGCGAACCATGCCTTATGGGCAAAATGACCAAGACTCCATTCTTCGGAACAATGGAGTGAGCAACCAACTTGTTGGAAATAATACATACTGATGTATGCGGTCCAATGAGTGTTGAGGCTCGCGGTGGCTATCGTTATGTTCTCACCCTCACTGATGACTTAAGTAGATATGGGTATGTCTACTTAATGAAACACAAGTCTGAGACCTTTGAAAAGTTCAAGGAATTTCAGAGTGAGGTAGAGAATCAACATGACAGGAAAATAAAGTTCTTACGATCAGATCGTGGAGGAGAATATTTGAGTCACGAGTTAGGCACGCACTTAAGGAAATGTGGAATTGTTTCACAACTCACGCCGCCTGGAACACCTCAGCGAAATGGTGTGTCCGAACGTCGTAATCGCACTCTATTGGATATGGTGCGATCTATGATGTCTCTTACCGATCTACCACTATCATTTTGGGGTTACGCTTTAGAGACTGCCGCATTCACTTTGAATAGGGCACCGTCTAAATCCGTTGAGACGACACCGTATGAATTATGGTTTGGGAAGAAACCTAAGCTGTCATTTCTGAAAGTTTGGGGATGCGATGCTTATGTCAAGAAACTTCAACCTGAAAAGCTCGAACCCAAATCGGAAAAATGCGTCTTCATAGGATACCCTAAGGAAACTATTGGGTATACCTTCTACCTTAGATCCGAAGGCAAGATCTTTGTTGCCAAGAATGGATCCTTTCTGGAGAAAGAGTTTCTCTTGAAAGAAGTAAGTGGGAGGAAAGTAGAACTTGATGAGGTACCCCCTCTTGAACCGGAGAGTAGCGCAGCTCAGGAAGATGTTTCTGTGGTGCCTGCACCGACTAGAGAGGAAGTTAATGATGATGATCATGAAACTTCGGATCAAGTTGCTACTGAACTTCGTAGGTCCACGAGGACACGTTCCGCACCAGAGTGGTACTGCAACCCTGTCCTGGAAATCATGTTGTTAGACAACGGTGAACCTTCGAACTATGAAGAAGCGATGGCGGGCCCGGATTCCAACAAATGGCTTGAAGCCATGAAATCCGAGATAGGATCCATGTATGAGAACAAAGTATGGACTTTGGTGGACTTGCCCAATGATCGGCGAGCCATAGAAAATAAATGGATCTTTAAGAAGAAGACTGACGCGGATGGTAATGTGACCGTCTATAAGGCTCGGCTTGTCGCTAAGGGTTATCGACAATTTCAAGGGGTTGACTACGATGAGACCTTCTCACTCGTAGCGAAGCTGAAGTCCGTCCGAATCATGTTAGCAATTGCCGCATTCTATGATTATGAAATCTGGCAAATGGACGTCAAAACGGCATTCCTTAATGGTTTCCTTAAGGAAGAATTGTATATGATGCAGCCGGAAGGTTTTGTAGATCCTAAGAATGCTGACAAGGTATGCAAGCTCCAGCGCTCCATCTATGGGCTGGTGCAGGCATCTCGGAGTTGGAACATTCGCTTTGATGAAATGATCAAAGCGTTTGGGTTTATACAGACTTATGGAGAAGCCTGTATTTACAAGAAAGTGAGTGGGAGCTCTGTAGCATTTCTCATATTATATGTGGACGACATATTGTTGATGGGAAATGATATAGAACTTTTGGAAAGCATAAAGGTCTACTTGAATAAGTGTTTTTCAATGAAGGACCTTGGAGAAGCTGCTTACATATTAGGCATCAAGATCTATAGAGATAGATCGATACGCCTCATTGGTCTTTCACAAAGCACATACCTTGACAAGATATTGAAGAAGTTCAATATGGATCAGTCCAAGAAGGGGTTCTTGCCTGTATTGCAAGGTGTGAGATTGAGCACAGCTCAACGCCCGACCTCGGCAGCAGAAAGAGAAAAGATGAGTGTCATCCCCTATGCCTCGGCCATAGGCTCTATTATGTATGCCATGCTGTGTACCAGACTTGATGTGAACCTTGCCATAAGTTTGGTAGGGAGGTACCAAAGTGATCCCGGTATGGAACACTGGACAGCGGTCAAGAATATCCCGAAGTACATGAAAAGGACTAAGGATATGTTTCTCGTTTATGAAGGTGCCGAAGAGCTCGTCGTAAAGGGTTACGTCGACGCTAGCTTTGACACAGATCTGGATGACTCCAAGTCACAAACCGGATACGTGTATATTTTGAATGGTGGGGCAATCAGCTGGTGCAGTTGCAAGCAAAGTGTCGTGGCGGGATCTACATGTGAAGCGGAGTACATAGCTGCTTCGGAAGCAGCGCAGGAAGGAGTCTGGATGAAGGAGTTTATCACCGACCTAGGAGTGGTTCCCAATGCGTCGGGCCCGATGACTCTCTTCTGTGACAACACTGGAGCTATTGTCATTGCCAAGGAGCCCAGGTTTCACAAGAAGACCAAGCACATCAAGCGCCGCTTCATCTCCATTCATGAATATATTCAAGATGGAGATATAGATATTTGTAAAGTACATACGGATCTAAATGTCATAGATCCGTTGACTAAACCTCTTCCACGAGCAAAACATGATCAGCACCAGAACTCTATGGGTGTTCGATTCATCAAAGTGTAACTAGATTATTGACTCTAGTGCAAGTGGGAGACTGTTGGAAATATGCCCTAGAGGCAATAATAAAATGGTTATTATTATATTTCCTTGTTCATGATAACTGTCTATTGTTCATGCTATAATTGTATTAACCGGAAACCATAATACATGTGTGAATACATAGATCACAGCATGTCCCTAGTAAGCCTCTAGTTGACTAGCTCATTGATCAATAGATGGTTATGGTTTCCTGACCATGGACATTAGATGTCGTTGATAATGGGATCACATCATTAGGAGAATGATGTGATGGACAAGACCCAATCCTAAGCATAGCACAAGATCGTATAGTTCGTTCGCTAGAGCTTTTCTAATGTCAAGTATCATTTCCTTAGACCATGAGATTGTGCAACTCCCGGATACTGTAGGAATGCTTTGGGTGTATCAAACGTCACAACGTAACTGGGTGACTATAAAGGTGCACTACAGGTATCTCCGAAAGTGTCTGTTGGGTTGGCACGAATCGAGACTGGGATTTGTCACTCCGTATGACGGAGAGGTATCTCTGGGCCCAATCGGTAATGCATCATCGTAATGAGCTCAATGTGACTAAGGAGTTAGCCACGGGATCATGCGTTACGGAACAAGTAAAGAGACTTGCCGGTAACGAGATTGAACAAGGTATAAGGATACCGACGATCGAATCTCGGGCAAGTAACATACCGATGGACAAAGGGAATTGTATATGGGATTGATTGAATCCTCGACATTGTGGTTCATCTGATGAGATCATCGTGGAACATGTGGGAGCCAACATGGGTATCCAGATCCCGCTGTTGGTTATTGGCCGGAGAGATGTCTCGGTCATGTCTGCATGGTTCCCGAACCCGTAGGGTCTACACACTTAAGGTTCGGTGACGCTAGAGTTGTTATGGGAAATTATATGTGGTTACCGAAGGTTGTTCGGAGTCTTGGATGAGATCCCGGATGTCACGAGGAGTTCCAGAATGGTCCGGAGGTGAAGAATTATATATGGGAAGTCCAGTTTCAGTCACCGGAATGGTTTCGGGGGTTATCGGTATTGTACCGGGACCATCAGAACGTGTCCGGGGGTCCACCGGGTGGGGCCACCTGCCCCGGTGGGCCAAGTGGGCTGAGCAAGGGAGGGAACCAGCCCCTGGTGGGCTGGTGCGCCCCCTCCCCAAGGGGCCCAAGGCGCCTAGGGTTGAAAACCCTAGGGGGTGGGGGCGCCTCCCACCAAACTTGGGGGGCAAGTGCCCCCCCCCCCTTGGCCGCCCCCCCCCCCTAGATGGGATCTAAGGGGGCCAGCCCCCTCTCCCCTTCACCCTATAAATAGAGGGGGGGTGGGAGGGCAGCAGCACCTCATCCCTGGCGCAGCCCTCCCCCTCTCCAACACCTCCTCCTCCTCCGTAGTGCTTGGCGAAGCCCTGTCGGAGAACCACAAGCTCCACCACCACGCCGTCGTGCTGCCGGAGCCCTCCCTCAACTTCTTCTCTCCTCTTGCTGGATCAAGAAGGAGGAGACGTCCCCGGGCTGTACGTGTGTTGAACGCGGAGGCGCCGTCCGTTCGGCGCTAGATCGGATCTTCCGCGATTTGAATCGCCGCGAGTACGACTCCATCATCCGCGTTCCTTGCAACGCTTCCGCTTAGCGATCTTCAAGGGTATGAAGATGCACTCCCTCTCTCTCGTTGCAAGATTCTCCTAGATTGATCTTGGTGATACGTAGGAAAATTTTTGATTTACTACAACGTTCCCCAACACTCCCCACATATATATAGGTGGGAGGGGGAGGGGAACAGCCCTAGGGCGCCCCAAGTAGGAGGAATCGTACTTTGGGGCCTATTCACCCCTTTCCTTCCCCTTCCTATTCGGCCTACATGGGGGGCGCAGCAGCCCATGCTTGCTGCTGCTTTTCCCCTCTTGGCCCAATAGGCCCATATCTTTGCCGGGGGGTGCCCGGAACCCCTTCCGGTGACCCGATATGTACCCGATACCCCCGGAACACTACCGGTGTCCGAATACTATCGTCATATATATGAATCTTTACCTCTCGACCATTTCGAGACTCCTCGTCATGTCCGTGATCTCATCCGGGACTCCAAACAACATTCGGCACCAAATCACATAACTCATATAATACAAAATCATCATCGAACGTTAAGCGTGCGGACCCTACGGGTTCGAGAACTATGTAGACATGACCGAGACACCTCTCCGTTCAATAACCAACAGCGGAACCTGGATGCTCATGTTGGTTCCCACATATTCTACGAAGATCTTTATCGGTCGTACCGTAATGACAACATACGTTATTCCCTTTGTCATCGGTATGTTACTTGCCCGAGATTCGATCGTCGGTATCTTCATACCTAGTTCAATCTTGTTACCGGCAAGTCTCTTTACTCGTTCCATAATGCATCATCCTGCAACTAACTCATTAGTCACATTGCTTGCAAGGCTTCTTATGATGTGCATTACCGAGAGGGCCCAGAGATACCTCTCCGATACTCGGAGTGACAAATCCTAATCTCGATCTATGCCAACCCAACAAACACCTTCGGAGATACCTGTAGAGCATCTTTATGATCACCCAGTTACGTTGTGACGTTTGATAGCACACAAGGTATTCCTTCGGTATCCGGGAGTTGCATAATCTCATAGTCAAAGGAATATGTATATGTCATGAAGAAAGCAGTAGCAATAAAACTGAACGATCATTATGCTAAGCTAACGGATGGGTCATGTCCATCACATCATTCTCCTAATGATGTGATCCCGTTCATCAAATGACAACACATGTCTATGGTTAGGAAACTTAACCATCTTTGATTAACGAGCTAGTCTAGTAGAGGCTTACTAGGGACTCGGTGTTTTGTCTATGTATCCACACATGTATTAAGTTTCCGGTTAATACAATTCTAGCATGAATAATAAACATTTATCATGGTATAAGGAAATATAAATAACAACTTTATTATTGCCTCTAGGGCATATTTCCTTCAGTCTCCCACTTGCACTAGAGTCAATAATCTAGATTACATTGTAATGATTCTAACACCCATGGAGTCTAGGTGCTGATCATGTTTTGCTCGTGGAAGAGGCTTAGTCAACGGGTCTGCCACATTCAGATCCGTATGTATTTTGCAAATCTCTATGTCTCCCTCCTTGACTTGATCACGGATGGAGTTGAAGCGTCTCTTGATGTGTTTGGTTCTTTTGTGAAATCTGGATTCCTTCGCCAAGGCAATTGCTCCAGTATTGTCACAAAAGATTTTCATTGGTTCCGATGCACTAGGTATTACACCTAGATCGGATATGAACTCCTTCATCCAGACTCCTTCATTCACTGCTTCCGAAGCAGCTATGTACTCCACTTCACACGTAGATCCCGCCACGACACTTTGCTTGGAACTGCACCAACTGACAGCTCCACCATTCAATATAAATATGTATCCAGTTTGTGACTTAGAGTCATCCGGATCAGTGTCAAAGCTAGCATCGATGTAACCATTTACGACAAGCTCTTTGTCACCTTCATAAATGAGAAACATATCCTTAGTCCTTTTCAGGTACTTCAGGATATTCTTGACCGCTATCCAGTGATCCACTCTTGGATTACTTTGGTACCTCCCTGCTAAACTTATAGCAAGGCACACATCAGGTCTGGTACACAACACAACATACATGATAGAACCTATGGCTGAGGCATAGGGAATGACTTTCATTTTCTCTCTATCTTCTGTAGTGGTCGGGCATTGAGTCTTACTCAACTTCACACCTTGCAACACAGGCAAGAACCCTTTCTTTGACTGATCCATTTTGAACTTCTTCAAAACTTTATCAAGGTATGTGCTTTGTGAAAGTCCTATTAAGCGTCTTGATCTATCCCTATAGATCTTGATGCCCAATATATAAGCAGCTTCACTGAGGTCTTGCTTCTCCAAAAGTCTGTATAAAACCATATGCTTTGATCACCTCATCAAAGCATATATTCGAACTCCGAGATGCTTGCACCAGTCTATAAATGGATCGCTGGAGCTTGCACACTTTGTTAGCACCTTTAGGATCGACAAAACCTTCTGGTTGCATCATATACAACTCTTCTTTAAGAAATCCATTAAGGAATGCAGTTTTGATGTCCATTTGCCAGATTTCATAATCATAAAATGCGGCAATTGCTAACATGATTCGGACAGACTTAAGCATCGCTACGGGTGAGAAAGTCTCATCGTAGTCAACTCCTTGAACTTGTCAAAAACCTTTCGCGACAAGTCGAGCTTTGTAGACAGTAACATTACCATCAGCGTCAGTCTTCTTCTTGAAGATCCATTTATTCTCTATGGCTCGCCGATCATCGGGCAAGTCAACCAAAGTCCATACTTTGTTCTCATACATGGATCCTATCTCAGATTTCATGGCCTCAAGCCATTTATCGGAATATGGGCTCATCATCGCTTCTTCATAGTTTGTAGGTTCGTCATGGTCTAGTAACATGACTTCCAGAACAGGATTACCGTACCACTCTGGTGTGGAACATGCTCTGGTTGATCTACGAGGTTCGGTAGTAACTTGATCTGAAGCTTCATGATCATCATCATTAGCTTCCTCTCTAGTTGGTGTAGGCATCACGGGAACAGATTTCTCTGATGAGCTACTTTCCAAATTGAGAGAAGGTACAATTACCTCATCAAGTTCTACTTTCCTCCCACTCACTTCTTTCGAGAGAAACTCCTTCTCTAGAAAGGATCCATTCTTAGCAACAAAGATCTTGCCTTCGGATCTGTGGTAGAAGGTGTACCCAACAGTTTCTTTTGGGTATACTATGAAGACGCATTTCTCCGATTTGGGTTCGAGCTTATCAGGCTAAAGCTTTTTCACATAAGCATCGCAACCCCAAACTTTAAGAAACGACAGCTTAGGTTTCTTGCCAAACCACAGTTCATACGGTGTCATCTCAACGGATTTAGATGGTGCCCTATTTAATGTGAATACAGCTGTCTCTAATGCATAACCCCAAAACGATTGTGGTAAATCGGTAAGAGACATCATAGATCGCACCATATCTAATAAAGTACGGTTACGACGTTCGGACACACCATTACGCTGTGGTGTTCTAGGTGGCGTGAGTTGTGAAACTATTCCATATTGTTTTAAAGGAAGGCCAAACTCGTAACTCAAATATTCGCCTCCGCGATCAGATCGTAGAAACTTTATTTTCTTGTTACGATGATTCTCCACTTCACTCTGAAATTCTTTGAACTTTTCAAATGTTTCAGCCTTGTGTTTCATCAAGTAGATATACCCATATCTGCTCAAATCATCTGTGAAGGTCAGAAAATAACGATACCCGCCGCGAGCCTCAACACTCATCGGACCGCATACATCGGTATGTATTATTTCCAATAAGTCAGTGGCTCGCTCCATTGTTCCGGAGAACGTAGTTTTAGTCATCTTGCCCATGAGGCATGGTTTGCAAGCATCAAATGATTCATAATCAAGTGATTCCAAAAGTCCATCCGCATGGAGTTTCTTCATGCGCTTTACACCAATATGACCTAAACGGCAGTGCCACAAATATGTTGCACTATCATTATCAACTTTGCATCTTTTGGCATCAATATTATGAATATGTGTATCACCACGATCGAGATTCAACAAAAATAGACCACTCTTCAAGGGTGCATGACCATAAAAGATATTACTCATATAAATAGAACAACCATTATTCTCTGATTTAAATGAATAATCGCCTTGCATTAAACAAGATCCAGGTATAATGTTCATGCTCAACGCTGGCACCAAATAACAATTATTCAGGTCTAAAACTAATCCCGAAGGTAGATGTAGAGGTAGCGTGCCGACGATGATCAGATCGACCTTGGAACCATTCCCGACGCGCATCGTCACCTCGTCCTTAGCCAATCTTTATTTAATCCGTAACCCCTGTTTTGAGTTAAAATATGAGCAACCGAACCGGTATCAAATACCTAGGCACTACTACGAGCATTAGTAAGGTACACATCAATAACATGTATATCAAATATACCTTTGTTCACTTTGCCATCCTTCTTATCCGCCAAATACTTGGGGCAGTTCTGCTTCCAGTGACCAATCCCTTTGCAGTAGAAGCACTTAGTTTCAGGCTTAGGTCCAGACTTGGGCTTCTTCCCAGGAGTGGCAACTTGCTTGCCATTCTTCTTGAAGTTCCCCTTCTTTCCTTTGCCCTTTTTCTTGAAACTAGTGGTCTTGTTAACCATCAACACTTGATGCTCCTTCTTGATTTCTACCTCCGCAGCTTTGAGCATTGCGAAGAGCTCGGGAATAGTCTACTCCATCCCTTGCATATTATAGTTCATCATGAAGCCTTTATAGCTTGGTGGCAGTGATTGGAGAACTCTGTCAATAACACTCATCTGGAAGATTAACTCCCAGCTGAGTCAAGTGATTATGATACCCAGACATTTTGAGTATGTGTTCACTGACAGAGCTATTCTCCTCCATCTTGCAGCTATAGAACTTGTTGGAGACTTCATATCTCTCAACTCGGGCATTTGCTTGAAATATTAACTTCAACTCCTGGAACATCTCATATGCCCCATGACATTCAAAACGTCTTTGAAGTCCCGATTCTAAGCCGTAAAGCATGCTACACTGAACTATCGAGTAGTCATCAGATCGAGCTTGCCAGACGTTTATAACATCAGCATCGGCTCCTGCAGCAGGCCTTTCACCTAGCGGTGCATCAAGGACATAATTCTTCTGTGCAGCAATGAGGATAATCCTCAAGTTATGGACCCAGTCCATGTAGTTGCTACCATCATCTTTCAACTTAGCTTTCTCTAGGAACGCATTAAAATTCAAGGGAACGGTAGCACGGGCCATTGATCTACAACATAGATATGCAAAAACTATCAGGACTAAGTTCATGATAAATTAAGTTCAATTAATCATATTACTTAAGAACTCCCACTTAGATAGACATCCCTTGGGTCATCTAAATGATCACATGATCCAAATCAACTAAACCATGTCCGATCATCACGTGAGATGGAGTAGTTTTCAATGGTGAACATCTCTATGTTGATCATATCTACTATATGATTCACGTTCGACCTTTCGGTCTCCAGTGTTCCGAGGCCATGTCTATACATGCTAGGCTCGTCAAGTTTAACCCGAGTATTCCGCATGTGCAAAACTGTCTTGCACCCGTTGTATGTGAACGTAGAGCCTATCACACCCGATCATCACGTGGTGTCTCAGCACGACGAACTGTCGCAATGGTGCATACTCAGGGAGAACACTTATTCCTTGAAATTTTAGTAAGGGATCATCTTATAATGCTACCGCCATACTAAGCAAAATAAGATGCATATAAAAGATAAACATCACATGCAATCAAAATATGTGACATGATATGGCCATCATCATCTTGTGCCTTTGATCTCCATCTCCAAAGCACCATCATGATCTCCATCGTCACCGGCTTGACACCTTGATCTCCATCGTAGCGTCGTGGTCGTCTCGCCAACTATTGCTTCTACAACTATCGCTAACGCATAGTGATAAAGTAAAGCAATTACATGGTGTTTGCATTTCATACAATAAAGCGACAACCATAAGGCTCCTGCCAGTTGCCGATAACTTTTACAAAACATGATCATCTCATACAACAACGTATATCACATCATGTCTTGACCATATCACATCACAACATGCCCTACAAAAACAAGTTAGACATCCTCTACTTTGTTGTTGCAAGTTTTACGTGGCTGCTATGGGCTTCTAGCAAGAACCGTTCTTGCCTACACATCAAAACCACAACGGTGTTTCGTCAAGTTTGCTGTTTTAACCTTCAACAAGGACTGGCCGTAGTCAAATTCGATTCAACTAAAGTTGAAGAAACAGACACCCGCCAGCCACCTTTATGCAAAACTAGTTGCATGTCTGTCGGTGGAACCGGTCTCATGAACGTGGTCTTGTAAGGTTGGTCCGGGCCGCTTCATCCAACAATACCGCCGAATCAAAATAAGACGTTGGTGGTAAGCAGTATGACTATCACCGCCCACAAGTCTTTGTGTTCTACTCGTGCATATCATCTACGCATAGACCTGGCTCGGATGCCACTGTTGGGAAACGTAGCATGCAATTTCAAAAAAATTCCTACGCTCACGCAAGATCTATCTAGGAGATGCATAGCAACGAGAGGGGGAGAGTGTGTCCACGTACCCTCGTAGACCGAAAGCGGAAGCATTTGTTAACGCGGTTGATGTAGTCGAACTTCTTCTCGTTCCGACCGATCAAGCACCGAATGTACGGCACCTCCGAGTTCTGCACACGTTCAGCTCGATGACATCCCTCGAACTCTTGATCCAGCAAAGTGTCGAGGGATATGAGTTCCGTCAGCACGACGGTGTGGTGACGGTGATGGTGAAGTGATCCGCACAGGGCTTTGCCTAAGCACTACGAGAATATGACCGGAGGTGTAAACTGTGGAGGGGGGCGCCGCACATGGCTAACAATTGTTGGTGTGTGTTCTAGGCGCCCCCTCCCCACGTATATATAGGTGGGAGGGGGAGGGGAACAGCCCTAGGGCGCCCCAAGTAGGAGGAATCCTACTTGGGGGCCTAGTCCAATTCGCCCCCCCCCCCTTTACCATGTTTTCCGGAGGGAGAAGGAAGGAGGAGGGGGGAGAGAAGGAAGGGGGAGGCCGAATCCCTCCCCTTCCTTTCTCTCTTCCCCCCTTTCCTTCCCCTTCCTATTCGGCCTACATGGGGGGCGCAGCAGCCCATGCTGGCTGCTGCGTTTCCCCTCTTGGCCCAATAGGCCCATATCTTTGCCCGGGGGTGCCCGGAACCCCTTCCGGTGACCCGATATGTACCCGGTACCCCCGGAACACTTCCGGTGTCCGAATACTATCGTCCTATATATAAATCTTTACCTCTCGACCATTTCGAGACTCCTTGTCATGTCCGTGATCTCATCCGGGACTCCGAACAACATTCGGTCACCAAATCACATAACTCATATAATACAAAATCATCATCGAACGTTAAGCGTGCGGACCCTACGGGTTCGAGAACTATGTAGACATGACCGAGACACCTCTCCGGTCAATAACCAACAGCAGAACCTGGATGCTCATATTGGTTCCCACATATTCTACGAAGATCTTTATCGGTCGTACCGTAATGACAACATACGTTATTCCCTTTGTCATCAGTATGTTACTTGCCCGAGATTCGATTGTCGGTATCTTCATACCTAGTTCAATCTCGTTACCGGCAAGTCTCTTTACTCGTTCCGTAATGCATCATCCCGCAACTAACTCATTAGTCATATTGCTTGCAAGGCTTCTTATGATGTGCATTACCGAGAGGGCCCAGAGATACCTCTCCGATACTCGGAGTGACAAATCCTAATCTCGATCTATGCCAACCCAACAAACACCTTCGGAGATACCTGTAGAGCATCTTTATGATCACCCAGTTTCGTTGTGACGTTTGATAGCACACAAGGTATTCCTCCGGTATCCGGGAGTTGCATAATCTCATAGTCAAAGGAATATGTATATGTCATGAAGAAAGCAGTAGCAATAAAACTGAACGATCATTATGCTAAGCTAACGGATGGGTCATGTCCATCACATCATTCTCCTAATGATGTGATCCCGTTCATCAAATGACAACACATGTCTATGGTTAGGAAACTTAACCATCTTTGATTAATGAGCTAGTCTAGTAGAGGCTTACTAGGGACTCGGTGTTTTGTCTATGTATCCACACATGTATTAAGTTTCCGGTTAATACAATTCTAGCATGAATAATAAACATTTATCATGATATAAGGAAATATAAATAACAACTTTATTATTGCCTCTAGGGCATATTTCCTTCATGCACATCACAAACATCGTCTTAGCGCCGGCAAGGCAAAGATGTACTCCACCGACATGTCTTTTCCCGATGAAGCAATCCATATCTTGCCAGGCACCGACGAGGCGAAGGCAAGTCATCCAGTCCAACACCGACAAGGCGGACACCACCAGGACGGGCACCGACGAGGCGAAGGCACCCACTTCATCATTGGACAATGACAAGACGGAGGGATACAGCTTAGCAGAGCCGAAGCGATGGGCATACCGCTCTCCCCTTCATTTCATCATCACGTCCCCATCATCTAGACCAAGCCAACGGAGCAACTGAAGCCTTCAACAAGATGCTCAAGAAGACGTTGACAAGCTACCCTCTTTGCAGGTGGCTATCCAAGATAAGATCACCTAAGACGAACTGGAAGAATTGTGGCTTCAGGAGCTCAACGCCCTTGAAGAGGGGCGATTCCATGCCCTACAGAACCTGGAGCTTTACCACCAGAATATGGTGAGAGCTTACGGCAAGCTCGTCAAGCAACACGTCTTCCGAAAAGGCGAGTTGGTCCTCGTCCTGAGGAGGCCCATCGTCGTGATGCACAAGACGAATGGCAAGTTTGAGCCAAAGTGAGAACGACCATACGTCATCGAGCAAGTCTACGACAGGGGAGCATACCAGCTCGTCGATTCCCAGGGAGTCCGACCAATGCCCCCAATCAACGGAGGGTTCCTAAAAAAAACTATTTTTCTTAAAAAAAATTGCCTCTTTTGTTGCCTTCCGGATTTCCATTGGGGAAACTTTTTCTGTGGACTATCGGATCCATGATGCATTCTCCTTTGCATTTCGTGGATATATCTAGTTTTCCCCATTTTTTACGGACTAAGTCCAACAACAACAAAAATGGCTTTCCCCTATCACACCATGTTGTTGATTGAAGTTTTGGCTACCCTAGGACTTGTCGGAGGGTGGCACAATGTGTCAAGTTGCAGGTGAAGCGGCTCCTACACCCACAATGCACGACACATACCAGGTGTATGCTTCCGAAGGCAGCGGAGATGATTACTTGGGCACTTCTGAATATTGAGACCCTGCACTCTTCATGTTTCCCGGCATGCCTCATGTTCACAGAGGCTCGCACCCCAGGGAAGACTATAGGAAAAGATCGTGGAGGGCTGCCTGGTCCAACACAAGTTGTTTCGGAGCGTAGTCACATGGCAACCCAGGGGTGCGCCACCAGAAGCTCCAGATAAAGTGCTAGAGGGTTTTTTTCTAGTCCACAGAGGTGAACGGTTGCCTTCCAAGTTCTCAAGGTGGGTCCCGACGAAATCCTAAAAGAAAAGTTACTCAGGAAGTTCGAGCCGAATGTCAAAGCAAATCCATGAAGTCCGCGGCCAATCAATCATTCGCGTGAGTAATAAAAAATAAAAATCCTAAAAGTCCAAGAAGCAAATTCAAGAAAAAAATCCCAACAGTCCAAGAAGCAGCCATGTGGTCCCAAGCAGTAAGGAACCCACTGGAAGGAAGGCGGGAGGTAGCTGTTCACCACCCCTCAATATGCATGAAGAAAAATCGCCAAGCCATTGTCCCAAAACCATTTACCCTGAACTTATCACACCCAAGTCTCTGGGTTCATGGGGCATGTGCAGGGGGCATGTCGAGCTGTGGGGGCCCTCAGTATGATGATGGGCTAGAGTATGAATTTTTGTTGCCTCTCGGAAGCATCCCGAAACACGGCGTCTTCATACACGTACACCGAATCTTATTTAAGTTGTTGAGTTGCAACCGTCAAGGTCTTTCGACGGTTCCCAATGACAAGTCCTTCGGTAGCCTTCTCGGATATCACGCCTATAGCTGGTGTATAACGGGAAAGCCAACATTTTAAAACCCACAAACTTTTTCTTTCTTTCTTTTCTTTTTCTTTCTTTCTTTCTCCTTTTCGCCTGTTTTCGTTTGGTGTTTCTAGTTGTGCCCCTCCAACATCTTTGCAGCCATGGAGAGGCGCTTTCTGTCGTCGTCGATGGCATTCCGACGAAAAAACCACTACATCATGGGCGTTTGGGGGCAGCAATACCCATGTAGTCCATGACAACGCCGACGACACCCCAGCAACCAATGGTCTACACCGACGCGCACGATGGACGCCAGAAGGCAACACCTGCGCTCGTAAAGGTGGCGCCGATGTGTCTTCGTGGTCCCGTCTCCAACAACAATGAAGCATGGGGGCAACATCAACCCCTCAATCATTCGTAAGGCCGATGGCGTCCCGGCGTATCACCAGAATTGGCACGCCATGAGTGGTGTGACGATTCACTCAGTGAAGGGGAACTATCGACAGTCTACCGATGCCTCGCCTACATCAACACAAGGAGATCATGGGAGCAGTGCAACGCGCCAGTGCGGCCAGCGTGAATCTGTGAAACCCTCCAATCAAGTCGGCTGGCACCGTAGCAGCTAGACGGTCGCGACGAGTTTGGTAAAAAAAATTATTTTTGTTTTCAGGACAAGACATGATGTTTCATCATGGAATGAAGATGGAATAGGATTGCTTCGTTGCTTGGCATTGTGCCTGTTATACTATCCAACGAGCTCCCGAGAGAACACAGGTGTGGATGGACATGCTCGCACTACTTTACGTTGTTACTAACCAATCATCTTCGACACTGCATGCACGACCTCACGGAGAGATCATCTCTGAACCAGTTCTTCGGGCTGCATATAAATCATGCGCCAAGTAAAAAATACATATTTGCCAAGTCAAGCTCGACTTGCTCCGCACTCGAACTCAACTTGGCGAGGGGGCATTTGTTTGACGAGTTTTTGTGCATTATTGCATAAAATAATTCTTTTGGTGATTTTTGCAATGCTTCCTCATATGCATATACTATACATGTATGTATACGGGTATCTGCGGCCGGCCGGCACGCTCGTGTTTGTACGTACCTGAATACCTGCTCGTTGACATACTCTGTATATGTATATATATTTGAGTATTTGCGGCTAGCGGCAAGCGTGCACATATACGCCTCCGAGTACCCGCAATACCAGGTAGCTAACATGCCCACGATGCATTGTTTGGTATGGATCTAACTTGTTTGCGCACATGAGAAAGTTTTGTGCAGCATATTTGGAAAGTAAACGAGTCGTCGGTGGCTAGCTAGCTAAAGTTGGCAATACATACCCGCACGAGATTTCGTTTCCTTTTTCCATGCAGACTTGTGCGTCAAGAAGACCAGCAAAAATGAAGCTTTGGTCACGTCCAACTACTGCTAGCCACCTATAAATACACGAGGACCTCGCGACCGAGAGGAAGAGACCTAAGGCATCCATCGATCCAGCCCCATGAACAAAGAGCTCACGCACGGGAGAACCCATGCATAGGATTTAGAAGGAGGTGCTGCCTCGGCGGCCGCGTCCGACTGACGCGCCATGGTGCCGAGCACGTTGCCGAGATGGCGGCTGTGCATTGCCATGGATAGCAACTGCATGCATGTAGACATCGATCGCACGGAGGGAAAGAGACGCGCCAAGGCGGTAGCGTCGAGCAAGAGAAAGGAGCCACGAACACATCCATGAGAGACAAGGCACGGGAGAAGGAGACGCGCCCGTTACGGCAGCGTCCAGAGAACACAGATAGCAAAGGAGAGAAGGAGGCAGCGCCGGTGTACGACGATGGTGCCGAACACGCCGTCGAGATAACGGCTGTGCGGAGTTACGGCCGTGGGAGACATCTATGTGCATGCAATCATATGCACGTGCAACAGCTAGCACGCCATCCGGTAAGTACAAGTTCTTTTGTTAGGGAGACACCTATGTGTGCTGGCGGTGTTAGCCCACAACGAAGAGACAACAAGCCTACAAGGAGACATGCCCGGGCAGTTGTGTCCAGGAGAACCTACGGAGAAAACCGTGGATGAAACGCGAGGAGCGCGGCGGTGCCCTCACACACACGCGTATGGACGAGGAGGAAGCAGCCGGTCCTTTTCTTCTTCTTCATGTACAGGTGTGGAGGCGGCGGACAACACATCCAACGGAGATGGCAGCGGACGACGCGGCGCTCGTCTTCTACCAAGTGCAACGGAGGCGGTGGATGGCGCGCCCAGCGGAGATTACTCGGGAGCAGCCGGAGCTCGCCAACAACATAGCCCAGCCTCTAGCTCCTTTGGAGGTCTACCATGTCAGTGCACAGTACCACGACGAACAGGTCCATGGTGAACGGGACGCCGGCTTACAGGTTTTGCATCATGCTTCAAGGAGGAGACGGCATGGCGGAACCGGAGCTCGCGACGATGTAGCCCGAGTCAAGTACATGGCGAACAGGTCTCTCCGGTGCACAAGTCATTGGCGTCCCGATCGCGGCGAATAGGTCGGTGGTCTTGCTTACCGGAGGAGATGGCGTGGCGGAACCGGAGCTCGCAACAACGTAGCCCGAGTCAAGTCCATGGCGAACAGGTCTCTTCGGTGCACAAGTCTTTGGCGCCCCGATCGCGACGAACAGGTCGGTGGTCTTGCTTACCGGAGGAGACGGCATGGAGGAGCTGGAGCTTGCGACAACGTAGGCCGAGACAAGTCCATGGCGAACATGTCTCTTCGACCCACATGACCGTGACGAACAGGTCCATGGCGAACAGGTCATCGGCGTACAGGTCTTTTTCTACCTTTTGTCGGAGGGGACGACATTGGTGGAACCGGAGCTCAAGACGACGTAGCCCGAGACAAGTCCATGGTGAACAGGTCTCTCCGGTGCATAGGTCTATGGCGTCCCGATCGCGGTGAACAAGTCGGTGGTCTTGCTTCCCGGAGGAGACGGCGTGGCGAAACCGGAGCTCGTGACGACGTAGCCCGAGACAAGTCAATGGCAAATAGGTCTCTCCGGTGCACAGGTCCATGGCTGTCGGCGTGCGACACCTATGGGACCCTAAGGGACCCCTTTACGATTCGGTAGGGAGAGAGGTATGCGCAAAGAGCAGAACCAACGATCGACGCGGGGCGATTTTACCCAGGTTTGGGCCACTGATCAGCGTAAAACCCTACTCCTGCCTTGTTTTATTATGAGTGTTCTTGAGTCCAGGCTCCAGGAGCGCTTGCAATGAACAGTGCGTTCAAAGTGCAGCTACGCATGCAGAATGGGCTGGAAGATTCTCCTCCCTGTAGCAGTTGCCTTGGGCCTCGTTTTATATGTTCCAAGGGGTCACCATAGTGGTAAAATGTATATACATTGAGGTGTAAAGTAGCTACAGGGTTATCATACCTAACCACTGACGGATTAGGACGAACGCATTTAATGCACCGTGAGGTGTCCGTTTAGGTGTCCTCGCATTCTTGGGGATGGAAAAAGGGGCCATCCCATCAGCACCGCTTAAGCTCTCCTCCACTGGCGCGTTGCCACGCATCTAAAGAAGGACCCAGAATGTCGGGCTTGTTGCTGTGCCAGAGCGGCGGCACAGCAACAGAATCTTGCCGGGCGCCGAATCTTGCCGGGCGCCAAATCTTGCCGGGCTTCGCAGGCCACCCCGGCAAGATCTTGCCGGGGAAGCTGGCTTTCGGATTCTAGCTCTTCTTATCTGCTGATCCTCGGATCTTTGACTTGAGAATTTCTTTGATGGCCTGAGTCAACCTCGAACCGTTTCCCGGCAAGCCTTGCCGCGAGTATGGCTACAACTGCCCATGCACAAGTACGGGGTACTAATGGCCCAATACTTAGTACACCGACAGGAGCCTCCGGGCCTAGGCCACACACGAGTGCGAGGCGTTGTTGGGCTAGGCCCAAATAGTGCACGGGCACACGACGTAGGGAATTAACTGCTCGTAAATATCCCGTTTACTGTGCCCCCCACTACGCGCGATGAACGCGCGACGTGGGAAGCGTGCGTCAAAAGCTGCAACTACAACGCGCCTGCAGAGGCACATTCACATTGGGGAGTAAAAGAGGCGGCCTCGCACCTTCCCCATAAAAAGGGAAACTGCAAAAGGCACAGCCTATTTACCTCCCTCTTCTTCTCAATCTGGCCGCCACCATTGCCTTCCTTCTCTCAAGCTCAGAGCAAAGCTTTCCCTCATCCGTCCGTCGCCTCCACGCCCGCTCCATCCCCGGCTTCCGCCCCTGCATCCGTCATGCCGCCCAAGGCCAGCTGAGGCAAGGGCAAGAAGACGAAAGCCGATGTCCCGGAGAGTGAGCTGGCGAAGATGCGGAAGAAGCACGTCGTCTTCGCCCCGTTGCTTGATGCGAAAGCTCTGAAGGGGCGGTACCAGTGTATGTGGGCGAGGGAGACGCAGGCTCACCCCACCACTCGCGTGATTCCAGGTTCTTGCTCCAAGAGCGGGTTAGACAGATATCCCTTCTTTGCTGCTTATTTCTATTGCGGGCTCTGTCCTCCATTTTCTGACATCTTCAACGACATTATGTACACATACGGGCTTCCATCTTCTTGATTTCACGCCGAATGCGGTACTATGCATGTCCATCTATGCTCATCTTTGTGAAAATTTTGCCGGAGTAGTTCCCAATACTGCCCTTTTCCGTCACTACTTTTTCCCTCGTATCCAAAAAGGGGAGGCCCTCTCTGGTTCTATCGCCTGGATTCCAAGGGCTTGGAATAAGGAAATATACCCAGAAGGGGTTTACCGCGAGAAGTGGGACGAATGGCGGGCTGAGTGGTGCTGGATCAAGGAAGCAGATCCCCATCCGTTTTGTCTGCCTCGACAACAGAAAGCGGTCCGCGGCAGTGGCTGGAGCGATCTCGCTGCTGAAGATAAAAAACTCACAATCGCCACCACCAGGATCCTTCGCCTGAAAGCTGCCGGGCTAACAATGGAGATGATTGGCTTCGATTTCCTCCGCCGCCGCATTGCCCCCTTGCAGAATAAAGGGAGACCAGCTTGGGAATACCGAAACGCGGCAGACGTCATGAGACTGCGCCCTGGGTTGAACAACAATTTGACTGCTATGCAACTTGGCGCTCTCCGTCAAAGGCTATTCCAGCGCGACAACAAGCATCGGTTGTCGGCAAGAATTGTCCCTCTGTGCAACAACTCTGCCCTGGGGTCGATTATCGCCACCATGCCACTGTTCAATGCCCACAGTCTCGACGCGACATGGGTCGAGCCATCCGAGGAAGTGGCACAAAAGTTCTTTGATAACATGACGGAGAGGGCCGTCCGGGAAGAAGCGGACCTCATCCGAGCCACCACCGACGAAAAGGTGGCATACATCGCCACTAGGGCGGAGGAGGCGAATCTTGCCGCGGAGGCTGGCAGCGTCGGTTTCACAGAATGGGAAACCAGTGACGCAGAGGTAGTGGTAGAAGAAAATCTTGTCGGGAAAGACAAGGCTGCCGGGGGACAGAGCAGCACAGCCGTTGAGAGCTCGTCCGACGAAGACGCGGCCGAAGAAGAACCGCAAGAAGAACTTCCAGCCCCGAAGAAGACCAAGTGTGTTCTTCGAAAGGCTGCATCTGGCATCCCGGCAAGGCATCCTTCCTCGAGCAACGAGGCTCCCGGCAAGGAAGTGGCCGACAAGACTACGCCGCGGCAAGGAGTTCGACAGCAACCTGCGCGGCGTGTGAGACCCACACCAGCGGCAACTGCTGAGGCGGCAGGGGTGTCTCGCACTACCGCACCGGAGGCTGAGGTGGTGGAAACACGCCAACCCCCTGCGCCTACTACAACCAAGCGACCTAGGACCCCTCCTCCGCCTCCCCACACAGACACTGCAACAGAGGTCGATTTTGACATCTCCGGCTTCAGTCCGGAGCGAGAAGAGGAAGAGTGAGTATCTTGCCACAGCCTTTATCTTCCAATTTCTGGATCAATCTTATTGACTTGCTCGTATTGTCTCTGCAGTGATGCAGAAACCTTGACGGAGAGGATGGCGAAGAGGGCAAAGACTTCCACGGGCGACGAGCCCCCGGCAGGCTTCATGAGCGCGCCGGAAACTACTACCATCAGCCCGGATCTTAGTCCTCGATGCAGCCCCCAGCGCAGCCCCCAGCGTAAGTTCATTACCCTTTTTTCGTTGGGGAATGCTGAGGTTCCTATCCTTGCTGCTGATACCTTTGGGCTTGCAGGAGAAGGATGGCAACAAAGGGAGTTATCAGGAGATACCCTTGTTACGCCACCTCTGTCAACCACATCGCCCACAAGCACATCCCCGGCAAGAGATCACACCGACGAGCTTGTCTTGGTTGAGGAGGAGCCAACAACCATGGATACTGGCATCTTACCCCGGGGCGAGGCCACCTCTCGATAGCCCAATGCAGGTAACCAATTGTCTCAGTGCGCTTGCTATTCTTTCCTTTATCTCTCTTTCTTTTGTCTTCTTGAACTTCAATCTTGATCTCATTCTGTTTCTCTCCCTTGTTCTTTAGAATTCCCCGAGATGGAACACATGGACATCGACGCTGTCATCGAGGAGACCGCCAGGGATGTTGCCATCGAAGCCGACAAAATTGCCGCCAGCGAGGCCACCATGGACGCCACTGTAGAAGCCGGCGGTGCTTTTGCTGATGAGGCCGCCAAGACTGCACAGGAGGAACCCGCCAAGGAGTCTACTGAAGAGGGCGGCAAGGAGGCTGGCGACCGTACTGACGGCATTCCTGCCGCAGGAGCGCCAGGCGCTGCGCCGGCCACGGAGCCCCCTGCTACTGGTGAGGCGGTTGCTAAGGATCAACCATCAACATCTGAAGTCCCCTCATCCAGCAAATATCTCAAAGTTGGCGAGAACCTGTTTGTCAACTTGCCGGGGACGGCAAGCATTGGGCACCGGCCGAAGGGGAAGTCTTTGATGAAGAAATCATCGCCACTGCTAGGCTCGAGATTGTTGACGATCCAAGCGCCAGCAGTGGCAAATCTGAAGAGGATCAGCTCCTTCAGGCCACGGGCGAAAATTTCCGCAAGCTCCAGGCACTTCACCGTGCTCGGAAAGAGAAAGCAGATTCCAGAATGGCAGTTATCGAGGCAGCTGAAGCAGATTTTCAGAGGCGTGTCGAACAAATGCAAGTCTGGTACGCCGAGGCCCTCCAAGAGTGGACTGCCAGCCGGGAACAAGTGAGCCAAAAATGGACAGAGATCCTCTTGAAACAATCTGACATGGAGAAGGCGCAAGAGGAAGCTACGCAAAGAATTGCTGCTGAAGATGCTCTCCTGACGGGGCGTCGCATTGCGCTTGATGCTCACGAGGAAGACCTTGCCGCACGTGAGTAGGCGCTCGCCGCCAAGCTTCATAGCAAAGATGAAGATATCGAGAAGCTTGTCGCGCGGCGGACCTAGGAGCTGGAGCAGAAGCACAAGGAGGCGCTCGAAGCTCTAACTGTAGATCACGCCGGCAAGCTCAAGGAGGCCGTCGATGCTGCCGAGGCTGCAGAGGCCGCCAAGAATGAGCTGAGTGACAAGGTCAAGAAACTGGAAGTGGATCTTGAAGAACACGGCAAGGAGCTCTCGACGCTCAAAGGTGAGAGGGAAAAAACCCTCCACACCCTGGCGGAGATGCAAGTTGCCATGTCTGACAAGACCAAGCAGCTCTCCTCAGCAAATGATGCTATTGCCGATCTGAGGCTGAAGCTGACCACGTTGGAGAAGTCTCTTAAGGACGGCAAGGCCCGCGAGAAGGCCCTGTGCAAAGATCTCCAGGAAGAGAGGAACCTGCTCAAGAGCGCTGTCGCCGCCCAAGTTGACTACGAAAAGGGGGTGCAAATCTGGACTGAACGCCTCATCGATGCTGCGGAGAAACTCACGGCACAATTATCATCCATGGGCTTGTCAAACTTCAGGTATTCCTCCGAAGAAAGAATATCCTCGAGCGCCAGGTTGACTATGTTCTTCGAAAGCATCATTGATGCTCTGAAGCTACTTCAGTCTAACCGGGCTACCCAATTAGCCAACGAGTCCCGCCAGCTTTGCCGGGCCGTCCTCCGTAAGGTACTTATCAAGGTGGTGCATAACAATCCTGGCATCGACCTCTCCAACGTGCTCGGCCGCCTGCCAAAGGACGCAAATCTCGAGGCACTTGAGGAACTTGTCGCGCCTATCCTTGAGAAGGTGGATTCAATCAAAAGGGTCGAAGGCCAGCGCAGAGATTAGCTGCTCCACCTCTTCTTGCCGTCGCCATTCCATGCCAAAGACAATTAAGTCTTAAGTTAGAACTGCGGCAACTTATTAATGTAATATAACTTGCTTATATTTGGTTATATGCATGCTATCTCCCTTGTCTGATTCTTTTATGTATGGAGTTCACCCTACGCTTGCTGAAAAACTTGCCGGCGCGCAACCTGCCGCGAGCGCTGGGTGCGGGACTTCAGCAGCCTGCTGGAGGTGCAGCGGCCGGCAAGACTCCTTGGCGTTCTCAGTGCAGCCACTTAAATCATTGAGCGGACTCGAAACAAAATAAGGGCGCAACCGATTACAACAAGGGTTCCTTTGCGTGCAGGTTTTCCATACAAAAGTCGAAATCGTCCAAGGAAAATAACTTTGCAAAAAAGGAAACTTGCCCTAATTTTAGAACTTAACTTTCTGTCGCTGTCCTTCCTCCGGTAAGCGTCAATTTTGAACGTCGCCAACTGGTACCTCCCCATATCCCCTCTTCCCCTCCCCCCCCCCCCCCGGCAAACGTGCACGCGAGGAACCCTTCTGTCTTTTGAGAAAAAGAAAGAAGAGAAAATAAAGATATGAAACCTTGGCAGTTCGTTAGAACTTACCGGGAGCGAGTGTCATACAACATCTTAGACAAACATGCATATATATATATATGAACATGGAAATCAATAAGGAAATGCACAACACTTAAACTTATTCATCTGTGCTCAGGGTCTGCGCCTGGCTTTGTACAAAGGATTATGTGCCTTGCCGGCAAGACTTGTACAAACGGGCGGTTGCCGGGGGCCCCCGGCAACCGCGCCTTATGGGTAGAACTTGCGAAGATGTTCGATATTCCAGGAATTGCTCACTGGAACGCCATCTTTGGTCTCCAAGCGGACAGCGCCGGGCCTGGTGACTCGTACTACCCGATAAGGGCCTTCCCACTTCGGCGTCAACTTGTTTGAATTCTTGGCAGACTGAATCCGCCGAAGAACAAGGTCGCCTTCCTCAAGGCTTCGGGCATGAACTTTACGGCTATGGTAGCGGCGCAAAGCTTGCTGGTAGCGTGCAGCTCGCACAGCAGCCTGAAGACGATTCTCCTCAAGGAGCACAGCGTCATCTTGCCGCAGTTGCTCTTGCTCAAGCTCATCATAAGCGAGCACTCGAGGTGATCCGTACGTGAGTTCCGTGGGGAGAACTGCTTCCGCTCCGTAGACCAGAGCGAAGGGTGTCTGGCCGGTGGCTCGATTTGGTGTCATTCTGATTGACCAAAGAACCGCCGACAATTCATCAATCCAGCGTCTTCCGCACTTTTTCAGCCTCTCAAAAGTTCTGGTCCTGAGACCACGCAGCACTTCAGCATAAGCCCTCTCCGCTTGGCCGTTGCTTCTCGGGTGAGCAACAGAGGCAAAACAAATTTTGCCGCCAAGGTCTTGGACGCACTGCATGAAGGTGCGACTTGTGAATTGCGTGCCATTGTCGGTGATGATCCTGTTGGGTACACCGAAATGGCAAACTATCCCTTTGAAGAACTTGATGGCTGATTGTGCTGTCACCTTCCTCACTGCTTCCACCTCCGGCCACTTTGTGAACTTGTCGATAGCAACGTACAAGTACTCAAAGCCCCCGGTAGCACGGGGGAAAGGGCCTAGTATTTCGAGCCCCCAGACCGAAAAAGGCCAGGAGAGAGGGATCGTCTGAAGAGCTTGAGCTGGCTAGTGCGATTTCTTCGAATGAAACTGGCACGCTTCACACTTGGTTACTAGTGCAGTTGCATCCTGGAGAGTGGTGGGCCAAAAGAAACCTTGCCGGAACGCTTTCCTGACAAGTGCTCTTGATCCTATGTGAGAGCCACAAATGCCTCCATGTATTTCCGCCAACAGCTCTAGTCCATCCTCCCGAGGAATGCACTTCAATTTCACACCGTTCGGTCTCTTTCTATACAGGACGTCATCGACGAACTTGTACATAACAGACCGACGGGCTACTTTTTCCGCTTCTTCCTGTTCCTCTGGGAGTTCTCCTGTCTGAAGGAAATGGACAATGTGCTGCGCCCATGCTGGAGCTTGAGGCTCGACAGCTAGGACTAAAGGCATCTCCTCCATCGGGGGAACATTTGTCTCGACAGCGAAAGCGTGAGGTTCCGCCGGAGCCTGTCGTTCCCCGGCAGGTTTGTCGTTGATCCCGGCAGGTTCCTTGCCGGCGGCCCCGGGGAGCTCTGCCGCAAAGTACTGTCCAGTGTTCAACTTTCTTCTCTTTTTTTGCCTCATTGATGGCGCCACTGATGGTTGAGTCAAATGGAGCACAAAAGTTCTTGGTTCCATAGGCAACTTGAGGGCGGCGCGCTTTGACAGGTCGTCGGCAATACTGTTCTCGGCACGAGGGATGTGCTTCATTTGCAGACCGTCAAAGTGCTCTTCCATTTTTCTCACTTCATCCATGTAGGCTTGCATCAATGGACTCTGATAACTCTTGTTAACTTGCCTTACGACAAGCTGTGAATCGCCTCTGATGACGAGCTTCTTGATACCAAGGTCTGCCGCGATCCTGAGACCGGCAAGCAGGCCCTCGTACTCCGCAGTGTTGTTCGTCAAACTCTCCCGGGGAAAATGCATCTGGACTATGTACTTGAGGTGCTCTCCGGTGGGTGCGACAAGCAGCACGCCAGCACCGGCGCCTTGCAGCGAAAAAGCCCCGTCAAAGTACATAACCCATTGCTGGTCAATTTCCTTGCCGGGGAGAATTGTTTCTTGAACCTCTTCGTCTGGCGTTGGGGTCCATTCCGCAATGAACTCTGCCAAGGCCCTGCTCTGAATTGTCGAAGTGCTTTCAAACTTGAGGCCAAAGCTCGACAACTCCAACGCCCACTCCACAATCCTGCCGGTTGCCTCTGGATTTCGCAAAATCCGTTGCAACGGGAAGCGAGTGACGACGGTGATTTCATGTGCTTGAAAATAATGACGCAGCTTCCTCGAGGCCATAAGGAGGCCGAAAAGCAACTTCTGCACGCCAGAATATCTTGACCTAGCTCCTTGCAAAAGAGAGCTAACAAAATAAACTGGGCGCTGCACCACCTTTTTCTTCTGGACTGGTTCTTCTGACTACACAGATCCTATCTTGCCGGGATCAACCCTTGCCGGGGAAGATCCTGCTGCGTCGCCTGACGGTCCTGCCGCTGGTGTTGCTTCCTCATCAGCTTCTCTCTGTGCCACTAACGCAGCACTAACCACTTGATTTGTTGCTGCCAAATATAGCAGCAACGGCTCTCGTGGTTTAGGCGCGACTAGCGTCGGCAGAGAAGAAAGGTATTTCTTCAAATCTTGCAGCGCAGCCTCCTCCTCCGGAGTCCATTTCATCGGACCTGCCTTCTTCAAAATTTTGAAAAAGGGCAGGGCGCGCTCAGCAGATTTGGAAATAAACCTGCTTAGAGCAGCAACACAGCCGGCAAGACGACGGACATCCTTGACGCGTCTTGGTGCTTCAATCTGCTCAATCGCTTTGATCTTGTCGGGGTTCGCTTCGATTCCCCGTTGAGATACAAAGAATCCGAGAAGCTTGCCGGAAGGAACACCAAACACGCACTTCTCAGGATTGAGCTTTAAGTTAATCTTGCGCAGATTTGCAAATGTTTCTTCTAGATCTTGTATGAGCGTCGCTTTGTCCTTGGTTTTGACCACTATGTCATCCATATATGCCTCTATATTTCTATGGAGCTGAGGCTCAAAACCAATTTGGAACGCTCTCGCAAATGTAGAACCAGCACTTTTCAACCCGAAAGGCATTCGTATAAAACAATACGTACCACATGGGGTGATAAATGCGGTATTTTCTTCATCTTCTTTTGCCATGAAGATCTGATGATACCCTGAGTAGGCATCAAGGAAGGACAGTAGATCACAACCAGCGGTGGAATCCACAATCTGGTCGATGCGTGGCAAGGGAAAGGGATCTTTTGGACAGGCTTTATTGATATCTGTATAATCGATACACAGCCTCCATTTCCCATTCGCCTTGCGCACTACAACCGGATTGGCCAACCAGGTTGGGTGAAGCACTCCTCTGACCAATCCTGCCGCTTCCAGCTTCCTGATTTCTTCGGCAATGAATTCTTGCCGCTCCAAGGCTTGCTTCCTGACCCTCTGCTTGACGGGCCGCGCGTGAGGACAGACCGGGGATGTCAGACGGTTGCCATGCAAACACGTCGACATTCGCCCGCAGGAAGGCAATGAGCGCGCTTTCCTATTTGTCATCTAGGGTGGAACTTATGGTGAAAGTTCCTCCCGTTCCGTCCTCCCTGATGGGCACCTTCTTGGTCTTTGGTGGAGTGGCCTTGGATCTCTTGTTCTTGCCGGTGGAACTCTCTGGTGTATCCTCAACGGAAGCGCAACACTCTGAGGAGGTGCGCTTACCGGAGTTCGCGCCAAGATTCTCACCGGTCTTCTTCTTCCCCCCGGAAGTTCCAGCGGCAGGAGCAGATGCCTTCACGGCAGGTGCTGCAACTACTTCCCGGTAGAGTTGGTCGGCACAGATGAGCGCATCCTTCTTATCGGAATGGATAGTAATGACACTCAACGGCCCGGGCATCTTCAAAACATTATACGTGTAGTGTGATGCCGCCATGAACTTAGCCAGCGCTGGCCGACCAAGGATCCCATTGTATGACATAGGGATCTTGGCGACATCAAACACTGCCTTCTCGGTCCTGTAGTTGAGCTCGCTACCAAATGTCACCAGTAGCGTAATCTTGCCCTTTGGCTGGGTTCTTCCTGGATTGACCCCTTGAAACGTGCTCGTTTCTTCGAGATCTTCATCAGGAATTTGGAGCCTCTTGAGCACATCCGGTGAGATTAGGTTCAGCCCGGCCCCACCGTCAACTAGCATTTTCGTCACCTTGAGGTTGCGGATTGTTGGTGAAACCAACAATGGCAAACACCCGACCGCGGTTGTGCGATCAGGGTGATCCTCGGCGTCGAAAATGATAGGCGTGTTGGACCACTTCATGGGCTTACATGCATCCAGTGATGGCTCTGTTGCATTGACTTCTCGCACCCACTGTTTGAGCCGACGGTGGGAAGAATGCAACGAGGCGCCCCCATCGATACACATGGCCTCTGTAGCTTTCTGGAATTCTTGCTCACTGGACTCATCATCTTCTTCATCATCATCTTCTTCTTTGTCACGGCCTCGAGCGGGCATCTCCCTCTGTAGCTTGGCCTTGCCGCGGCGACCCCCTCGGCCACCGCGCTTCTTGCCGGACCCCTCAGCACCGTCATGGGCCTTCTCCTTATCTCGCCTCTCATACTCAGCCCTCTGCTTCTCGACAAGCTGTTCAACTTGCCGGCAGTTTTGGAGATCGTGACCCTTGGTGCGATGGATCTTGCAGTACTGCTTGCCGGAGTTTTCCGACTTGTCGGCAGCCGCCAAGGCCTGGCATGAGGAGCACCTGGCAAGTTCCTTGCCGGGGTCGTCAACCTTGGTCTTCTTGGCGGCGCCGGGGTTGCCGGATTCCTCGACAGCAAGCACGGCCTTTCCTTTGCGCTTCTTGTTCCGCCGCTGGCCTTTCCTTGATGGGGTTGCGGCGTCTTCGTCTTCTGATTCGCTCCCCGCGCCAACAGCCTCGCCAGGGAGTTTCCTCCCCTCTTCAGCTCGGGCGCACTTGTCGGCTAAAGCGTAAAGCTCGGCAATACTCCTAACTTTGTTCATTGCCAGCTCTTCCCGCATTCTGCGGTTACGCACGTTCTGATGAAACGCGCTAATAACAGCGGCAGGGTGAACGTCAGGAATATTGTACTGCACCCGACTAAATCTCTACATAAACTTGCGCAGGGGTTCGCCTTCCTTCTGAGGGATGATATGCAAATCACTCTCTTGGCCAGGAGCTTGGTGGCCTCCGACAAAGGCGCCAACAAACTGATGGCACAGATCTGACCAAGAAGAAATAGAATTCTCCGGCAGATGCATCAACCATGACCTGACGTTGGGTTTGAGCACCAACGGGAAGTAGTTGGCAAGTATCTTGTCATCTCGGCCCCCGGCAGCCGGCACCGCAATGGTGTAGATGCTCAGGAACTCTGAGGGATGAGTCTTGCCGTCATATTTCTCCGGGACCTCTGGCTTGAAGGTTCGGGAATTGGGCCACTGGACTTGCCGCAGCTCATGGGTAAACGCTGGAGTCCCTACCTCGTAAGGCAAGTCACCTGCGTCCCCCGGCACAGGCTCGTCGACAGCCGGCCCTGCACGCTTATCAGATTGATAGCGCGCTTCCCGTCGCCGCTCGATGGTGGTTCGAGCATCCTCTTTGCCTCATTCCTGGAGAACTTGACACTGGTCGCGGCGCATCCGTGGATCGGACGACGCCGTGGAATCATCATCACGGCGATCGACCCGATGGGTTGTCGACCACCGCTGGTGTCGCGGAGGGGAGTGCACCGTGGTTGCACCACCTCCGGTTTTCTCCACATCGGCTCGCGCCGGATCGATGGGCCGCTGTTGTGAGGGCCCTGCCTCCTGTGGCCCATCTTTGTTGGTGAAGCCAATGAGGCTCTGGATAGTAGCTCGCCATTCCTCCATCTTCTCCGGAGTAGGAGGGAAATCAAGGAGCAGCTGCGCACGTGCCAAGGCTTCCGCTGGCGTAGGCGGCGGCGACAGGTGCGAGGTACATGAGGTGCTCTGACTCCTAGCCATGTTAGAAGGAGCACCGTCACGGTCACACGACCGCGCGCCACCTCCGCCGGCAGCTCGGTGTGCATGCTGGGCCCGCGCACCTTGGGATCAATGCGCAGAAATCTTTTCATGGGGACGCCCTGAACCACCAGCGTCATGACGTTGCTCATCGTGCACGGCCTGGGAAGGCCGTGATGCTGGTGCCGGCGCGGGAGCCCCAGAAAGTGTCCTTCGATCTCTGGAATTCGTTGTGCCACCCGTAGGCAACACAGCTCCATCTCTGGATCCAGTGGCGTGTGGGTTGCCGCTGCCGCTGCGAACGACGCCGCTCGCCTAGCTTGGATGACCGGAACGCCGTGGAGGCTCTAATCCTCTTCCTTCTGCACCCACGCCATCGCCCGTATGCGAGGGCACAGGCAAAACGGACGTGGATGGTTGCGCCGTTGCGGCGCTCTTCTTCTTGGGTGGCATGATGGTGAAGATGATGAAGAAACTAAGGTGCCGATCACTGGATCAGGTTCACACAACCTACTTCCCCCTACCTGGCGCGCCAAAGATGTCGGCGTGCGACACCTATGGGACCCTAAGGGACCCCTTTACGATTCGGCAGGGAGAGAGGTATGCGCAAAGAGCAGAACCAATGATCGATGCAGGGTGATTTTACCCAGGTTCGGGCCGCTGATCAGCGTAAAACCCTACTCCTTCCTTGTTTTATTATGAGTGTTCTTGAGCCCAGGCTCCAGGAGCGCTTGCAATGAACAGTGCGTTCAAAGAGCAGCTACGCATGCAGAATGGGCCAGAAGATCCTCCTCCCTGTAGCAGTTGCCTTGGGCCTCCTTTTATATGTTCCAAGGGGTCACCACAGTGGCAAAATGTATATACATTGAGGTGTAAAGTAGCTACAGGGTTATCATACCTAACCACTGATGGATTAGGACGAACGCATTTAATGCACCATGAGGTGTCCGTTTAGGTGTCCTCGCATTCTTGGGGATGGAAAAAGGGGCCATCCCATCAGCACCGCTTAAGCTCTCCTCCACTGGCGCGTTGCCACGCATCCAAAGAAGGACCCAGAATGTCGGGCTTGTTGCTGTGCCAGAGCGGCGGCACTGCAACAGAATCTTGCCGGGCGCCGAATCTTGTCGGGTGCCGAACCTTGCCGGGCGCCAAATCTTGCCGGGCTTCGCAGGCCACCCCGGCAAGATCTTGCCGGGGAAGCTGGCTTTCGGATTCTAGCTCTTCCTATCTGCTGATCCTCGGATCTTTGACTTGAGAATTTCTTTGATGGCTTGAGTCAGTATGGCTACAACTGCCCGTGCACAAGTACAGGGTACTAATGGCCCAATACTTAGTACACCGACAATGGCGTTCCGATTGCAGTGCACAGGTCTGGTGTCTTGCTTCTCGGAGGGGACGGCATGACGGAACCAGAGCTCGTGACGAAGCAGCCCAAGATCGGTCCCTCCTTCGGAGGTGCACCCACCATGGCGAACAAGTCTTTGGCGTACAGGTCTTGGCATGATCCTTGTCTCGGCAGACCACTGAATATAGCGTTTCGCCGAGACGAGGCACCTACCATGGCGGACAGATCATCGGCATACAAGACCTAGCGTACATGTCCATGGCATCGCCGGCGTACAGGTCACCCTTTGGTGTAGCACCCATCCAAGGCGACGCGGCCTTTACGATGCCACCTTTCGTCGACCCCGTGAGACGGCGCCCTTGTCTTGGCAGACCACCGAATATGGTGTCCATCTGAGACAAGGCGACGCAACCACTACAATCATATCTCCACGCGTTCGTGAGGCGGAGCCCCTAATAAAGCGGACTGCCATAGACTTGGCTTCCAATCAAGTTAGATGCACCCATCACGACGGACAGGTCTCGGTGTACAGGTCCATGGCGTCGCCGGCGTTCAGGTCACTCTTTGGTGTAGCACCAATCCAAGGCGACGAGTCTTCTACGACGCCACCTTTCCACGGCCCTGTGAGGCGGTGCCCTTTGTCTTGACGGACCGCCGAATACTCGGCGTCTAGCCGGGACGAGGCGCCAACCACACCGGCCATGCCGATGTCAGCGTGCGACTGTTTTAGACCGACGCCAGTCTCCTAAACAACTTATTCCCGCGAGACATGCCCCTTGCATACCCCGACGAGGCCGCTAGGTCGTCGAGATGTCTGAGCCAAGCAGGACCCATGCAACTTCAACCCCAATTACATCAACGCCACCAAGACCAACGAGGCGTGACGGCGAGGGCGGGCGTGGCTAGCAGAAAGCCATGTTTTGAGCGGCGCGTGTACCGATGAGGACACGGGCTCTGCCGCTGCCCACACACCACCATCATCATGCATGGAGAACGCAAGGCGAAGACGACGAAGATGACCGCATGGCTTAATCGGAGGTGTCTCGCGGAGTAACCCGCGGGAGTAATTAACCGGGAGCCTTCCGAGGCCCGGGAACCAAGAGACCGCAATCGCTACAGTCAGGCAGGTCGCGCTAGTAGGCCACAGAGCGCATATGTAAAGGGATATTGTATTTTTGTTTCTCCAATGAGAGATTAATAAAGTGCATGCTTCCCTATATTTATCTGTGTACTTAGTACAATGGCACGCCCGCAATGTTTAATTTCCGCTGGCGCATAGAGAGATAATAATGCAATAACCAACATTATTTTTGTTATTTCTCGTGTCAAACAAATTGGCACGCCCGGTGGGACATGGTTTTCCTCCCATCTTTGCTTCGATGTGGTCGTCGAAATCGTCTTCGCTAATCTCCCAATGTGCACAGCATGCTGCAAAGATCTCCGCCGGTAAGTCACTTTTTGCAGATGAACTCTCCCACAGCAGCAAACCGGAGCCGGTGATGATCTAGTATGGATCATTGCCGCCTATGAAGTTGGAGCATGATTTATTATTGATTGTCTTCCTTATGAGTGGCGGTCGGGGACGAGCGATGGTCTTTTCCTACCAATCTATCCCCCTAGGGGCATGTGTAGTAGTACTTTGCTTCGATGGCTAATAAACTTTTGCAATAAGTATATGAGTTCTTTATGACTAATGTGAGTCCATGGATAATACGCACTCTTACCTTTCCGCAATTTGCTAGCCTCTACGGTACCGTGCATTGCTCTTTCTCACCTCGAGATGTGGTGCAAACTTCGCCGGTGCATCCAAACCCCGTGATATGATACGCTCTATCACACATAAGCCTTATTATATCTTCCTCAAAATAGTCACCATACCTACCTATTATGATCTTTCCATAGTCATTCCGAGATAAATTGCCATGCAACTTCCACCGCCTCCGTTTTGATGACTTGAGCATTCATTGTCATATTGCTTTGCATGATCGTAAGATAGCTAGCATGATATTTCCATGGCTTGTTGATACGTCTCCAACGTATCTATAATTTTTGATTGTTCCATGCTGTTATATTATCATTCTTGGATGTTTTACAATCATTTTATAGCAACTTTATATCATTTTTTGGGACTAACCTATTGACATAGTGCCCAGTGCCAGTTGTTGTTTTTTGCTTGTTTTTTTACTTCGCAAAAAATCAATACCAAATGGAGTCCAAATGCAGCGAAACTTTTTGGAGATTTTTTCTGGACCAGAAGACACCTGTTGGGCCAAAGAAGTACCAGAGGGGGGCTCCGAGGGGAGCACAACCCATCAGGGCGCGCCTGGGCCCCCAGGCATGCCCAGGTGGGTTGTGCCCACCTCGGCCGCCTCCCGCACCGCCTCTTTTCTCTATAAATACCCCGAAAATCCAAAAACCCTAGGGGAGTCGACGAAACACAATTCCAGCCGCCGCAAGTTCTAGAAACCACAGATCCAATCTAGACACCATCACGGAGGGGTTCATCATCCTCATTGGTGCCTCTTCGATGATGCGTGAGTAGTTCATTGTAGACCTTCGGGTCCTTAGTTAGTAGCAAGATGGCTTCCTCTCTCTCTTTTGATTCTCAATAGAATGGTCTCTTGGAGATCTATTTGATGTAACTCTTTTTGCGGTGTGTTTGTTGGGATCCGATGAACTTTGAGTTTATGATCAGATCTATCTTTTTATCCATGAAAGTTATTTGAGTCTCTTTGATCTCTTGTATGCATGATTACTTATAGCCTCGTATTTCTTCTTCGAATCTTTGGTTTAGTTAGGCCGACTAGATCGATTTTTCTTGCCATGGGAAGAGGTGCTTTGTGATGGGTTCGATCTTACGGTGCTCAATCCCAGTGACAGAAGGGGGCATGACACGTATGTATCGTTGCTATTAAGGATAACAAGATGGGGTCTATTACTACATGAATAGATCTTGTCTACATCATGTCATCATTCTTATTGCATTACTCCGTTTCTCCATGAACTTAATACACTAGATGCATGTTGGATAGCGGTCGATGAGTGGAGTAATAGTAGTAGATGCAGGCAGGGGTCGGTCTACTAATCTTGGACGTGATGCCTATATAATGATTATTGCTTGGATATCGTCATGATTATTTGAAGTTCTGCCAATTGCCCAACAGTAATTTGTTTACCCATCGTATGCTATTTTTCTCGAGAGAAGCCACTAGTGAAATCTACGGCCTCCGGGTCTATTCTTTATCATATTTGCCTTTGAGATCTATTTTTATTCGCTTTTATTTTCAGATCTATATTTCCAAAAACCCAAAAATACCTTGTTGCACTTTATTTTATTTCATGTTAATTCAAGATCTATTTATCCAATCTATTTTAATTTTTATCCCATCCACTCGCCAATTTCTGGCACCGTTGCCCGAAAGGGATTGACAACCCCTTTAACACATCGGGTTGCAAGTATTTGTTCTTTGTGTGCAGGTACCGTTTACATAGTGTTGCTTAGTTCTCCTACTGGTTTGATAACCTTGGTCTCATCACTGAGGGAAATACCTACCGTAGCTATGCTGGATCATCCCTTCCTCTTTGGGGAAATACCGACGTAGTTCAAGCCGCATCACTTTTCCATTTTTTGATATCGTTGTTATTCTAGATCATTGCACATCCTGGTACACTGCCAGAGGCATTCATATAGAGTCATACTTTGTTATAGGTATCGAGTTGTAATTTTTATTTCTTTTGAGTTATAAGTAAATAGAAGTGTGATGATCATCATTATTCATTTTTAGAGCATTGCCCCAGTGAGGAAAGGATGATGGAGACTATGATTCCCCCACAAGTCGGGATGAGACTCCGAACAAAGAGAAAAGAAGAAGAAAAAAAGAGAAAAAAAGGAAGGAAAAGAAAAAAACAAAGAGAGAAGGGGCATGCTAATTCCACACTTGTGCTTCAAAGTAGCACCATGTTTTTCATATAGAGAGTCTCCTATGTTGTCACTTTCATATACTAGTGGGAATTTTTCATTATAGGATTAGATGCACACCCATTTAGTTTTCGTTTTGAGCTTTCATACACTTATAGCTCTTAGTGCATTCGTTGCATGGCAATCCCTACTCCTTGCATTGATATCAATTGATGGGCATCTCCATAACCCGTTGGTTAGCCGCGTCGATGTGAGACTTTCTTTTTTTTTTGTCTTCTCTATATTTACCCCTATCATCATACTCTATTCCACCTATAGTGCTATATCCATGGCTTGCGCTCATGTATTGCGTGAGGGTTGAAAAAGCTGAAGCACGTTAAAAAGTATGAACCAATTGCTCGGCTTGTCATCGGGGTTGTGCATGATAAATATTTTGTGTTAAGAAGATAGAGCATGACAAGACTATATGATTTTGTAGGGATAACTTTCTTTAGCGTTGATATTTTGAAAGACATGATTGTTTGTTGTGATGCCTGAGTATTGATGTCTTTATGTCAAATTATAGACTATTGCTTTGAACACTTATGTCTTAATATTCATGCCATGATTAGATATATGATCAAGTTTATGCTAGGTAGCATTCCACATCAAAAATTATCTTTTTTATCATTTACATACTCGAGGACGAGCAGGAATTAAGCTTGGGGATGCTGATTCGTCTCCGTCGTATCTATAATTTTTGATTGTTTCATGCCAATATTATGCAACTTTCACATATTTTTGGCAACATTTTATATGATTTATTGGACTAACCTATTGATCCAGTGCCCAGTGCCAGTTCCTATTTTTTACATGCTTTTTGTATCGCAGAATATCCATATCAAACGAAGTCCAAATGCAATAAAATTTTATGGAGAATTATTTTAGAATATTTGTGAATTTTGGGAGGTCGAATCAACGCAAACGGAGGCCCACAGTGACCACAAGACACCTGGGCGCGCCAGGCAGCCCAGGCACGTGGTGGTGGGTTGTGCCCTCCTCGAACGTCAGTTGGAACTATACTTCGAGCGCAAGGAAGCTTATATCCGGAAAAATCATTTTAAAATCTCTGCGCAATCGGAGTTATGGATCTCCGGGAATATAAGAAACAGTTTTCGGCCAGAAAACAGGAACGTGAAACAGAAGAGAACAGAGGGATAAATCCAATCTCAAAGGGGCTCCCGCCCCTCCGCCGCCATGGAGGCCATGGACCAGAGGGGGAAATCTCCTCCCATCTAAGGGGGAGGCCAAAGAAGAAGAAGAAGGAGGGGGCTCTCTCCCCCTCTCTCCCGGTGGTGCCGGAACGCCGTCGGGGCAAGAATAGTGACGGCGATCTACATCAACAATCTTGCTACCGTCAACACCAACTTTCTCCCCCTCTATGCAGCGGTGTAACACCCCTTCTCCCCGCTGTAATCTCTACTTAAACATGGCGCTCAATAGTATATATTATTTCCCAATGATATGTGGTTATCCTATGTTGTTTGAGTAGATCCATTTTGTCCTATGGTTAATCGTGATCTTGGTTGGTATAAGTGTATATTTTATTTATGGTGCTGTCCTACGGTGCCCTCCATCTCGCGCAAACATGAGGGGTCCCCGCTGTAGGGTGCTGCAATATGTTTATGGTTTGCTTATTGTCGGTTGCTGGGGTGACAGCAGCCTGAACACAGATAAGTGGGTTATGGCGTATGGGAGTAAAGAGGACTTGATACTTAATGCTATGGTTGGGTTTCTTGACCTTAATGATCTTTAGTAGTTGCGGATACTTGCTAGAGTTCCAATCATAAGTGCATATGATCCAAGAAGAGAAAGTATGTTAGCTCATGCCTCTCCCTCATATAAAATTGCAAGAATGATTACCGATCTAGTTATCGATTGCCTAGGGACAAATGACTTTCTTGTTGACAAAAGCTATCCACTTTTACTGTCTTGCAATTTATTCGTAGTATTATTCTTGCAAAGTACTTGTATTTTTATTCTTACAAAATAGTTTCATACTTGTTCTAGGTAAAGCAAACATCAAGTGTGCATAGAGTTGTATCGGTGGTCGATAGAACTTGAGGGAATATTTGTTCTACCTTTAGCTCCTCGTTGGGTTCGACACTCTTATTTATCGAAGAAGGCTACAAACGATCCCCTACTGTCAGTGTCAAAACCGGCAGACGTTGGGGTAGGGGGTCCCGAGCTGTGGATCTAGGATCAATGGATGACAGGGGACGACGAACACAGTGTTTACCCAGGTTCGGGCCCTCTCGAAGAGGTAAAACCCTACATCCTGCTTAATTGTATTGAATATATGATGGAGTTTACAGAGTAGATCTACCTCGAGATCAGCATGAGCTAAGCCCTAGGCTATGAGGTGATGAATATAACTCTAACCCCAATGACTACAACCCTTGGTTTATATAGACACCGATAGGGTTAGGGTTTACCGAAGATAGATTACAACAAGAGGGAAAGGGATCTCGTCCACCCTTAACTTGGAGGGCACACCACGACTTCACAGGTCTCCGGTCACCACACGGCTCCACCAATCCAGCCCACGTACAATGGGCCGTCACCCCGAGGACCCCTTAGTCCATGACTCCCTCAATAGCCCCTGAACTTGCCTCCAACGCCGGGGATCTTCACATCATCACAGGCTTGCGAGACGAGTTCCTTCATTCCGTTTGAAGCCGTGTTAATGTCGCCGAACATTATCCGGGAGTCGCTCTAATGCACTTGGGTCCGGACAGTCTCAAGATTCAAGGATCCGAAGACATCTCGAGATCGAGGTAGGACCATCAGAGTTAAATGCCGCTCCTTGGGGCAAGGGCTTCGCACACCTTTCCAGAGGGCGTGCGGCCCAAAGCCGTCTTTCCACGCGCCCGTCCTTTCGGATTCATGATAAGGCGCTTATTTATAGATCCAAAGGAACTGAGAACAATTATCTTCCCCTTCGCCAAGAGCGACACCAAAAAAATTCCCCAAAGCCATGGCCGACACCCCAGGTTCTTGCTCGCGCCCTCACGGCCTGCTCTCAGGTGAGTGGTTGAGCTGCTTGGTCTCGCATATCCAGCTGAGTCGCCTGCAGACACAGCGCTTCCTCCCCTTGGCCGATCTGGTTCCAGTCCGCGCCGGTCTCATCTCCATCGATGGCCGTGCCCTCGCCGAGAATTCCCCCACCCCAAACAAGGAGGAGAGGGTGTGTCTCGTGCCCTTCCTCCTAACAGGTTTGGGCTTTCCCATTCATCCTTTCCTACGGGGTTTATTAGAGTTCTATGGGATCCAGCTCCACAACCTCACCCCAGGGTCGATATTGCACATTTCTGGCTTCATGGCCTTGTGCGAGATATTTCTAAGTTGCGAGCCCCACTTTAACCTGTCGAGGAAGTATTTATGTCTTGTCCCCCGCCTCCGGGAGGGATCAATATTTGAGGTGGGCGGTGCCGAAATATGGCGAATAGCTGGGACCGGGTACCCAATCGGGACCCCACAGAAAGATCCCGAAGGATGGACTTCGGAGTGGTTTTACATCGAGGATGTTCCCCTCACCGACCCAATTCGGCAAGGGCTACCTGAATATTCAAATGATCTGCCCATAAAGCGGTACAACTGGCGGCCCAGAGGCCCTTCCCAACAGGACAGCGAAGAAGTGCGTGCACTATCGGCCAAGATCGGGCTACACACTAGCTGCAAGCTGACCATGATCGAAGTTATGGGCATCGCCATTACCCGATGTGTGCAACCCCTCCAACAGCGGGGTCACCCTTTATGGAGTTATAACAGGACCAACGATGTGACACGTCACCAGCGGCAAGGGCCAGAGAACAAGGCGGCCCTGGCCAAAATACTAGCCAATCTCTTCAAGGGAGATGAAGTGGAGTTCGCCCGCATGAGTTTTCGAGAAGGCTGCTCTGGATACAATCCGGCGGACTGGGTAAGTCATGACCCACTACTTTGAGTCTGCAGATTACGCCGAATTTTTACCGGTCCTCATATAAACAGGGGTGGAGGCGTCAGGTTGCATCCTTTAGTTGTCCTCCTCCACAACCAGAGAGTCACTTTTGAGACGGCGATCCGGGGTATCACGACGATCCAGAAACATCAGTTGAATTTGAAGATGGGGTGTTCTATCAGGAGGGCCTTGACGGCGCCAAGGTGGCTGTAACCGCCGATCACCCTGGGGCTCTTCCCTCTTCCTTAGTAAGTGAAAAGAAGAACCCCTCCCGAACAGGACGCTCGTCTCGCGCTACCCCCCACGTGATGACTTCTACTCCCAAGGGTCACCGTACTACGCATAAAAATGCCTCGGGAGGAGTGTGGACCGTGCCAGCTTCGACCCTTGACGGGAGGTCTAAATGGAAGGCTTCCACCGGGATGGACGCACCTGCCCCATCTGCCCAGAGGTAACATGTTTTAGAATTACAGCGAGGATCGCCTTTATCACTTGTTTATCAAAGCCTGCTCAACTTTGCAGAAGGCATGTGTCTCTACATCAATCCGAAGGCATCCCGAATGTGACGAACCGCAACTCCGGTCCATAGTCTTCGGCACGGGCCGGAGCCAACTCCGACCACGCGGCGGCTGGCGTACCTCCGGCGGACTCCGACGATGTTTCGGTCACTAATTCCGAAGTCGAGAGCGTAATGAACCATCGCCGCCGGAGGGAGACTTTGTGCCATGCTGCCTTTACCGAACAAGAGTTTAATGCTTTTAATTCGGTAGGCGCGTACCTTGGAGCGGCCCGGACAGGTCTTGATGAGATTGCCAGTCTATTTGTCGCCAAGGTGAAGGTATATAGCTTTAAAGCAAGTTCCCTAACTAACTAGCCCCCAAGCCTTAATTTGGGCGGAACGGCCGAGTTAAGGATTTTTAACAATGTGAGTTTGTAGGCCGCAAGAGAGCAAAGCAAAAAACTGACCGAGGAGCTTGAGGCTAGCCGGAAACAGTTGGTCGACACCAAGGCCGAACTGGATGCGGCTCGAGAAGCCAGCAGCGATAGGTCCGGTAACTGAGAAGAACCGCCTCCCAACTCAGGGAAGGGTATATGGTGTATTTTATGTGTTCACGTTGTTTTCGTCATGCAGCCGCAGAGGCCGCAAACAAGTTGCGCAAAGAGCTTGAGGCTGGTAAATGCGTGTTGATGCGAAGTCATGAAGAGAAACATGAGCTCACTGTGGAGAATAAACGGCAAGCCGAGGAAATTAAGAGTTTGAGGACTCAACTGGCGCAAGCCTTGGAGGAAAACCAGCGACTTAAAGGTGGCATATACGGTAAGCGCTGATCATACCGCGCTGTTGGTCCGTGTTATTGATGTGTGAATGACGTTGTGCAACACCTGTTTGTTAGGTCTCCTAACTGGGCGACCCGAGGAAGAAGTGGGCACTTATGACGAGAACCTGTTAAAGGAACTGTCGAAGACCTACGAGAGGGCCCGGAAAGCCCTGAAGAGCATGCCGAAGGCGTTATGGCCATCTGATGTACCTCCGGAGAGTATGGCCGATCTAGCGAGTCTCTTTAAAGGGGCTCGGCGAAGGTTTGAACTACGAAAGATCTTAGCCTGTCGAGAAGGAGTGCGCGAAGCATGGGCTATGGTAAAAACCCGCTTCACCAAGCTCGACCCGGTGCATATGGCCCGGGTTGGTCATGTGGGTTCGTACGGCCAGGAAATACCGCTGAGCTTGGTGTACGACGACGTGATGCAAGCAGCTCGCTATTCTCAGAAAGACTGTGCGTTAGAGCAATTGATAGACAATGTCGAGAGTGAGTAGTTTTGTCAATTCTATGTATCTATGTACTTTACGTTGACCGTGCTCCATCCGCGCTCTTATATTTTTTGAAAGAATGTTGTCTTGACCGGCCATCGGCTTCTGCCTCGCCGATCAGAGATCGGGGAGTGTTCCGTACTGCGTGCCATAGGAAACAAGGCAAGAATTCGGGAACCAGGCAATCCGGCCTTCTGGTTTGAACAGACGAAACATGTGTGGAGAGCTATGTTATATTACTATTTAACGTAAGAAACATCTTCTGATGAAAATAGTTCCTCCAAGGGTTCCTTTCTTCAAGTAAAATGATAATCCGGATACGTAAGATCAACGGAAACCAATGGCTGCGAAAAAACCTTGGTGATAAGCGCGAGGCTGTATTCTCTTCCCTTAGGCCGACTTATTGTATTCTAGAAGAACGCTAGCTTTCGGCTTCACCCGTCTGAGGTACGGTCCTGGATAACCCACTCGTAGCAATCGCAGAGGTGCTCCCTTTACTCCCTAGCCGAACAATCGGGAACGTAGGGGTAAGCACAGGAGCCAGGCAACCCAGCTTAGCAAAGTTCTTGAGTCAAACAAGTGCATATGTTGGCTTAACATGTATGAGAAGGGTGAGGACGAATGCGATTTAGACATTTATTTGGCTCTTCTAGGGGAGCCCCCAGGCAAGGCTGGGTATTTGATACGTCTCCAACGTATCTATAATTTTTCATTGTTCCATGCTATTATATTATCTGTTTTGGATGTTTTATATGCATTAATATGCTATTTTATATTATTTTTGGGACTAACTTATTAACCTAGAGCCCAGTGCCAGTTTCTGTTTTTTCCTTGTTTTTGAGCCTCGCGGAAAAGGAATACCAAACGGAGTCCAAACGGAATAAAACTTCACGATGATTTTTCTTGGAACAGAAGACACCCAGGGGACTTGGAGTCCAAGTCAGAAGAGCCACGAGGCAGCGACAAGGGTGGAGGGCGCGCCCCCCTACCTTGTGGGCCCCTAGATGACCTCCTGACCTAGGTCTTCCTCCTATATACTCACATATATTCCAGAACCACCAGAGGCATCCACGAAAACACTTTTCCACTGCCATAACCTTCTGTTCCCGTGAGATCCCATCTTGGGGCCTTTTCCGGCATCCTGCCGAAGGGGGATTCGATCACGGAGGGCATCTACATCAACACCATTGCCCTTCCGATGAAGCGTGAGTAGTTTACCTCAGACCTACGGGTCCATAGCTAGTAGCTAGATGGCTTCTTCTTTCTCTTTGATTCTCAATACCATGTTCTCCTCGATGTTCTTGGAGATCTATCCGATGTAATCTTCTTTTGCGGTGTGTTTGTCGAGATCCGATGAATTGTGGATTTATGATCAGCTTATCTATGAATATTATTTGAATCTTCTTTGAATTCTTATATGCATGATTTGATATCTTTATATTTCTCTTTGAATTATCGGTTTGGTTTGGCCAACTAGATTGGTTTTTCTTGCAATGGGAGAAGTGCGTAGCTTTGGGTTCAATCTTGCGGTGTCCTCACCCGGTGACATAGTAGGGGTAGCGAGGCACGTATTGTATTGTTGCCATCGAGGATAAAAAGATGGGGTTTACATCATATTTCTTGAGTTTATTCCTCTACATCATGTTATCTTACTTAAGGCGTTACTCCGTTCTTTATGAACTTAATACTCTAGATGCATGCTGGATAGCGGTCGATGTGTGGAGTAATAGTAGTAGATGCAGGAAGGACTCGATCTACTTGACACGGACGTGATGCCTATATTGCATAATCATTGCCTTGGATATCGTCATAACTTTGCGCTTTTCTATCAATTGCTAGACAGTAATTTGTTCACCCACCGTATTATTTGCCTTCATGAGAGAAGCCTCTAGTGAAACATATGGCCCCCGGGTCTATTTTCCATCATATTACTTTCCGATCTACTATTTTGCAATCTTTTATTTTCAGATCTATATATCAAAAAAAATCCAAAAATATTTTATCTTTTGTTTATATATCTCTATCAGATCTCACCTTTGCAAGTGACCATGAAGGGATTGACAACCCCTTTATCGCGTTGGGTGCAAGTGTTTGATTGTTTGTGCAGGTGTTGGTGATTTGTGTGTTCTTCTCCTACTGGATTGGTACCTTGGTTCTTAACTGAGGGAAATACTTATCTCTACTGTGCTGCATCACCCTTTCCTCTTCAAGGGAAAAACCAACGCAAGCTCAAGAAGTAGCAGGAAGAATTTCTGGCGCCGTTGTCGGGGAGATCTACGTCAAGCCTACCAAGTACCCATCATAAACTCTCATCTCTTACATTACATTATTCGTCATTTGCCTCTCATTTTCCTCTCCCCCACCTCTAAAATGATTTTCAAAAAAATACAAAAAGATTTGCCTTTTTATTCGCCCTTCTTCCGTTCGTCTTTTCGTTTGCCTTTATGTCTTACTTGGCTCATTTGCTCGTTCGCTTGGTATCATTGTGTGTTTATTGAAAATCAGAAACAAAGTTTATGGATCCACTTAAAGTTTTCTACCTGGATCATCTTCGATCCATATGTGCTCGTGCTGAAACCCCAACTAGTTTAGTTGAGGGAAAATCTTTAGATGAGCATGCTCATTTTGTATAAGTTCGATATGGTTCAGTTAAGCCGAACTAGTACCATGGCGAGAGAGAGAGAAAAAAGGCACAAAATAAAAGAAGAAAAAGGGAAAGAAAGTTATGTCGGACTCAGGCGTAAAAATGCCGCAGTTGTGCTGCGTTCCACGGGTTCGGCTCAAAGCCGTCGTCGGTCAGACAGCGAAGTCGATATGCTCCTCCTATGAGTACTTCGTCGATGATGTACGGTCCCTCCCATTTAGGTGAGAGTTTATCCTTCTATTTTTCAGGGAGCCGGAGGACGAGGTCGCCCACGTTGTACGTCTTCGTTTGAACTTTCACGGTTATGGTAACTTCGTGCTTGCTACTAATAGAACGCGGACTGAGCTCGAGCTATGTCTTGCTCTTCTTCCAGAGCGTCCAAATTATCCTACCGATCGAGTTCGGCTTCCCTTTCTTCGTACATGTGCACTCTAGGTGCGTCATGGATCAGGTCGCATGAGAGGACTGCCTCCGCCCCGTATACCATGAAAAATGGTGTGTATCCGGTGGACCGGTTAGGAGTGGTGCGCAGCCCCCATAGTATGGAATCGAGTTCCTCGACCCAATGGCGGTCTGATTGTTCAAGGGAGCGAACTAGGCCAGGCTTAATGCCACTCATGATGAGTCCGTTGGCTCGTTTGACCTGCCCATTGGTCTGTGGGTGATATACCGAGGCGTAATCGAGCTTGATGCCCATTTTGCCGCACCAGTCTCTAACTTCCTGAGCAGTGAAATTGGTACCATTATCGGTGATGATACTGTGGGGGACACCATAACGGTGTACGACATCTGATAAGAAGTCGACGACAGGTCCAGACTCTGCCGAAGTGACGGGTCTTGCCTCAATCCACTTGGTGAATTTGTCGACCATGACCAATAGGTACTTCTTTTTGCTTGTCCCCCCTTTGAGTGGCCCGACCATGTCGAGACCCCAGACCGCAAAAGGCCACGTAATCGGTATCGTCCAGAGAGCTGTAGGGGGCATGTGGCTTTGATTTGCGAACAGCTGGCATCCGACGCAGTGTTGGACTAAAGTCCGGGCATCCTCACAGGCGGTGGGCCAGAAAAACCCTACTCGGAAAGCTTTGCTGACCAGAGCCCGAGCTGCCGTGTGGTGTCCGCCCATGCTCGCGTGTATTTCTGCCAAAAGCTGCCGTCCCTCTTCTTCGGAGATGCACCTTTGTAAAACTCCTATGGTGCTCTTCTTATAGAGTTCACCTTCATGGACCTTGTATGCTTTAGAGCGGCGAATGATATGTCGTGCTTCAGTTTGATCCTTCGGAAGCTGATGTTGAGTGAGGTAGGCTAGCAAGGGTTCTATCCAAGGTGGGATTACGGCCATTACCTCGTGTGCAGAGGGCATTTCCTCGAGTGCGGAACCGCCGATGAATTGATCGTCTTTTTTGTTTTCGGGCGGGGCATTGAGAGCGGGCTCGTCGGATGGTGCACCGGAGACATCGTCCTGCCAGACCACGGAGGGCTTGAAGAGCCGCTCGAGGAAGGTGTTTTTAGGAACCAGGTCGCGCTTCGCGCCCATGCGAGCGAGGACGTCGGCTGCTTGATTGCTGTCTCTAGCAACATGTTGAAATTCAAGGCCCTAGAATCGAGAAGATATCCGGAGGACCGCATTTCTATATGCCGCCATCTTGGGGTCTTTGGCATTGAACTCGCCATTTACTTGAGAGATCGCCAGATTTGAGTCCTCCCTTACCTCGAGGCGTTGTACGCCCATTGTGGTGGCCAGGCGAAGACCATGCAGCAGTGCTTCGTACTCGGCTGCGTTGTTCAAGTCCGTATACATTATTTGGAGGACATACCGAACAGTGTCGCCCGTGGGGGAGATGAGGATGACCCCAGCCCCTAGTCCGGCCAACATCTTTGAGCCGTCGAAGTACATTGTCCAGTGCGAGTATGTGGAGTACTCCCTGGGCTGTTCGGCTTCGGTCCATTCGGCTATGAAATCGGCCAGCACCTGAGATTTAATGGCTCGGCGTGGCTTGTATGTTATCTCGAAGGGGAGAAGCTCGATGGCCCACTTGGCGATGCGGCCTGTAGCGTCCCTATTATTGATTATATCATTCAAGGGGACTTCTGATGCTACTGTGACCGAACATTCTTGAAAGTAATGTCGAAGCTTTCGGGACGCCATGAAGACTGTGTAAGCTATCTTTTGATAGTGCGGGTACCGTGTTTTGCATGGTGTTAGCACTTCAGACACGTAATAGACCGGCTTCTGGACCTAAAATTTGTGGCACTCAGATTCCCGTTCCACTACAAGCACCGCGCTGACCACCTGATTGGTGGCTAAAACATATAGCAACATGGGCTCGTCAATACTAGGTGCGGTTAGGATAGGATTGCTGGCTAGGAGTGTTTTAATCTCCTCGAGCGCCGCGGTTGCTTCGTCTGTCCATTGGAAATTCTTGGTCTTTTTGAGCAGCTTGTAGAGTGGTAATGCTTTTTCTCCGAGGCGTGATATGAAGCGGCTCAAGGCTGCCATGCATCCTGCCAGTTTCTAAACATGCTTGAGCTCTGTCGGTATTGTGAGCTGAGATAGCGCTCTAATTTTGGCCGGATTGGCCTTGATTCCTCTATGGGAAACAATAAATCCGAGCAGCTTTCCGGCGGGGACCCCGAAGATACATTTTTCCGGGTTGAGCCGTATGTCATAAGCTCGCAGGTTGTCAAACGTTTGGCGTAGGTCATCTACCAGTTGGTATATGTGTTTGGTTTTGACAACCACATCGTCCACGTATGCCTCGACCGTTTTGCCAATTTGATTTTTGAGGCATGCTTGAATCATGCGTTGGTATGTAGCTCCTGCGTTTTTCAATCCGAACGGCATGGTGTTGAAGCAGAAAGGGCCATAAGGGGTAATGAATGCGGTTGCCGCCTGGTCGGACTCTTTCATCTTGATCTGGTGGTATCCAGAGTATGCGTCGAGGAAACAAAGTGAGTCATGTCCGGTGGTGGCGTCGATGATCTGGTCTATCCTTGGCAGGGGGAAAGGGTCCTTAGGGCAGGCCTTGTTGAAATCGACACAGAGCCGCCAGGACTTATCCTTCTTTGGTACCATTACCAAGTTTGCTAACCACTCGGGGTGTTTGATCTCACGGATGAATCCGGCCTCCAACAGTTTTGCGAGTTCTTCGCGCATGGCTTGTCGTTTGGGCTCGGAAAACCGACGCAGGGTCTGCTTCACTGGCTTAAAGCCTTTTAGGATGTTGAGGTTGTGCTCTGCTTTCCTGCGTTGGATTCCTGGCATGTCCGAGGGGTGCCAGGCGAATATGTCCCAATTTTCGCGCAGGAATGTCCTTAATGCCTCGTCGATTGTGGGGTCCAGCTGTGCTCCTATGGATGCCGTTTTGTTGGGATATGTTGGATGCACTTGAAATTTTACTATTTCGTCTGCTGGCTTGAATGACGTGGATTTTTGTCTTTTACTGAGAACCACGTCGTCCCTATCGATGGTAGTGCGTAAAGCTGTCAATTCTTCGGCCGCGAGGGCTTCGGATAGTGCCTCTTGGCCAAGGGATGCCATTTTGTTTTCGGCTCTCAAGGATCTGCTTGGGTCACTTTTAAGTGAAATTACCCCATTGGGCCCTGGCATTTTGAGTCTCATATACCCGTAATGTGGTATGGCTTGAAATTTCGAGAATGCCTCACATCCTAGAAGGGCGTGGTATCCGCTGCGGAAGGGTACAATGTGGAATAGCAAGGGTTCAGATCTGTAGTTATCGGGTGTGTCGAACACAATGTCGAGGGTTATGCGTCCCGAGCAGTGTGCCTCCCTACCGGGTATTATACCTCAGAATGTGGTGTTACTGCATTCGATGCGAGACCTGTTGAATTGCATCTTATCGAGCGTATCCTCGTAAATGAGATTGAAGCCGCTGCCTCCATCCATTAGTACTTTAGTTAGCCGGAAACCATCGATGATGGGATCAAGGACCAGTGCGGCTGGTGCGTGGCTGATATGGGTGCCTGGCTCATCCTTCTTGTCAAAGGTGATAGGAGTATTTGCCCATGGGTGTGCAGCTGTCACTTGATATACCTGGCTGAGCTCCCGAAGAGCCTTTTTCCTTTTGCTTTTTGAAGTGGATGTCTCGTATACCGTAAGGACATTGTGGTCCCGTGGTGAAACTGAGGACTGTCTATCTGGGGGTGTAAGGCCCAATATTGGTTCGCCATGTTTGGCCACTTGTCTTACCACCTAGCAGGCTTGAAGTCTGTGGGTTGGGTTTGCGTCTAGCAAGACTGAATGTATTGGGCATGGTTTATCCAGCAACTCATCTAACACTGATCTGGGCCTGGCTTTCATTTCATTGGGCTCGCGCTCTGGTGACCGATTTGTATTGGTTCGTTTAAGGCGAGGCTTTGCGTGATGGGCGGTGGGATATAGTCCCATGCTCAGCTGTTGCACCCTCCATGTGTCCTCCATGGCGCAATATTTGCGCACCATGTCTGATAGTTCGGTGAAGCTTTGAATTTGGCGGCGCGCGAGGGCGTTTAAGAGGCCCTCATCCCTGCAGTTGAACTGGAAGGCTTTAACTATTTCTTTGTCACAGCAAGGTGCCATCCTGTTTTTTACCAGGAGAAATCTAGCCCAATAATGATGGACTGTTTCGTTTGGCAGCTGTTTGACGTACAGGAGGTCCCATATGTTTGGGCTTCTCGAATCCGGAGAGTATTCCGCATGGTGGGTGGGTGGGAAAATTTCGAGAATTCCCCCCCCCCCCCCCGCCGCGGATCCGGACTATCCTTGATGGGAGGTTGGGGCGTGTCCGGTTCTGACCGCACAGGACTCGGATCCGAACTGATGTGCGACCGGATAGGCTCAAGGGCGGGACTTGTGTCAGGTGTTGTGTCCGGACGTACATCCGGGCTGGTGTCAGACTCCGAGCTAGAGATTCGGGTGTACACCATTTTTAGCTTACATGGCTACAACCCCTCCTGGGCCTCTTCGACCGTGGCGATGAGGTGCGTGACCGAAGGGGTGCTCATTTCTCGGTCATCGGGTTTAAGCCGGACCCGGTCGTAGGATGTGGGCCTGATAACAGAAATTCCCATTGCGCAGAACAGATCTACCAACTGATCTGTCGACTGGGCATGTAGGGGTGCCGAACGCTCCGATAACTTGACAGAAGACCCTGCGGGCGGTCCGTCGGAGTTGGGTTTCGAGGCTGGACCTTGAAAGATACCGGATTTTTGTTTTGCTAGTCTTGGGGTCGATGCCCCTGAACTGACGATTCCTTCAATAGGGATGAGGCCTTCGATCTAGTCGAGGCGGTCGGCGGGGTCGGCGTGCACTAAGATGCCGCCGAAGACGAGGAGGTGACCAGGGCGGTAAAGCCCTCGGTACGGGTGGGGTCTCCATCGACCGGTTGGGCCATCGATCCTTCCGGCGATCGCACAGCGGAACTCTCAATGAAAGCACCAATGTCGGTGTCAAAACCGGCAGACCTCGGGGTAGGGGGTCCCGAGCTATGGATCTAGGATCAATGGATGATAGGGGACGACGAACACAGTGTTTACCCAGGTTCGGGCCCTCTCGAAGAGGTAAAACCCTATGTCCTGCTTGATTGTATTGAATATATGATGGAGTTTACAGAGTAGATCTACCACGAGATCAGCATGAGCTAAACCCTAGGCTATGAGGTGATGAATATAGCTCTAACCCCAATGACTACAACCCTCGGTTTATATAGACACCGATAGGGTTAGGGTTTACCGAAGATAGATTACAACAAGAGGGAAAGGGATCTCGTCCACCCTTAACTTGGAGGGCACACCACGGCTTCACAGGTCTCCGGTCACCACACGGATCCACCAATCCGGCCCACGTACAATGGGTCGTCGCCCCAAGGACCACTTAGTCCATGACTCCCTCACCTACACTTGTGGGTTATCAAGCTCATCCAGAAGAGTTTGGGGGGAGATCCTCTGGTCCTTGACAGAGATGACAGCAGCATTGGACAAGGCAGGGGCAACAACCACCTGCGGAATGTCACTGTCAAGGGCGAAAAAGGAGCAACCCGGAATCCCAAGGCCATAATGAACGAAGGAGGCAGGTTTGCGCCGGTTTTGACAGTCGACGGTGAGGTGGCCCTCCTCCCTACAGATGAGGCAGAAGGGGGGGTTGAAGCAGCGAGATTGGAAGTGTCCGGGTTGGTGGCAAGCGAAGCAGGTGAGGGTGGAGTTGGAGATCTGGTTGGATGGGGGTGGGCAAGACGGAGGGGGAGGCGGAGGTGGAATGATACCATCTCCGAGGCCAGCGGAGGAGGAGCTAGGACCACTAGAGGGGAAATGACGACCCTTGGCCCCCAGCGGAGGAGGGCCAGATCCGCCGCGAGGAGTCTGGCGACCACCAAAGCCTGCGCTCGCCGCCGGCGCACGAGCCATGGCCCGCATCAGCGTCGACGAGCCACGAGGAGGAGGAGGCCGCGAAGCAAGGGCAGAAGAGCCCGCCCCGCCAGCCGCAACCGCCGCCTCCCAGGGATTCGAAGGCCGCGACGATGAACCACCAGCCAGATCAGAGGAACCACCACCAGCAGCAGATCCAGCAGCCCCCACCATGGCTGCCTCCGAGCGGGCCCGCTCGTCACGCTGCAACCACTCCGGCCCAGCCGCCCAGGCATCGTGCTCGCGAGCCGCCTACTCCGCCTGGAGTTTGGACCGAAGAGCCGCCTCGTACTCCAGATCGGCGCCCGCATCCATCGAGCCCTCGCGATGATGCTTTTGGCCGAAGAAAGCCTCGCTTGAAGAGCCCCGCGAGCGATCCATGGAGAGCATAACAGCAAATGAGAGGGAAAGGGGAGGAGGAGTGGATCTGAGATAGGTGCGGATGGGGAAACGCAACCGACGCATGTCAGATTTGGAAGCAGGAAACCCTAGAAATGGGGGGGGGGGCTCCCTTATGGACCCATAAATATCCAGAGCAAGCCAGGCCGAGGCCACCAGAGCAGGCCTGGGCGTTCACAGCAGGCTGGGGGTGGGCCACCCGCGACCCATGGCCCAAGTCAGGGAAGGGGATATCGAGGGACGAAAGAGGGGGAGGCCCAACAGGCCCAAGATGAACTGGCCCAGCCCACACCAGGGGCCCACTAGCCACCTGGCCGGCCGCCAAATCTAGGGTTAGCATCTGCCCCGACGCCGCCGGCACCGTTGGGCATGGCCCCGACGACGCGCCCATCACAGGAGCCGGAGAGGGGGAGGAGGAAGAGCATGATCCCACCACCAGAGCAGCGCAGCAGACAGGCCCCAGCCCCAAGACACCATGATCCAAAGAGATCACAGGAATCTTACCAGAAGCCCGACGACAACGAGAAACGCGAACCCAGCCAGGATCCGCCAACGCGGAGAGGACCGGCCGGCCGCCCCCCCCCCGCGCGAACTTCCGCACGCGCGTCGACGCAACCCCAATGGCCACCGAAGCCGCCGCCCGGAGAGGGGCCAGGGACGAGGGATCAGAGTCAGAGGCCGAATCCTCCTCGTCAGAGCCCAAAGCCCAGAACTTGTTGAATGAACCCAAGGCGCGGGGAGAAGACCGGGGAGGAGAGGAAGGGGGAGCCGAGGGGGAGACGGGACCTGCAAGGGCCAGACGCAGGGGGGCGCCTACCAGAAGGGGGGCCGGCGACGAGGGAAGGGGGGAGGAGCGCACCGTCGCGGAGGGCGAGGACGAGGAAGAGGAGAGGAGGGAGGGGGAGAGACATCGTCTTAGATCTTCACGAAGCTCTAGGTGGATGATTGTTAGTGTTGGGTTCCTTTTAATTTGATCGTGAACTTCTAATGCTTTCAATTAATGAAAATCGAAGGAAAACTTCATGTATAAGGGCAGAAACAGGGGAGAGAATTTGTGGCATGCAAGTACGAGGGCACCAAGCCCCTCGCGCGTGCTTTTTCTTTTGGCTTCCGATTTTTAGTCTTTCATAGATTTTGAACGAGAAGTCCAAATTAAGTCACATTTTCATATTCATGTTTCTCTTGACGAGAGCTTCAAATAAGATCCACTTAGAATACGCTTTGACAAGTTTTGAAACTTAGTACGAGCGACCGACAAAACACAACTTTAGTACCTGCGACCGACAAAAATCGCTTAAAGTTTCTACTCTGAAACTTGACACGAGTGACTGAAAAAATCATAAATTTCAAATGCAAAATTGTAAGTTTTAAAGAGTAAAAATTAAAACTTACTATACCTTTTTACGGGATCCAACTACTTTGCGGATCACTGTTTGAGTAGGTGTGTGTCCTTTCCGCATAGACAGGTACGATTACTAACCCTCACTTGTAGTAGTCATGACCTGTTAATACGCTCATTCGTATTAGGGCATTTCTAACCGATCCCCTAAAAGTTAAGGGATTAAAAGGCTTAGGACGCGTTTGGTAGGCTACATACAGCCCAACCAGGCCCGGGCGGGATGAAATTGGACCGTTTGGTTGCCTACAGGCCGGCCTGGCCCGCATATGCACGGACGTTAAAGCACCCCTCAGCCTGGCTCGCTGGGAACGCTCGAATCGGCCTTTTCCTGTGAGCCAGGCTGAGTGGGGCGGAAAATGAAGACGCGGCATAGGGCGCGGTGCAGGGGGGATGCGGGCGGAGATGGTGGGAGGGGAAAATCGGCCGAGGCCGGGTGGAGCCAAATATACCCTCACCACCCCATTTCCTCGCTCACCTCTAGTTGTAGGACAAACCTTCCTCTGTTCTTGGCACCGGCGGCGGCGGCGACTCAGATTTGCGGCTGGGACGGTGGCGACGACTGAGATCTGCGGCTGCGACACTCCCCTGCAGCGGCAAGAGGCGGCAGGCGCACTCCCCAGCGGCGGCAGCTGCTTCTCCCTTTTTTCTTCGTCTCCGTCCAGCCCTCCTCGTCTCCGCCATGTCTCCCCCGACCTCGAAGCTGGTAAGCTACCCCCCTCCCCCTCCACCTCCTCTGTTATGTGTTAGGTCATTCGATAGGAGCGTTTAGGGTCGATAGCGCCATCGCTGACCGCATCATGGATGTCGCTTAGGTTGTGGATGAACGGACGAAGCTTCTAGTTCAGGCAGCATCGCTGATAGCTGTGGTTCAGACCTGGATCCTGTTGGTCCATAAGAGAGTCGTTCATCGAAATGAGAGACCTCACATCCAGTATGGTCCGATGTTAATCCGGGATCAAGAGAGGATAGCAAATCTGAACTACATCTACAACTGCAATGACACAGAGGCTCTGTGGATGCTTCGAATGAAAAGAGCACCTTTCGTCAGGCTTGTAGAGATGTTTAGGAGCAGGGGGCTACTAGAAGATAGCATCCACACCACTGTGGAAGAGCAAGTCGCCATGTTCCTCCATGTTGTTGGTCATAACCAGAGGTTCAGGGTTGTACACAACACTTTCAGGAGATCAATGGAGACCATCTCCAGGTACTTCAAGCAAGTGTTGTATGGTGTTGGGGAGCTCAGAGGAGAGATGATCAGGTCACCAACTGGCCGGACTCCTACCAAGATTCGCACTAGCCCAAGATGGTATCCATACTTCAAGGTGAGCAATTGATATGTTTTTGTAGTTCATGCCTTCATATGTTGCTATTGTTCTGTAGTAGACTAACAGCATATTGTAATGCCATTCCAGGATTGCATTGGAGCAATAGATGGTACTCATCACTGCCAGAGTGCCGAGGTCACAAGCTGCAGCATATAGAGGGAGGAAGCACTACACAAGCCAGAATGTGCTAGCTGCTATTGACTTCGATCTGAAGTTCACATATGTGCTGGCTGGCTGGGAAGGATCAGCACATGTTGCTAACATTCTCAGTGACAGCATGAGTCGTCATGATGGCATCAACATCCCCGATGGCAAGTTCTACCTTGGAGATGTTGGCTATGCATGTCGGCCAGGTGTTCTTCCACCCTTCAGGAAAACCAGGTACCATCTGAATGAATTTGCTGGTAGGAACTATCCTAGGACTCCTCGGGAACTGTTCAATCTCAGACACTCCAGCCTTAGAGTCACTGTTGAGAGGGCCTTTGGAGCTCTGAAGAACGGGTTTAAGATCCTGGATCAGAAGCCATTCCACCCTTACCCTACCTAGGTGAAGCTTGTTCTTGCATGTTGCATCATTCACAACTGGATCCTGCAATGGGGAGTTGATGAATTTGTGCTGGAGGAGGAAGATGTGACTCCTGATGAGGTGATCAGCTCCGGCCATGGTGTGGAGGCGTTCGACAACGAAGCGTGGAAGAATAAAAGGTTGAAGTGGGCTCAGACAATGTGGGATAACAGAGGTCAGACAAGGATCTGAAGCAGAAGAACAAGAGGAAGAAGAAGAAAGAGGGAGCAGCAGAAGCGAAGAAGAGGAAGGAGAGGAAGAGGAAGCACCTAGTTAGCATCATTGAACTATCCTTATTCAGCCATGTTGTCTCTTAATAACTTGTACTGTCATTTGCTAGTAGCTAGGATAAACTGCCATTTGTTTCCTAGCTAGGACAAAATAATGTTCAGTGTGTGTGGTAAGATCACCACTAGTGAGAAGGGGTAATCACATCTTTAGCCGTTTGCAACCAAACAACATGTTGTTTGTTTAACAACAGCGACGCAGGCAACCAAACAGCGTGCTGACTAGTTGATTCCCTCATGCAGAAAGCCTAATGCAGGCAACCAAACTACATGCAGATGTTGGTTTTTAGCCTGCATTTGCCCAACCAGGCCCAACTGGGACAAGTATGCAAAATGCCCTAAAACAGAGATGTGAACCAAACACGCCCTTAGTGGAGTATATATACTCCACTCACCGGACCTAGACGATCCCCTGTATTTAACAGAGTAAAAGAATCATTTGCATTGCATTTTCAGCCATCGAAACACATTTCTTTCCTTCTTTATTTCATTCAACGACATTGGAGTACATAATAATTCACCAATTCTTTGCTACAAGAGCAAGACCAAAGAAAACAAGAACCACAATTAGACATTTTAGAAGATATCCAACTTCCCTAACTGCTCCCACTAGTTGGATTAATATCTTCTTTATGTCTTCATTGTTGATCTATGGATTCTCGATCTTGAACACTTCTTTCTTCTTTGATTCTAAAGAAAGACGTTGCTTCGCATCTAATTTCATCTCTAATCTCATATCTAGTCTCATCTCTACCCTCAATTCTAGCAACAAGTGCACGGACATCTATTAATTTTCGTGCTATCAATAGATCGATGTATTTTTATTCTCAATACCAAAACTTGCATCCATCACCCTACACACATATATGAGCAAACAATTAGCTACCAAAATTCCGCCGAATCCGGTGAAGAACCGAATCAAAACAAGCACATACCCCGTCGTTTGTGCATTTGAAGAACACCCATTCGGGATGTTGCGGCGTGGTAGAAACTCGGCGCACCACCTGCCGCGTGCAGTCCTCACACTGTATGACCGGCAGCGGCGAGCCGACGAGCCGCTGCGCCAGCTCCGAGCCCGGTCGACGGTCTGGCGTGTATTTGCCGGCGAACCTCCGACGGGAGAGATTTGAGTGGCTAGAGGAGGAGCCGGTACCTGCATGCAGCGCGGAGGGGTTGCCGGGGCTGTGCGGTCTGCTTCCCGGCCAATCCATGGCAAGGCGCAGCCGTCGGTGGCCGGAAACGCCAAATCCAGCGGTAGCGGGAACAGCCGCAGATCCACCGCTTTTTCGCCGACGACGGGACGAGGAGGCTCAAATCGAAGTGGTAGAGGACAGCGGCGGAGCCTACCGAGCTTCCGCGGCGGCGGGCGGGTGCCGGGGAGGGGTGGGAGGGGCAGCGCTGCTGCACTTGTGGCGCGGGAGGGAGGGGGGAGATAGTGGAGGAGAGGCGCGGCTTTTACTCAGCCACAGCGCGGTGGAGTAAATATAAGGAGATTTTTGGGGAGAGAGTAAAAAATTTACTGCCTTAGGACGGATAAGGGATCGGTTAGGTGCTGGTTAGAGGAGTAAAACCGTATTTTTACTCCTCTAACCGATTATAAGGGATCGGTTAGAGCACAACTGAATCGTTTTTTTAGAACAAGCACAACTGAACTACCTGCAGGAGAGCCAGAGGCCCATCCACAAAAGCAGCCGATCAACTCATTAGACAGCTCTGCTAACAAGGTCAATAAGCAGAACGAGAGAGAGAGAGGGAATAAAAATGCCCATACCGTTCACTCCTCTGAATCGAAAGAATTGATCAACAGCTTACCATGTTGATTACGAAATTATTGGCGCCAACGGCTGATCAACTGAGCCGGCTGCCGAACACACGATGATATTCAGCTGTCTTGGTGCTGGCCAAAACAGGGGCAGGTGCTCTGCCGGCGAACACCAGTACATGCCACGCCACTTGCAGTGTGCATGATCAGGCAAAGTTGGCAGCCACGCATGCCTGCATTTGACACCGTATGTCCAGCTAACTGGCCACTTGGCCAGCGTTGCTTGCTGCCGGGTCGTTGCCTTGATGGACTCAGGTTCTCATAGCCACGGTCGGGTCACCGTCGCTGGGAATCACCCGGAGACAGTTACCACTTACGACCAAGACACTTGCAGTTTTTTTTTTTCAGAGTAAGGGAAATGGTTTCTTTCACGCGTAGGATGTGTTCATTGTATGGTTTTTGTCTTTTTGAGGAGCGTTCTAAGTTGAGAATTCTAAGTTAGTCCAGCACAACTTAACATTAAGCAGTGACGGCAGGAGAGGAGATACAGGGAATATGTGGCATATGTGAGCTGTGCATGATGCTGGCAACCTCCGCAGACATCTTCTCCTCAACGGTGTGCATGGAGTTTGTGTTGGTAGTTACTCAATCCATCATGCTGGTTCACGGCGGTAGTTTTTTTTTTTAGAAAACTTTCGATCTATTCATTTTCAATCATGGCAGTACAACGAACATAAAAAATAATAAAAATTACATCTAAATTCATAGACCACCTAGGACGACTATAAGAACTGAAGCGAGCCAAAGGCGCGCCGCCGTCATCACCCCTCCCTCGTCGGAGCCGGGCAAAACTTATGGCAGTAGACCCTTCAAACATTTTCAATTTTAACAGATAAGCTCATTTTTTAAAATTTAGTTCATTTGATTGAAGTAAAGATGGTTAGAGAGTACCTAAAGATCACCAGTTTGCAGGCCATTTAGAATACCACATGATGTGACTATGCTTGATTATGCACATGAAAATCATAGTGTTCTTTTCAAGATATTAGAGTACAGTAGTGGGTCTATAAAATTTGCTAAGATGGGATAACAAGGTCGTGCCATATATACGAGATATGTCTTTTTTATTTGTGTTCTCCTTTTTATCATTGATATACATGGGTTGGGCTCAAATATTAGGTTAGGACCCCGCACCTTTGCTAGATCTGCCCTTTTTGGAGTAAATGCATTTTTTTTGACAAATGGAACATAATCCTACAAATCAAACAACTCATATAGATTAATTTTTTCTACAGAATAGAATTATCTAAAAGTCTGGTTTCCGGTGGATCCGTCTGGATTTGGCCGGCTTTCGTGGTCTTCAGAGTTCCTACAGGCCCTTTATCGGCGTTTTCTTCTTTAGGGTGGCGATTTGCTTCGCATATCGGTCACCGGCGTCTCCTGGTCTGCATCGATGACTTTTCTGGCCGATGCTTCTACAAGCTCCTGGGTTTAAAAAAGTTTGCTCTGCCAAAGCGGCGCCCAAAGGTGGCATCAAGATATGCTCGCAGCGTGTTGTTGGTGGATGTAGGAGCAAGATGACTTCGGCACCTCCAAGATTTTGAGTGTAAATTTATCTTTCTATTTGAGTGTGTTTGTAAGGGCATGTGATACTTAATATATGACCTTCGCAACAACAAAATCTATAAGAGTCTTTCAAAAATCTTTTGAGTTAAAGAGGCTCTTATAGCCTTACAAGGGACCCGATATTGTTCTGGGAATCGAAATCCATATGCACACGACACTTTGGCGGACGATTTCTAGACGAAGCTGTGATCAATGGCTCTAACCCCATCGATCCAAAGTGATGGTGATGGAAATATGCCCTAGAGGCAATAATAAAATGGTTATTATTATATTTCCTTAATCATGATAAAGGTTTATTATTCATGCTAGAATTGTATTGACCGGAAACTTAAATACATGTGTGGATACATAAACAAATACCGTGTCCCTAGTGAGCCTCTACTAGACTAGCTCGTTGATCAAAGATGGTTAAGGTTTCCTAACCATAGACATGAGTTGTCATTTGATGACGAGATCACATCATTAGGAGAATGATGTGATGGACAAGACCCAACCGTTAGCATAGCATATGATCGTTTAGTTTATTGCTACTGCTTTCTTAATGTCAAATACATATCCCTTAGACCATGAGATCATGCAACTCCCGGATACCGGAGGAATACCTTGTGTGCTATCAAACGTCACAACATAATTGGGTGCTCATAAAGATGCTCTCCAGGTATCTCCGAAGGTGTCTGTTGAGTTGGCATGGATCGAGACTAGAATTTGTCACTCCGTATGACGGAGAGGTATCTCTGGGCCCTCTCGGTAATACAGCATCACAAGAAGCTTGCAAGCAAAGTGACTAAGGAGTTAGTTACGAGATGATGTATTACGGAACGAGTAAAGAGACTTGCCGGTAATAAGATTGAACTAGATATGGAGATACCGACGATCGAATCTCAAGCAAGTAACATACCGACGGACAAAGGGAACTACGTATGTTGTCATAAAGGTTCGACCGATAAAGATCTTCGTAGAATATGTAGGAACCAATATGACCATCCAGGTCCCACTATTGATTATTGACCGGAGAAGCGTCTCCGTCATGTCTACATCATTCTCGAACCCGTAGGCTCCGCACGCTTAACATTCGTTGACGATATAGTATTATATGAGTTATGTATGTTGGTGACCGAATGTTGTTCGGAGTCCTGGATGAGATCACGGACATGATGAGAAGCTCCGGAAAAGTCCGGAGGTAAAGATTGATATATGGGATAATAGTGTTTGGTCTCCGGAAGGGTTTCGGAATTCACCGGAAGGGGTTTCGGATGTTTCCCGAAATGTTCTGGTGCGAGAACACTTTATTTGGGGCAAGGGGTAAAGCCCACGGGGCTTTAGGAAGGTGCAAAAGGAAGTTTTGCGTAGGCCAGGGGCCAGACGCCAGAGACCCTGGCGTTTGGTCCTGGAGTCTGAGAAGGACTCTTGCCTTGCGTGCCAAACCGATTTTGAGGAGGCTCTTTCTCCAAGAAACGACCCCAGGGCTCAACATATAAATAGAGAGGCAGGGCTAGCACCCGGAACACATCAAGATTCACCAAGCCGTGTGCCGGCAACCCCGCCCCTCTAGTTTATCCTCCGTCATAGTTTCCGTTGTGCTTGGTGAAGCCCTGCGGAGATTGTTCTTCACCACCACCGTCACCACGCCGTCGTGCTGCCAGAACTCATCTACTACTTCACCCCTCTTGCTGGATCAAGAAAGCGAGGACGTCATCGAGCTGAACATGTGCTGAACGCGAAGGTGCCGTACGTTCGATACTTGATCGGGACGGATCGTGAAGGTGTACGACTACATCAACCGCATTGATAAACGCTTCCACTTAGCGATCTACAAGGGTATGTAGATGCTCTCCCCCCTCGTAGCTATACATCTCCGTGGATAGATCTTGCGTGTGCGTAGAAATTTTTTGTTTTCCATGCAACATTCCCCAACAGTGGCATCATGAGCCAGGTTTATGTGTAGATGATATGCACGAGTAGAACACAAAGGAGTTGTGAGCGGTGATGTTCATATTGCTTACAACCAACGTCTTATTTTGATTCGGCGGTATTGTGGGATGAAGCGGCCCGGACCAACCTTACATGTCCACATACATGAGACCGGTTCCACCGACTGATGCAACTTGTTTTGCATAAGGTGGCTGGCGGGTGTCTGTTTCTCTCACTTTAGTTGAATCGAATTTGACTACGGCCGGTCCTTGCAGAAGGTTAAAACAGCAAACTTAATAATCACCATTGTGGTTATGCGTAGGTAAGAACGGTTCTTGCTAGTTGCCCGTAGCAGCCACGTAAAACTTGCAACAACAAAGTAGAGGAACTTGTTTTTGCAGGGCATGTTGTGATGTGATATGGTCAAGATGTGATGTGATATATGTTGATGTATGAGATGATCATGTTTTGTAATAAGTTCACGACTTGCATGTCGATGAGTTCGACAACCGGCAGGAGCCTTAGGGTTGTCTTTAATTATTGTATGACCCGCGTGTCAATCACTTAAGCACCATGTAATTGCTTTACTTTATCGCTATGCATTAGCAATAGTTGTAGAAGCAATAGTTGGCGAGACGACCCCGACGCAACGATGGAGATCAAGGTGTCATGGCGGTGATGATGGAGATCATGACGTTGCTTTGGAGATGGAGATCAAAAGCACAAGATGATAATGGCCATATCATGTCACATATTTTGATTGCATGTGATGTTTATCCTTTATGCATCTTATTTTGCTTAGAACGACGGTAGCATTATAAGATGATCCCTTCACTTAATTTCAAGATAAAAGTGTTCTCCCCGAGTATGCACCATTGCTAAAGTTCATCGTTTTGAAGCACCTCGTGATGATCGGGTGTGATAGACTCTACGTTCACATACAACGGGTGTAAGACAGTTTCGCACAAGCAGAATACTTGGGTTAAACTTGACGAGCCTAGCATGTACAGACATGGTCTCGGAACACAGGAGACCGAAAGGTCGAACATGAGTCATACAGTAGATATGATCAACATGGAGATGTTCACCATGGATGACTACCTGCTACTTCTTGAGCTTGCGTTGGTTTTTCCCTTGAAGAGGAAAGGGTGATACAGCACAGTAGAGATAAGTATTTCCCTTAGTTAAGAACCAATGTATCAATCCAGTAGGAGAAGAACGCATAAATCACCAACACCTGCACAAACAATCAAACACTTGCACCCAACGTGATAAAGGGGTTGTCAATCCCTACACGATCACTTGCAAAGGTGAGATTTGATAGAGATAGATAAACAAAAGATAAAATATTTTTGGATTTTTTTTATATATAGATCTGAAAATAAAAGATTGCAAAATAGTAGATCGGAAAGTAATATGATGGAAAATAGACCCGGGAGCCATAGGTTTCACTAGAGGCTTCTCTCATGAAGGCAAATAATACGGTGGGTGAACAAATTACTGTCGAGCAATTGATAGAAAAGCGCAAAGTTATGATGATATCCAAGGCAATGATTATGCAATATAGGCATCACGTCCGTGTCAAGTAGACCGACTCCTGCCTGCATCTACTACTATTACTCCACACATCGACCGCTATCCAGCATGCATCTAGAGTATTAAGTTCATAAAGAACGGAGTAACGCCTTAAGTAAGATGACATGATGTAGAGGAATAAACCCAAGCAATATGATGTAAACCCCATCTTTTTATCCTCGATGGCAACAATACAATACGTGCCTCGCTACCCCTACTATGTCACTGGGTGAGGACACCGCAAGATTGAACCCAAAGCTAAGCACTTCTCCCATTGCAAGAAAAACCAATCTAGTTGGCCAAACCAAACCGATAATTTGAAGAGAAATACAAAGATATCAAATCATGCATATAAGAATTCAGAGAAGATTCAAATAATATTCATAGATAAGCTGATCATAAATCCACAATTCATCAGATCTCGACAAACACACCGCAAAAGAAGATTACATCAGATAGATCTCCAAGAACATCGAGGAGAACATGGTATTGAGAATCAAAGAGAGAGAAGAAGCCATCTAGCTACTAGCTATGGACCCGTAGGTCTGAGGTAAACTACTCACGCTTCATCGGAAGGGCAATGGTGTTGATGTAGATGCCCTCCGTGATCGAATCCCCCTTCGGCAGGATGCCAGAAAAGGCCCCAAGATGGGATCTCACAGGAACAGAAGGTTACGGTGGTGGAAAAGTGTTTTCGTGGATGCCTCTGGTGGTTCTGGAATATATGTGTATTTATAGGAGGAAGACCTAGGTCAGGAGGTCACCGAGGGGCCCACAAGGTAGGGGGCGCGCCCTCCACCCTTGTCGCCGCCTCGTGACTCTTCTGACTTGGACTCCAAGTCCCTTGGGTGTCTTCTGGTCCAAGAAAAATCATCGTGAAGTTTTATTCCGTTTGGTATTCCTTTTCTGCGAGGCTCAAAAACAAGGAAAAAACAGAAACTGGCACTGGGCTCTAGGTTAATAAGTTAGTCCCAAAAATAATATAAAATAGCATATTAATGCATATAAAACATCCAAAACAGATAATATAATAGCATGGAACAATCAAAAATTATAGATACATTGGAGACGTATCAAGCATCCCCAAGCTTAATTCATGCTCGTCCTCGAGTAGGTAAATGATAAAAACAGAATTTTTGATGTGTAATGCTACCTAACATATTTATCCATGTAATTTTCTTTATTGTGGCATGAATGTTCAGATCCATAAGATTCAAAACAAAAGTTTAATATTGACATAAAAAAGATAATACTTCAAGCATACTAATAAAGCAATCATGTCTTCTCAAAATAACATGGCCAAAGAAAGCTATCCCTACAAAATCATATAGTCTGGCTATGCTCCATCTTCATCACACAAAATATTCAAATCATGCACAACCCCGATGACAAGCCAAGCAATTGTTTCATACTTTTAATGTTCTCAAACCTTTTCAACTTTCACGCAATACATGAGCGTGAGCCATGGACATAGCACTATAGGTGGAATAGAATATGGTGGTTGTGGAGAAGACAAAAAGAAGGAGATAGTCTCACATCAACTAGGCGTATCAACGGGCTATGGTGATGCCCATCAATAGATATCAATGTGAGTGAGTAAGGATTGCCATGCAACGGATGCACTAGAGCTATAAGTTTATGAAAGCTCAAAAAGAAACTAAGTGGGTGTGCATCCAACTTGCTTGCTCACGAAGACCTAGGGCAATTTGAGGAAGCCCATCGTTGGAATATACAAGCCAAGTTCTATAATGAAAAATTCCCACTAGTATATGAAAGTGGCAACATAGGAGACTCTCTATCATGAAGATCATGGTGCTACTTTGAAGCACAAGTGTGGAAAAAAAGGATAGTAACATTGCCCCTTCTCTCTTTTCTCTTATTTTTTTTATTTGGGCTCTCTTTTTTTTAGCCTCTTTTTTTTCGTCCGGAGTCTCATCCCGACTTGTGGGGGAATCATAGCCTCCATCATCCTTTCCTCACATGGGACAATGCTCTAAAAAAATGGTGATCATCACACTTTTATTTACTTACAACTCAAGAATTACAACTCGATACTTAGAACAAAATATGATTCTATATGAATGCCTCCGGCGATGTACCGGGATATGCAATGATTCAAGAGTGACATGTATAAAAATTATGAACGGTGGCTTTGCCACAAATACTATGTCAACTACATGATCATGCAAGGCAATATGACAATGATGAAGCGTGTCATAATAAACGGAACGGTGGAAAGTTGCATGGCAATATATCTCGGAATGGCTATGGAAATGCCATAGTAGGTAGGTATGGTGGCTGTTTTGAGGAAGGTATATGGTGGGTGTAATGTACCGGCGAAAGCTACGCGGTACTAGAGAGGCTAGCGATGGTGGAAGGGTGAGAGTGCGTATAATCCATGGACTCAACATTAGTCATAAAGAACTCACATACTTATTGCAAAAATCTATTAGGCATCGAAACAAAGTACTACGCGCATGCTCCTAGGGGGATAGATTGGTAGGAAAAGACCATCGCTTGTCCCCGACCGCCACTCATAAGGAAGACAATCAATAAATAAATCATGCTCCGACTTCATCACATAACGGTTCACCATATGTGCATGCTACGGGAATCACAAACTTTGACACAAGTATTTCTACAATCCACAATTACTCACTAGCATGACTCTAATATCACCATCCTCATATCTCAAAACAATCATAAAGAATCAAACTTCTCATAGTATTCAATGCACTTTCTATGAAAGTTTTTATTATATCCCTCTTGGATGCCCATCATATTAGGACTAAATTCATAACCAAAGCAAATTACCATGCTGTTTAGAGAAACTCTCAAAATAATATAAGTGAAGCAAGAGAGTTCAACAATTTCTATAAAATAAAACCACCGCCGTGCTCTAAAAAGATATAAGTGAAGCACTAGAGCAAAATTGCCTAGCTCAAAAGATATAAGTGAAGCACATAGAGTATTCTAATAAATCACGATTCATGCGTGTCCCTCTCAAAAGGTGTGTACAGCAAGGATGATTGTGGCAAACTAAAAAGTAAAGACTCATATCATTCAAGACGCTCCAAGCAAAACACATATCATGTGGTGAATAAAAATATAGCCTCAAGTAAATTTACCGATAGACGAAGACGAAAGAGGGGATGCCTTCCGGGGCATCCCCAAGCTTAGGCTCTTGGTTGTCCTTGATTATTACCTTGGGGTGCCTTGGGAATCCCCAATCTTAGGCTCTTGCCACTCCTTATTCCATAGTCCATCAAATCTTTACCCAAAACTTGAAAACTTCACAACACAAAACTCATTAGAAAACTCGTAAGATCCGTTAGTATAAGAAGATAAAATCACCACTTTTGGTACTGTTGTGAACTCATTCTTTATTTATATTTGTGTAATATCTACTGTATTATAACTTCTCCATGGTTCATACCCCCCGATACTACCCACAGATTCATCAAAATAAGCAAACAACACAAAGAAAACAGAATCTGTCAAAAACAGAACAGTCTGCGAAGATCTGAATTCTTCTAATACTTCTGTAACTCAAAAATTCTTAAAAATTAGTACAACATAGGAAATTCGTATATCAATCCTGTGTAAAACAAATCAGGGTTTTTCAACGCTCCAGTGAATTATTAAAATTCTGTGACTGGACACAAAAGATTCTGTTTTTCAGCAAGATCAAATCAACTATCACCGTAAGCCATCCCAAAGGTCTTACTTGGCACAAACCTTAATTAAAACACCAAAACACATCTAACCAGAGGCTAGATGAAAAAATTATTGAAAAACAGAACTAAAAAAAAGCAAGAACAAAAATAAAATTGGGTTGCCTCCCAACAAGCGCTATTGTTTAACGCCCTTAGCTAGGCATAAAAACACATAGATCTAGGTATTGTCATCTTTGGTATGCAATCCATAAGTAGCTCTCATAATAGATTCATATGGCAACTTAATTTTCTTTCTAGGTAAGTTTTCCATGACTTTCCTTAACGGAAATTGAAATCTAATGTTTCCTTCTTTCATATCAATAATTGCACCAATCGTTCTAAGGAAAGGTCTACCAAGAATAATAGGACATGTAGGATTGCAATCTATATCAAGAACAATGAAATCTACGGGCACATAATTCCTATTTGCAATAATAAGAACATCATTAATCCTTCCCATAGGTTTCTTAATAGTGGAATCCGCAAGATGCAAATTTAAAGAACAGTCATCCAATTCGCGGAAACCTAACACATCACATAGAGTTTTTGGAATCGTGGAGACGCTAGCACCCAAATCACATAAAGCATGGCACTCATAATCTTTAATATTAATCTTAATAGTAGGTTCCCACTGATCATAAAGTTTTCTAGGGATAGAAACTTCTAATTCAAGATTTTCTTCAAAAGATTTCATCAAAGCATCAACAATATGTTTAGTAAAAGATTTATTTTGATTATAAGCATGAGTAGAATTCAACATGGATTGCAACAAGGAAATACATTCTATCAAAGAACAATTTTCATAATTAAAGTCCTTGAAATCCAAAAGAGTGGGTTCATTGCTACTTAAAGTTTTGACCTCTCCAATCCCACTTTTATCAATTTTTGCATCAAGATCTATAAACTCCGAATCATTGGGACGCCTTTTAACTAAAGTTGACTCATCTCCAGTCCCATCTTTATCAAGATTTATTTTAGAAAACAAAGATTCAATGGGAGTCACATCAATCACTTTAAGATCTTCATCATTATTTTCACAAGAACTAGAAGAACACACTTTCACAAACCAATCTCGCTTAGCACGAACCCTAGCGGTTCTTTCCTTACATTCATCAATAGAAATTCTCATAGCTTTTAAAGACCCATTAATATCATGCTTGGGAGGAATAGATCTAATTTTCAACAAATCAATCTCAAGAGAAATTCTATCCATGTTCCTAGCCAAATCATCAACCTTAAGCAATTTTTCTTCAATCAAAGCATTGAAATTCTTTTGCGAACTCATAAATTCTTTAACACTATTCTCAAAATCAGAGGGCAATTTATTATAATTTCCATAAGAATTGTTGTAGGAATTACCATAATTGTTAGAGGAATTACTAGGAAACAGCCTAGGATTAAAATTACCTTACGCGTTATTACCAAAATTGTTCCTACCAACAAAATTCATATCCATAGATTCATTATTGTTCTCAATCAAAGTAGACAAAGGCATATCATTAGGATCAATAGGAGCACTCTGGCTAGAAAATAATTCCATAAGTTCATCCATCTTTCCACTCAAAACATTAATTTCTTCAATTGCATGCACTTTTTTACTAGTAGAAGATCTTTCGGTATGCCATTGAGAAGAATTAACCATAATATTATCTAGGAGTTTAGCAGTTCTCCTAAAGTAATTTCCATAAAGTACCCACCCCCCCCCCCCCCCCGCGGCCGAATCTAAAATATTTCTAGAAGCAAAATTCAATCCGGCATAAAAAATTTGTATGATCATCCACAAATTTAAACCATGAGTAGGGCAATTTCGTATATCAATTTCATCCTCTCCCAGATTGTGCAACATGTTCATGATCAAGTTGCTTAAAATTCATAATATCGTTCCTAAGGGAGATGATCTTAGCGGGAGGAAAATACTTGGAAATAAAAGCATCTTTACACTTGTTCCATGAATCAATACTATTTTTAGGCAAAGATGAAAACCAAGTTTTAGCACGATCTCATAGTGAGAACGGAAATAGTTTCAATTTAACAATATCATTATCCACATCTTTCTTCTTTTGCATATCACACAACTCAACGAAATTATTTAGATGGGATGCGGCATCTTCACTAGGAAGGCCGAAAAATTGATCTTTCATAACAAGATTCAGCAAAGCGGCATTAATTTCATAAGATTCTGCACTAGTGGCGGGAGCAATCGGAGTACTAATAAAATCATTATTATTAGTATTGGAAAAGTCACATAATTTGGTATTCTCTTGAGCCATCGTGACAAAGTAAGCAATCTAACACACGAGCAAACAAAAGGCAAACAAAAAAGACGAACAGAAGAAGGGCAAATAAAAAGGCAAATCTTTTCGAAAATCATTTTAGAAGTGGGGGAGAGAAAAACGAGAGGCAAATGGCGAATAATATAATGCAAGAGATGAGAGTTTATGATGGGTACTTGGTATGTCTTGACTTGGCATAGATCTCCCCGGCAACGGCGCCAGAAATTCTTCCTGCTACTTCTTGAGCTTGTGTTGGTTTTTCCCTTGAAGAGGAAAGGGTGATGCAGCACAGTAGAGATAAGTATTTCCCTCAGTTAAGAACCAAGGTATCAATCCAGTAGGAGAAGAACGCACAAATCACCAACACCTGCACAAACAATCAAACACTTGCACCCAACGCGATAAAGGGGTTGTCAATCCCTTCACGGTCACTTGCAAAGGTGAGATCTGATAGAGATAGATAAACAAAAGATAAAAAAAATTGGATTTTTTTGATATATAGATCTGAAAATAAAAGATTGAAAATTAGTAGATCGTAAAGTAATATGATGGAAAATAGACCCGGGGGCCATAGGTTTCACTAGAGGCTTCTCTCATGAAGGCAAATAATACGGTGGGTGAATAAATTACTGTCGAGCAATTGATAGAAAAGAGCAAAGTTATGACGATATCCAAGGAAATGATTATGCAATATAGGCATCACGTCCGTGTCAAGTAGACCGACTCCTGCCTGCATCTACTACTATTACTCCACACATCGACCGCTATCCAGCATGCATCTAGAGTATTAAGTTCATAAAGAACGGAGTAACGCCTTAAGTAAGATGACATGATGTAGAGGAATAAACCCAAGCAATATGATGTAAACCCCATCTTTTTATCCTCGATGGCAACAATACAATACGTGCCTCGCTACCCCTAATATGTCACTGGGTGAGGACACCGCAAGATTGAACCCAAAGCTAAGCACTTCTCCCATTGCAAGAAAAACCAATCTAGTTGGCCAAACCAAACCGATAATTCGAAGAGAAATACAAAGATATCAAATCATGCATATAAGAATTCAGAGAAGATTCAAATAATATTCATAGATAAGCTGATCATAAATCCAAAATTCATCGGATCTCGACAAACACACCGCAAAACAAGATTACATCGGATAGATCTCCAAGAACATCGCGGAGAACATGGTATTGAGAATCAAAGAGAGAGAAGAAGCCATCTAACTACTAGCTATGGACCCGTAGGTCTGAGGTAAACTACTCACGCTTCATCGGAAGGGCAATGGTGTTGATGTAGATGCCCTCCGTGATCGAATCTCCCTCCGGCAAGATGCCGAAAAAGGCCCCAAGATGGGATCTCATGGGAACAGAAGGTTACGGCGGTGGAAAAGTGTTTTCGTGGATGCCTCTGGTGGTTCTGGAATATATGTGTATTTATAGGAGGAAGACCTAGGTCAGGAGGTCACCGAGGGGCCCACAAGGTAGGGGTGCCCCCCCCCCCAGGGCGCGCCCTCCACCCTTGTTGCCACCTCGTGGCTCTTCTGACTTGGACTCCAAGTCCCTTAGGTGTCTTCTGGTCCAAGAAAAATCATTGTGAAGTTTTATTCCGTTTGGTATTCCTTTTCTGCAAGGCTCAAAAACAAGGAAAAAACAGAAACTGGCACTGGGCTCTAGGTTAATAAGTTAGTCCCAAAAATAATATAAAATAGCATATTAATGCATATAAAACATCCAAAACAGATAATATAATATCATGGAACAATCAAAAATTATAGGTACGTTGGAGACGTATCACTACCCCATCTCACGTGATGATCGGACATGGGTTAGTTGATTTGGATCATGTATCACTTAGATAACTTGAGGGATGTTAATTTAAGTGGGAGTTCATTAGTAATTTGATTAATTGAACTTAATTTATCATGAACTTAGTCCTGATAGTATTTGCAAATCTATGTTGTAGATAAATGGCCCGTGCTATTGTTCCATTTAATTTTAATGTGTTCCTAGAGAAAGCTAAGTTGAAAGATGATGGTAGCAACTACACGGACTGGGTCCGTAACTTGAGGATTATCCTCATTGCTGCATAGAAGGATTATGTCCTTGATGCACCGCTAGGTAACGGACCTGAAGCAGGAGCTAATGCAAACGTTATGAACACCTGGCAGGCTCGATCTGATGACTACTCGATAGTTCAGTGTGCCATGCTTTACGGCTTGGAACCGGGGCTTCAAAAGCGTTTTGAACGCCACGGAGCATATGAGATGTTCCAAGAGCTGAAATTGATATTTCAAGCTAATGCTCGGGTTGAGAGATATGAAGTCTCCAACAAGTTCTTCAGCTGTAAGATGGAGGAGAACAGTTCTGTCAGTGAACACATACTCCGAATGTCTGGGTACCACAACCACTTGACTCAGCTAGGAATTGATCTTCCAAATGAGTGTGTTATTGATAGAGTTCTTCAATCACTGCCACCAAGCTACAAAGGCTTCGTGATGAACTATAATATGCAAGGAATGACAAAAATGATTTCCGAGCTCTTCACGATGCTGAAATCGGTGGAGGTAGAAATCAAGAAAGAGCATCAAGTGTTGATGGTTAATAAGACCACCAGTTTCAAGAAAAGGGCAAGGGAAAGAAAGGGAACTTCAAGAAGAATGGCAAGGAAGTTGTTGCTCCACTGAAGAAGCCCAAAGTTGGACCCAAGCCTGAGACTGAGTGCTTCTATTGCAAGGGTAAGGGTCACTGGAAGCAGAACTGCCCCAAATACTTGGCGGATAAGAAGGATGGCAAAGTGAACAAAGGTATATTTGATATACATGTTATTGATGTGTTCCTTGCTAATGCTCGTAGTAGCACCTGGGTATTTGATACTGGTTCGGCTGCTCATATCTGTAACTCGAAATAGGAGCTGCAGAATAAATGAAGATTGGCTAAGGACAAGGTGACGATGCGCGTCGGAAATGGTTCCAAGGTTGATGTGATCACCGTCGGCACGCTACCTCTACATCTACCTTCGGGATTAGTTTTAGACCTCAATAATTGTTATTTGGTGCCAGCATTGAGCATGAACATTATATTTGGATCTTGTTTATTGCGAGACGGTTATTCATTTAAGTCAGTGAATAATGGTTGTTCTATTTATATGAGTAACATCTTTTATGGTCATGCACCCTTAGTGAATGGTCTATTCTTGTTGAATCTCGATTGTAGTGATACACATATTCATAATATTGATGCCAAAAGATGCAAAGTTGATAATGATAGTGCAACATACTTGTGGCACTGCCGTTTAGGTCATATTGGTGTAAAGCGCATGAAGAAACTCCATGCGGATGGACTTTTGGAATCACTTGATTATGAATCATTTGATACTTGCGAACCATGCCTCATGGGCAAGATGACTAAAAGTCCGTTCTCTGGAACAATGGAGCGAGCTAATGACTTATTGGAAATAATACATACCGATGTATGCGGTCCGATGAGTGTTGAAGCACGCGGCGGGTATCGTTATTTTCTAACCTTCATAGATGATTTGATTAGGTATGGGTATATCTACTTGATGAAACATAAGTCTGAAACATTTTAAAAGTTCAAAGAATTTCAGAATGAAGTGGAGAATCATCGTAACAAGAAAATAAAGTTTCTATGATCTGATCGCGGAGTCGAATATTTGAGTTACGAGTTTGGCCTTCATTTAAAACAATGTGGAATAGTTTCATAACTCACGCCACCTAGAACACCACAGCGTAATGGTGTGTCCGAACATCGTAACCGTACTTTATTAGATATGGTGCGTTCTATGATGTCTCTTACCAATTTGCCACTGTGGTTTTGGGGTTATGCATTAGAGACAGCCGCATTCACGTTAAATAGGGCACCGTCTAAATCCGTTGAGACGACACCGTATGAACTATGGTTTGACAAGAAACCTAAGCTATCGTTTCTTAAAGTTTAGGGATACGACGCTTATGTCAAAAGGCTTCAGCCTGATAAGCTCGAACCCAAAGCAGAGAAGTCTGTATTCATAGGAGACCCGAAAGAAACTATTGGGTACACCTTCTACCACAAATCCGAAGGCAAGATCTTTGTTGCTAAGAATGGATCATTTCTAGAGAAGGAGTTTCTCTCGAAAGAACTGAGTGGGAGGAAAGTACAACTTGATGAGGTAGTCGTACCTTCTCTCGAATTGGAAAGTAGTACATCAGAGAAAACCGTTCCCATGATGCCTACACCAACTAGCGAGGATGCTAATGATGATGATCATGAAACTTCAGATCAAGTTATTACTGAACCTCGTAGGTCGACCAGAACACGTACCGCACCAGAGTGGTACGGTAATCCTGTTCTGGAAGTCATGTTGTTAGACAACGATGAACCTACGAACTATGAAGAAGCTATGATGAGCCCAGATTCCGATAAATGGCTTGAGGCCATGAAATCTGAGATAGGATCCATGTATGAAAACAAAGTGTGGACTTTGGTGGACTTGCCCGATGATCGGCAAGCCATTGAGAATAAATGGATCTTCAAGAGGAAGACAGGCGCTGATGGTAATATCACTGTCTACAAAGCTTGACTTGTCGTGAAAGGTTTTCGACAAGTTAAAGGGGTTGACTACGATGAGACTTTCTCACCCGTAGCGATGCTTAAGTCTGCCAGAATCATGTTAGCAATTGCCGCATTTTATGATTATGAAATCTGGCAAATGGAGTCAAAACTACATTCCTTAACGGGTTTCTTAAAGAAGAGTTGTGTATGATGCAACCAGAAGGTTTTGTCGATCCTAAGGGTGCTAACAAAGTGTGCAAGCTCCAGTGATCTATCTATGGACTGGTGCAAGCATCTCGGAGTTGGAATATACGCTTTGATGTAGTGATCAAAGCATATGGTTTTATACAGACTTATGGTGAAGCATGTATTTACAAGAAAGTGAGTGGGAGCTCTGTAGCATTTCTGATATTATATGTGGATGACATATTGCTAATTGGAAATGATATAGAATTTCTGGATAGCATAAAAGGATATTTTAATAAGAATCTTTCAATGAAAGACCTCGGTAAAGCTGCTTATATATTGGGCATCAAGATCTATATGGATAGATCGAGACGCTTAATAGGACTTTCACAAAGCACATACCTTGACAATGTTCTGAAAAAGTTCAAGATGGACCAGTCAAAGAAAGGGTTCTTACCTGTGTTGCAAGGTGTGAAATTGAGTAAGACTCAAAGCCCGACCACGGCAGAAGATAGAGAGAGAATGAAAGTCATTCCCTATGCCTCAGCCATAGGTTCTATAATGTATGCCATGCTGTGTACCCGACCTAATGTGTGCCTTGCCATAAGTTTGGCAGGGAGGTACAACAGTGATCCAGGAGTGGATCACTGGACAGCGGTCAAAATTATCCTTAGGTACTAAAGAGTACTAAGGAAATGTTTCTCAGTTATGGAGGTGATAAAGAGTTCGTCGTAAAGGGTTACGTCGATGCAAGCTTTGACACTGATCCGGATGGCTCTGAGTCTCAATCTGGATGTGTATTGAATGTGGGAGCAATTAGCTAGAGTAGCTCTATGCAGAGCATTGTAGACATAGATATTTGCAAAGTACACATGGATCTGAATATTGCAGACCTATTGACTAAAAAGCTCTCTCACAAGCAAAACATGATCACACCTTAGAACTCTTTGGGTGTTAATCACATGGCGATGTGAACAAGATTATTGACTCTAGTGAACTCTTTGGGTGTTAATCACATGGCAATGTGAACTAGATTATTGACTCTAGTGCTAGTGGGAGACTGATGGAAATATGCCCTAGAGGCAATAATAAAATGGTTATTATTATATTTCCTTAATCATGATGAAGGTTTATTATTCATGCTAGAATTGTATTGACCACAAACTTAAATACATGTGTGGATACATAAACAAATACCGTGTCCCTAGTGAGCCTCTACTAGACTAGCTCGTTGATCAAAGATGGTTAAGGTTTCCTAACCATAGACATGAGTTGTCATTTAATGACGAGATCACATCATTAGGAGAATGATGTGATGGACAAGATGTGGCACCCCGGCTCAGAGTAAACCGGAACGCCCCGTATTCCAGCCCAGGGACAAGTCCTCTGAAATACGGCACTGTTGGCATAGAACAAATCAGCTCTTTATTACAATGGATATGGTTACAAAGGGTACAAGGATTACATCGGCACGGCGACACTACGCCTGCCCGGGGTAGCTCTATGCTAATAGCGGAGTAACTCTCTCGGCAGCAGAACAGCGACGGCGGTGATGGACTCCACTCCGCAGGGCCTCTGGCTAGAACGCGTATCCTAGGTCGCAAACTCGGGATCCTCGACAAGCAAGCAATCATGGCATGACCTGCAAACTGGCATGACACGCCAGGTGAGTACTTTGAATGTACTCGCAAGCTCACAGCAAACATCAGCATTAAAGCAAGACAACATCATAGCAAAATAGCTAATGAAGTAAGGTAAAGCATATTAAGTAGTTTAATCTATACTCCAAATAATCTCAGGATCCAATCCAAACCTGTGCCAAATCCAATACCAATCATGTGGTCATCCGACCACTCATCCCATTGCCATCGCATGGCTAACATGTCATATTCCTGATACCATCTGCACTGCAAGTCTGACAAACTTACTCTCTTCCGGGTTGCCTCACAACCTCAGAATACTCATGATCCACCGAGTACTTCTGATCTTACGACAAGTTCTTCCATCAACATCTCTACTATGGTTGATCACCTAGTGAGGTCTGGACGGACTGTCCAATACCGTGGACACGGCTATTCGAATAGATTTTACACTCTGTAGAGGTTGTACACTTTACCCACACCATGGAGCACCTGACCTCGTGATCCCATTCGGGTGGACCAGCGTTGCTCCAACGAAACCCGCCTGACCCGTGACTCTCCCATCGTACCACCGACAATCATCCTCCCCCGGAGTCAAGCCCTGGGTGGCCCCTGTGTCACCGCGTGACACCTGCCACTGTCGTGGCCAACAAACTGTCCCAAAAGGGGACCTGGTACCATATAACTCAACTGGGCTGACAAGGTTATCGCCGCCTACCGGGCCAGGGTAGCGCGCACGCACAACCTTCCCTGTCGGGCGGTACCGGTGAAAGAGCACGCGATCAGACCAAGTCAAGGCCATCCCATACCGGCAAATGTGGCTACACGGATAAGTCCGGACAGGTGACTCAGGATCAACCATGAAGCATCTAATCCTCGAATGATATTACTGTCATGGCTGACACTCCGACATCATAGTAGTCTAATAACCAATATGCTTAAGCCACTGCTACTAACTCATCTCCACGAACTGCCGGATGAAATCCAAAATAATCATAGACAGTGATCTCAACATCATAGCATCAACGAGTGGGTAAACTACCAGTCACTAACAATCCGGTAATCAACATGGTAGTCACCTATCCAAGAATTAACTCCAACATTGCATAATCCAATCCACTTCACAAGTAACTCATACTTGCTGATAAAGTAAATAGTTAAACTATGACATTGCAATGCGATGATGCAGATAAGAGTTGTGGCTTGCCTGGGGATGAAGGAATCATCGGGAAGGAGTGCGGAATGGTCGCGGAAGGAGTTGCCAGAAACAGTTCTCTCTCGGAGGGAGCTGTTTACGGGCAAGGGCAAAATGGTGATTTTTATAGTGTTAAAACATTATGAAAATGATACCAACATGACAGGCTCGAGGAGACGAAGAAGTGGGCTTTGGAATCACCTCGATCGGAGTCTCGGGCAAAAAGTTATAAGGGTTTGAAGTCTAGGGACCAATCTGTAAAACTTAAGTTCACAGACAGGCCCCTGGGGGCTGAACCAAAAGCGCCTTCTTAGAAAATATGTTTTCCCACAGCAGAAAACGTATTCCCGAAACAGAACCAGAGTACGCTTCCTTAAGTGGAAAGCGTATTTCGAAGATTACGCTTTCACTTAAACAGAAGCTGGGCCCGGGTTGACTTTTCCCTCTGGCTGACTGGTGGGGCCCGCCTCATCTCTTCTTCTCTCTCGCTCTCTCTCTCTCCTTCCTCTCGACAGGGAAACAGAGGAGGAGCGGGGGCGCTCGGCCGCCGGCGCTGCCGTCGCCTCGCCGCCCGAGGGGACCGGTCGGAGAGCGCAGCGGCTCCGCCAGCCCACGCCGCGCCAGGGGGTGGCCTCAGCTGGGCTCGGGGTGGCCTGGAGCGCCGGAGTGGTGGAGGTCTGCGGCGGCTGGGGAGCTTGATGGCAGGGCCCATGCCGGTGGTGCTCCCTCACCGGGGTTGAAGGCGGCGACGGCGCGCGGACACGCAGGGGAGGCTGGGGAGTTGAGGAGAGGGAGGGGGAAGGCCAGGGCGCTGGCTTGGCCGAGGGGAACGGCAGCGGGGCTTCAGCCATGGGGAGAGGAGGGAGCTCGGGGAGCTCGAGGGGAGAGGGGCTGGGGCTTGCTGGTGTGGGGGAGGGCTCGGGCACGCCTTAAATAGGCTCGGGAAGGAGCTACGAGACGACGGACGGAGCTTCGAGAGGCACGGCGAGATGGCGGTGTTCCGATGGTGAACCGGGGTCGGCAGAGGTGGCCAAGAGCTAGGGGACGAAGGGAGGAGGTTCTGGACGAGCCACGCGTGCAGTGGAGGGCTCACCGGTGCTCGCGGACAAGCCGGAGCTCACTAGAGCGAGCTCCCGAAGGGTCCAGAGCGCCAGAGCACGCATTTGGCGCGCTCTGCCCGTGGTCACCATGTGGTCATGGTGTTGCCCCGCTCTGCTAGATGCCAAATGGTGTCTGGGGGCTTCTCCTTCCTTCCCGGAGATGACCTATGCAACTAGATGACTCAGGAGGGGTCTGAAGTGACTGGACCATAGTCAACAAGTTTCTAGCAGAAAACTTGACCACGTTTCTATGATCAACATAAAAATGATAAGGTCAAAATGAGATGTCTGGGAGGTGTAGGGTAGGAAGTACTACAATCCTGTGGAATTTGGAGAGAAATGGACCAAGATTTAATATAGTTGCTTTGCAACTGACCAATCTGGTCCAGAAGCTCAATCTTGATGTGCCACTCACATGGAGTAGCCAATTGGGCTGAAATTTGGTATAGCATGATGATTTGGTCATATGAGATTTCCATAAAAGTTTCATGACATTTGGACAAGCGAAAATGGTACTTCCTTCACAATGAACCTCTCTGACCAGAATCTTAGAAAAATTCTAGGGAATTATTAGGGAGATTAAATGAGCCCAAATTTTGTGGAGATAGGTTATATAGGTAGAAGCATGTTCTGGAAATTATTCATGAATTATGGAGCAATAAAAATTATAGTTGCTTCGCAACCCAAAATAATTACCAGAAACAAGGATTTGATGCTGAGCTCACATGGATTTATGAATGAAGCTAAAAATTTGTGGAGAGTCATTATTTGGGCATATGAAGGGTCTTGCAAAATTTCAACTCATTTGGATATGCCTAGCTTGCACTTCCTTCACAAGGCCTCTGTTTGAACAGAAACTTTGAAAAATTGCTCAGGAATATTCACTAGGCAACTGAAGTTGAAATTTGGCATTAGTAAATGATATGGATGGGAAAGAGTGCACAAAAAATTTGAGAGCAATTAAGCAAAGATAATGGGTACTTGCTTCACAAACTGCCAGCCAGGGCAGAATCAGAAAAGGAATATTGGTGGAATATTTTTTATCATGGCAAGGAAGGATTTGACATATTTGTGGAAGATATGACCCAAAAAATTTATGAGAATTATTTGGTAATTTTGGGAATGATGGAAATATGGGTTGCTTCACAACTCAGGGCAGACAGGGTTATTCCTTTAATAGAAAAAGGAACATTCCCAAGAAAAAGAATATTGGGATTGGTCCAAGATGGAAATGACATGGTCTTGGAATGATTTTGAGGTTGGCAAGCCACTCAGGAAGAAGAATGAAGGGTGATCCCTCCAGGTTGCAAAACTACTAAGCCACAAAAAAGCGAATCTGAACCAAAAATCAAAAGAAAAAGAAATGGGCAAAATCCAGGGTGTTACACAAGACCCAACCGTTAGCATAGCATATGATCGTTCAGTTTATTGCTACTACTTTCTTAATGTCAAATACATATTCCTTCGACCATGAGATCATGCAACTCCAGGATACCGGAGGAATACCTTGTGTGCTATCAAACGTCACAACGTAACTGGATGATCATAAAGAGCTCTACAGGTATCTTTGAAGGTGTCTGTTGAGTTGGCATGGATCGAGACTGGGATTTTTCACTCCGTATGACAGAGAGGTATCTCTGGGCCCTCTCGGTAATACAACATCACAAGAAGCTTGCAAGCAAAGTGACTAAGGAGTTAGTTACGAGATGATGTATTATGGAACGAGTAAAGAGACTTGCCGGTAACAAGACTGAACTAGGTATGGAGATACCGACGATCGAATCTCGGGCAAGTAACATATCGACGGACAAAGGGAACTACGCATGTTGTCATAAAGGTTCGACCGATAAAGATCTTCGTAGAATATGTAGGAACTAAAGGAAATATGCCCTAGAGGCAATAATAAAGTTGTTATTTTATATTTTCTTATTCATGATAAAGGTTTATTATTCATGCTAGAATTGTATTGATTGGAAACTTAAATGCATGTGTGAATACATAAACAAATACCGTGTCCCTAGTATGCCTCTACTAGACTAGCTCGTTGATCAAAGATGGTTAAGGTTTCCTAACCATGGACATGTGTTGTCATTTGATAACAGGATCACATCATTAGGAGAATGATGTGATGGACAAGACCCATCCGTTAGCTTAGCATAATAATCGTTCAGTTTTATTGCTATTGCTTTCTTCATGTCAAATACATATTCCTTCGACTATGAGATTATGCAACTCCCGGATACCGGAGGAATCCCTTGTGTTCTATCAAACATCACAACGTAACTGGGTGATCATAAAGATGCTCTACAGGTATCTCCAAAGGTGTTTGTTGAGTTGGCATAGATCAAGATTAGGATTTATCACTCCGAGTATCGGAGAGGTATCTCTGGGACCTCTCGGTAATACACATCATAAGCTTGCAAGCAAATGACTAAGGAGTTAGTCATGAGATGATGTATTACGGAACGAGTAAATAGACTTGCCGGTAATGAGATTGAACTAGGTATAGAGATACCGACGATCGAATCTCGGGCAAGTAACATACCGATGGACAAAGGGAATTGCGTATGTTGTCATAATGGTTCAACCGATAAAGATCTTCGTAGAATATGTAGGAGCCAATATGGGCATCCAGGTTCTGGTATTGGTTATTGACCGGTGAGGTGTCTCGGTCATGTCTACATAGTTCTCGAACCCGTAGGCTCCGCACGCTTAACATTCGTTGACGATATAGTGTTTTATGAGTTATGTGATTTGGTGACCGAATGTTGTTCAGAGTCCTGGATGAGATCACGAACATGACGAGGAGTCTCGAAATGGTCGAGAGGTAAAGATTGATATATAGGACGATGGTATTCGGACACCGGAAGTGTTTCGGAGGGTACCGGGTACTTATCGGGTCACCGGAAAGGAGTTTCGGGCACCCCCGGCAAAGATATGGGCCTTATGGGCTAAGAGAGGGAACACACCAGCCCACAAGGGGTTGGTGCACCCCTATAGAGGCCGGCCCTATGATGAGGAGAAGGAAAGAGGGGAGGGAAAGGAAAGTGTGGAGTAGGACTCCTCCTTCCTTCCCTCTCCCCCCCCCCCCCCCCCCTCTTTCCTTCCCCCTTCTTCATACAAGGAAAGGGGGGCGCGGGAGGGCAGGAGCCCTAGGGCCGGCAGCTAGCCCCTTGGGGCGCACCCTGGCTGCCCTAGGCTGCCTCCTTTCCCCTCCCACCTATATATATGTGGGGAGGGTGCGCCACACAAGGACACAACATTGTCCTAGCCGTGTGCGGCGCCCCCGTCCACAGTTTTCTCCCTCGGTCATATTTTCGTAGTGCTTAGGCGAAGCCCTGCGGAGATCGCATCACCATCACCACACCGTCATGCTACCGGAACTCATCTACTACTTCGCCCGTCTTGCTGGATCAAGAAGGCGAGGACATCACCGAGCTGAACGTGTGCAGAACGCGGAGGTGCCATGCGTTCGGTACTAGATCGGTTGGAGCGCGAAGAAAGTTCGACTACATCAACCGCGTTGTGAAACGCTTCCGCTTACGGTCTACGAGGGTACGTAGACACACTCTCCCCCTCGTTGCTATGCATCTCCATGGATAGATCATTGCGTGTGCGTAGAATTTTTTTTGTTTTCATGCAGCGTTTCCCCAACAGTGGCATCATGAGCCAGGTCTATGCGTAGATGATATGCACGAGTAGAACACAAAGACTTGTGGGCGGTGATAGTCATACTGCTTACCACCAACGTCTTATTTTGATTCGGCGGTATTGTGGGATGAAGCGGCCCGGACCAACCTTACATGTCCACGCACATGAGACCGGTTCCACCGACTGACATGCAACTAGTTTTGCATAAAGGTGGCTGACGGGTGTCTGTTTCTCCTACTTTAGTTGAATCGAATTTGACTACGGCCGGTCCTTGAAGAAGGTTAAAATAGCAAACTTGACGAATCACCGTTGTGATTTTTGCCGTAGGTAAGAATGGTTCTTGCTAGAAACCCGTAGCAGCCACGTAAAACTTGCAACAACAAAGTAGAGGACGTCTAACTTATTTTTGCAGGGTATGTTGTGATGTGATATGGTCAAGACATGATGTGATATATGTTATTGTATGAGATGATCATGTTTTGTAAGATATCAGGCAACCGACAGGAGCCTTATGGTTGTCTCTTTATTGTATGAAATGCAAACGCCATGTAATTGCTTTACTTTATCGCTATGAGTTAGCAATAGTTGGCGAGACGACCACGATGTAATGATGGAGATCAAGGTGTCGAGCCGGTGACAATGGAGATCATAACGATGCTTTGGAGATGGAGATCAAAAGCACAAGATGATGATAGACATATCATGTCACATATTTTGATTGCATGTGATGTTTATCCTTTATGCATCTTATTTTGCTTAGAACGGCAGTAGCATTATAAGATGATCCCATCACTTAATTTCAAGATAAAAGTGTTCTCCCTGAGTATGCACCGTTGCTACAGTTCGTCGTTTCGAGACACCACGTGATGATCGGGTGTGATAGACTCTACGTTCACATACAACGGGTGTAAGACAATTTTACACATGCAAAATACTTGGGTTAAACTTGATGAGCCTAGCATGTACGGACATGGTCTCGGAACACTGGAGATCAAAAGGTCGAACATGAGTCATATAGTAGATATGATCAACATAGAGATGTTCACCATTGATGACTACCCCATCTCACGTGATGATCGGACATGGGTTAGTTGATTTGGATCGTGTATCACTTAAATAACTTGAGGGATGTTAATTTGAGTGGGAGTTCATTAGTAATTTGATTAATTGAACTTAAATTTATCATGAACTTAGTCTTAATAGTTTTTGCATATCTATGTTGTAGATCAATAGCTCGCAATATAGCTCCCCTATTTTTGATATGTTCCTAGAGAAAAATAAGTTGAAAGATGATAGTAACAATGATGCAGACTGGGTCCGTGATCTGAGGATTATCCTCATTGCTGCATAGAAGAATTATGTCCTTGATGCACCACTAGGTGACAGACCTATTACAAGAGCAGATGCAGAAGTTATGAACGTTTGGCAAGCTCGATATGATGACTACTTAATAGTTTAGTGCTCCATGGTTTACGACTTAGAACCGGGACTTCAAAAACATTTTGAACGCCACGGAGCATATGAGATGTTCCAAGAGCTGAAATTGGTATTTCAGACTCATGCCCGTGTCGAGAGGTATGAGACCTCTGACGGGTACTTTGCCTACAAGATGGAGGAGAATAGCTCAACCAGTGAGCATGTTCTCAGAATGTCTGGGTACTACAATCGCTTGAATCAAGTGGGAGTTAATCTTCCAGATAAGATAGTGATTGACAGAGTTCTCTAGTCACTATCACCAAGCTACTAGAACTTCGTGATGAACTATAATGTGCAAGGGATGATGAAAATGATTCCCGAGCTCTTCGCGATGCTTAAATCGGCGAAGGTAGAAATCAAGAAAGAGCATCAAGTGTTGATGGTTAACAAGACCACTAGTTTCAAGAAAAGGGCAAGGAAAGAAAGGGAACTTCAAGAAGAATGGCAAGCAAGTTGCCACTCCCATGAAGAAGCCCAAAGCTGAACCTAAGCCTAAAACTGAGTGCTTCTACTGCAAAGGGAATGGTCACTAGAAGCGGAATTGCCCCAAATGCTTGGCGGATAAGAAGGATGGCAAAGTAAACTAAGGTATATTTGATATACATGTTATTGATGTGTACCTTACCAGTGTTTGTAGTAGCCCCTGGGTATTTGATACCGGTTCAGTTGCTGAGATTAGTAACTCGAAACAGGAGTTGCAGAATGAACAAAGACTAGTTAAGGGCGAGGTGACGATGTGTGTTGGAAGTGATTCCAAGGTTGATACGATCACCATCGCACACTCCCTCTACATTCGGGATTAGTGTTGAACCTAAATAAATGTTATTTGGTGTTTGCGTTGAGCATGAATATGATTGGATCATGTTTATTGCAATACGGTTATTCATTTAAGTCAGAGAATAATTGTTGTTCTGTTTACATGAATAAAATCTTCTATGGTCATACACCCAATGTGAATGGTTTATTGAATCTCGATCTTAGTGATACACATATTCATAATATTGATGCCAAAAGATGCAAAGTTGATAATGATAGTGCAACATACTTGTGGCACTGTCGTTTAGGTCATATTGGTGTAAAGCGCATGAAGAAACTCTATGCGAATGGACTTTTGGAATCACTTGATTATGAATCATTTGATACTTGCGAACCATGCCTCATGGGCAAGATGACTAAAACTCCGTTCTCAGGAACAATGGAGCGAGCTAATGACTTATTGGAAATAATACATACCGATGTATGCGGTCCGATGAGTGTTGAAGCACACGGCGGGTATTGTTATTTTCTGACCTTCACAGATGATTTGAGTAGGTATGGGTATATCTACTTGATGAAACACAAGTCTGAAACATTTGAAAAGTTCAAAGAATTTTAGAGTGAAGTGGAGAATAATCCTAACAAGAAAATAAAGTTTCTACGATCTGATCGTGGAGGCAAATATTTGAGTTACGAGTTTGGCCTTCATTTAAAACAATGTGGAATAGTTTCACAACTCACGCCACTTGGAACACCACAGCGTAATGGTGTGTCCGAACGTCGTAACCGTACTTTATTAGATAAGGTGCGATCTATGATGTCTCTTACCGATTTACCACTATCATTTTGGGGTTATGCATTAGAGACAGCCGCATTCATGTTAAATAGGGCACCATCTAAATCCGTTGAGACGACACCGTATGAACTATGGTTTTGCAAGAAACCTAAGCTGTCATTTCTTAAAGTTTGGGGATGCGATGCTTATGTCAAAAGGCTTCAGCCTGATAAGCTCGAACCTAAATCGGAGAAGTGCGTCTTCATAGGATACCCTAAAGAAACTATTGGGTACACCTTCTACCACAGATCCAAAGGCAAGATATTTGTTGCTAAGAATGGGTCCTTTCTAGAGAAGGAGTTTTCTCTCGAAAGAAGTGAGTGGGAGGAAAGTAGAACTTAATGAGGTAATTGTACCTTCTCTCGAATTGGAGAGTAGCACATCAAGAGAAATCCGTTCCCGTGATGCCTACACCAACTAGAGAGGAAGCTAATAGTGATGATCATGAAACTTCGGATCAAGTTACTACTGGACTTCGTAGGTCAAACAGAGCACGTTCCGCACCAGAGTGGTACGGTAATCCTGTCCTGGAAGTCATGTTATTAGACCATGGCGAACCTACGAACTATGAAGAAGCTATGATGAGCCCAGATTCTGATAAATGGCTTCAGGGCATGAAATCTGAGATAGGATCCATGTATGAGAACAAAGTATGGACTTTGGTGGATTTGCCCAATGATCGGCAAGACATTGAGAATAAATGGATTTTCAAGAGGAAGACGGACGCTGATGGTAATATCACTATCTACAAAGCTCGACTTGTCACAAAAGCGTTTTCGACAAGTTCAAGGGGTTGACTACAATGAGACTTTCTCACCCCGTAGCGATGCTTAAGTCCATCCGAATCATGTTAGCAATTGCCGCATTTTATAATTATGAAATCTGGCAAATGGATGTCAAAAACTGCATTTCTTAATGGATATTAAAGAAGAGTTGTATATGATGCAACCAGAAGTTTTTGTCGATCCTAAAGGTGCTAACAAAGTGTGCAAGCTCCAGCGATCCATCTATGGACTGGTGCAAGTATCTCGGAGTTGGAATATACGCTTTGATGAGGTGATCAAAGCATATGGTTTTATACAGACTTATGGTGAAGCCTGTATTTACAAGAAAGTGAGTGGGTGCTCTGTAGCATTTCTGATATTATATGTGGATGACATATTATTGATTGGAAATGATATAGAATTTCTGAATAACATAAAAAGGATACTTGAATAAGAATTTTTCAATGAAAGACCTCGGTGAAGCTACTTATATATTGGGCATCAAGATCTATAGGGATAGATCGAGACGCTTAATAGGACTTTTACAAAGCACATACCTGGACAAGATTTTGAAGAAGTTCAAAATGGATCAGTCAAAGAAAGGGTTCTTGCCTATGTTGCAAGGTGTGGAGTTGAGTAAGACTCAAAACCCGACCACGGCAGAAGATAGAGAGAGGATGAAAGTCATTCCCTATGCCTCAGTCATAGGTTCTATAAAGTATGCCATGTTGTGTACCAAACCTGTTGTGTACCTTGCCATGAGTTTGGCAAGGGGGTACAATAGTGATCCAGGAGTAGATCACTGGATAGCGGTCAAAATTATCCTTAGTTACCTAAGAGGACTAAGGAGATATTTCTCGATTATGGAGGTAATAAAGAGTTCGTTGTAAAGGGTTACGTTGATGCGAGCTTTGACGCCGATTCGGATGACTCTGAGTCTCAATCTGGATACATATTGAAAGTGGGAGCAATTAGCTAGAGTAGCTCCATACAGAGCTTTGTAGACATAGAAATTTGCAAAAATACATACGGATCTGAATGTGGCAGACCCGTTGACTAAACTTCTCTCACAAGCAAAACATGATCACTCCTTAATACTCTTTGGGTGTTAATCACATGGCGATGTGAACTAGATTATTGACTCTAGTAAACTCTTTGGGTGTTGGTCACATGGCGATGTGAACTATGGGTGTTAAATCACATGATGATGTGAACTAGATTATTGACTCTAGTGCAAGTGGGAGACTGAAGGAAATATGCCCTAGAGGCAATAATAAAGTTTTTATTTTATATTTCCTTATTCATGATAAAGGTTTATTATTCATGCTAGAATTATATTGATTGGAAACTTAAATACATGTGTGAATACATAAACAAATATCGTGTCCCTAGTATGCCTCTACTAGACTAGCTCGTTGATCAAAGATGGTTAAGGTTTCCTAACCATGGACATGTGTTGTCATTTGATAACGGGATCACATCATTAGGAGAATGATGTGATGGACAAGACCCATCCGTTAGCTTAGCATAATGATCATTCAGTTTTATTGCTATTGCTTTCTTCATGTCAAATACATATTCCTTCGACTATGAGATTATGCAACTCCCGGATACCGGAGGAAAACCTTGTGTTCTATCAAACGTCACAACGTAACTGGGTGATCATAAAGATGCTCTACAGGTATCTCCGAAGGTGTTTGTTGAGTTGGCATAGATCGAGATTAGGATTTGTCACTCCCAGTATCGGAGAGGTATCTCTGGGCCCTCTCGGTAATACACATCATATGCTTGCAAGCAAATGACTAAGGAGTTAGTCACGAGATGATGTATTACGGAACGAGTAAAGAGACTTGCCAGTAACTAGATTGAACTAGGTATAGAGATACCGACGATCGAATCTCGGGCAAGTAACATACCGATGGACAAAGGGAATTACGTATGTTGTCATAACGGTTCGACCGATAAAGATCTTCGTAGAACACATCAAGATTCACCAAGCTGTGTGTCGGTAACCCCGTGAAGGAAATATGCCCTAGAGGCAATAATAAAGTTGTTATTTTATATTTCCTTATATCATGATAAATGTTTATTATTCATGCTAGAATTGTATTAACCGGAAACTTGATACATGTGTGAATACATAGACAAAATACCGAGTCCCTAGTAAGCCTCTACTAGACTAGCTCGTTGATCAAAGATGGTTAAGTTTCCTAACCATAGACATGTGTTGTCATTTGATGAATGAGATCACATCATTAGGAGAATGATGTGATGGACAAGACCCATCCGTTAGCTTAGCATAATGATCATTAAGTTTTATTGCTATTGCTTTCTTCATGACTTATACATATTCCTCTGACTATGAGATTATGCAACTCCCGAATACCGGAGGAACACCTTGTGTGCTATCAAATGTCACAACGTAACTGGGTGATTATAAAGATGCTCTACAGGTGTCTCCGAAGGTGTTCGTTGGGTTGGCATAGATCGAGATTAGGATTTGTCACTCCGAGTATCAGAGAGGTATCTCTGGGCCCTCTCGGTAATGCACATCACTATAAGCCTTCCAAGCAATGTGACTAATGATTTAGTTACGGGATGATGCATTACGGAACGAGTAAAGAGACTTGCCGATAACGAGATTGAACTAGGTATAATGATACCGACGATCGAATCTCGGGCAAGTAACATACCGATGACAAAGGGAATGACGTATGTTGTTGTGCGGTTTGACCGATAAAGATCTTCGTAGAATATGTAGGAGCCAATATGAGCATCCAGGTTCCGTTATTGGTTATTGATCGGAGATATGTGTCGGTCATGTCTACATAGTTCTCGAACCCGTAGGGTCCGCACGCTTAACGTTCGATGACGATTTGTATTATGAGTTATGTGACCGAAGATTATTCGGAGTCCCGGATGAGATCACGGACATGACGAGGAGTCTCGAAATGGTTGAGAGGTAAAGATTGATATATTGGAAGGTAGTATTCGGACACCGGAAGAGTTCCGGAGTGTATCGGGTACATACCGGAGTACCGGAGGGGTTACCGGAACCCCCCAGTGGAAGATATGGGCCATATGGGCCATAGGAGGGAGGCTAACCAGCCCACAAGGGGCTGGTGTGCCCCCCACAAGGGAGGAGGCCGAATTGGACTAGGGAAGGGGGTGGCGCCCCCCTTTCCTTCTACCTCTCCCTCTCCTTCCCTCTTTCCACCTCCAGAGAAAGGAAAAGTGGGGGGGGGGGGGCGAATCCTACTATGAGTGGAGTCCTAGTAGGACTCCCCACCATGGCGCGCCCCCTTTGGTGGACGGCCTCCTCCTCCCCTCCTTTATATACGGGGGCAGGGGGCACCCTAGAACACAACAGATATTCTCTTAGCCGTGTGCGGTGCCCCCCTCCACAGTTTACTCCTCCGGTCATATTGTCATAGTGCTTAGGCGAAGCCCTGCGCGGATCACATCACCATCACCGTCACCATGCCGTCGTGCTGACGAAACTCTCCCTCGACACTTTACTGGATCAAGAGTTCGAGAGACGTCATCGAGCTGAACGTGTGCAGAACTCGGAGGTGCCGTACGTTCGGTGCTTGATCGGTTGGATCGCGAAGACGTTCGACTACATCAACCGCGTTAAGCTAACGCGTCCGCTTTCGGTCTACGAGGGTACGTGGACACACTCTCCCCTCTCTTGTTGCTATGCATCTCCTAGATAGATCTTGCGTGAGCGTAGAATTTTTTTTTTAAATTGCATGCTACGTTCCCCAACACCCCGCCCCCTCTAGTTTATCCTCCGTCATAATTTTTGTTGTGCTTGGCGAAGCCCTGCGGAGATTGTTCTTCACCACCACCATCACCACGCCGTCGTATTGTCGGAACTCATCTAGTACTTTGCCCCTCTTGCTGGATCAAGAAGACGAGGACGTCATCAAGCTAAACGTGTGCTAAACGCGGAGGTGCCGTACGTTCGGTACTTGATCGGGACGAATCGTGAAGGTGTACGACTACATCAACCGCGTTGATAAGCGCTTCCGCTTAGCGATCTACAAGGATATGTAGATACTCTCCCCCCTCGTAGTTATACATCTCCATAGATAGATCTTACGTGTGCGTAGAATTTTTTTATTTTCCATACAACGTTCTTCAACAGATAGGTGGCTATTAAAATGTGTCGTCCATAAATCGTCTACAGACTGTCGTCCTTGAAGCAGTGCTCTCTGGGAATAGGTAATCCTACCCGAATTCCATCATATACTTGGTAAATTGGCAAAGTAATGTCAGTACACTACAAAAACCATGGTCAACGAGTTAGACGAGAGGATAAGCTAGAAGGAAAAGTCAAGAGAAAGAAACCATTAGGTAGAAGGATGAGTGAGCTAGTCCGCCATTGACCATTCAAAGTATGTCTCTCTCACAATTAAAATTGTCATAAAAAATATTCAATTTGCTATGGTCCAAATCAAAACATTCATGATTTACTCCATCCGTCCCATATAATATATGACGTTTTTTGTGTCAAAAAACGTCATACATTATGGAACGGAGGGAGTATCATTTTTGTAAATTCATGAAGGAAATATAACCTAAGAGATCATAAATTTCCACCAAAACCTATTATGACTATTTGGGCCTGCACTAACTTTTTTCTCTGCCAAAAGTTTATTTTATTTTATTGAAATATTTTTTTATATAGGTTTATAATAAAGAAAAAAAATCTTCTCACGGTCGCACCGAAACTCTGATCTCCTTTTCGCCGTAGCTTTCTTGCATCTTCCTCCTCGAGTCCCTCCTGACCTCTGCCAATCCAACCCAGCACGGCCTCCGCATCGCCTGACCTACAGCTGGCCGCCGTGCCGTAGCAGCCTGCATCCCCGCCGACGCTTTCTATCCCCCCCCCCCCCCCCCCCCCACCCCCACCCCCACCCGAAGGCCTCTCCCGCGCGTCGCCGCCATCGCCGCTCCCGATCTCCGCATCGCGAGATCACCTTCCTGCTGTCTCCACCTCGTCCGCAGTCTCCGGCCATTGGGGTTTGAGGTATGAGCTTGGTTTCATCCAGTGATTAGTTAAACCCCGCTGGCCTCCAGAATTTCTGGGTGCGGCGGTGCGCACCCGGCAGATCCGCCCCTGCTCTTACGATTGGTTTGGCGACCTGTCCATGTCTTGCTGCTATGATTCTGCCCGTAGAAAAGGGGGCCCTGTGTAGACTAATCAAAATCGCCCTTTTGCCATGTCTTTATAGCTATATAATTGAAGCAAATGAGTACGGTACCTTTTGTTTCTTTAGGTTGTGGATTACTTTTAGGTTTGGACCTTTGGTTCCATATATCATCCTCGTATCCGTGCAACAATATGTCACTCCATAGTGTTCGTAGCTTCAACTTAATGAGAATTGGAGAGATGGCTATAGAGGTGCTTCCCATATCAATGCAGTTTATGCTTTATAAATCATCTGTTTGTTGTAGACTTGTGGATCATCTGTTTGAGCTAGTATCATAGCGTCATGTTTATGTTTCAAAGCCTGCCCGTCTGCTCAAAGAATGAAGAAATCAATTTGCATTTACCTGCCCTGTGTTTCATCTTGGAGTATAGAGCTCAATAGTTGCTTATGACGTTTCTGACAATCCTCCCTTTGCAATAATACTGAAGTCTTTGGTTTTCTTTTTTCTCTGAGAAAGTGCTGATTGTTTGTGTTCACGGGCATATCCATTGGCATTCTGGTAGCTGGTTTGAATTATTTTGCACCCTAAAATTGTATGTTGGATCAGTAAAATGTCTAGATGATAGTACTGCAGCCCTGCCGTTGGATACATGCAGATTAGATGTGTTAGTTCCTTTTTTATTTTTTGCCTCCCATGTTTTTTGAGCTAGATGTGCTCTCAGAAATACGAGCCCTGAACATGGTTCTTTTTGGTTTTCTGTTATGGGCCAACTCTTTTCCCATGAATGATTAAATGCAACAGGGACTTATACTACTCGCCATAATCCATGGTGTAGCACCTGTTATGCGATAACATGTTAGCCTTTTTCTTTTAGTATAAATTAAGCTTGTAACTCACGTTGTATGTTTGATTCCTCATTGGTTAGTACTGAAGCAATATATAGTGTTGTTATAAGTGATCCTTTTCTATGTAGCGAGATTATGACTGTTTAAAATGCCTGGAAATTTTGTTGGGGTTGATTGTTTCTTACTTTCTTGGTGCCGCGTTGATAGAGATATTTATACTTTCTAATGAAACTGTGAGTGTTACTTTCTTTGACCATGATGTGAATTGAAACAGGTTATGATTTTTTATTTCACATTTTCTAACTATTGTTCATTCCATTGCAGTTACTGGCAGTTTCAGCTAGACAATAATCATGAGTCTTGCATGTCTCGTATGCCATGGCATGAACAGCCCCTCACACTCTCTTAGAAGCTACTCGGTGTCGAGTTCAGAGGAGGAGAACCGATGCGGGGCTGTTGTTTCCTGCTTAACTCGGAGAGTAACGCCGGCTGGATCTGCTAGTGTTGGGACATCAAAGGTGACCCCCTTTCCATCCATAGCGGCTGGTCAAGGCACCGAGGGCACTCCTCGCCTTCAACGAAGCCGTGCTGTGTCCAGGGACCTTGTCAGAGACTGGAACTTTGATGAAGCCGCCGTTGCAAACTAGATTAGGCGTCAGCTGTTCCCAGTTGGATTCCGCACTCTTACTTATTCAGGAGGAGACTCCATCAATTTGGTGTACATTTTTTTGCTAGTATACTCTATGTCTATCAGTACTTTTCAGTTGGGACTCTATCGGTCTATGCTCACTTCTCATGAGCAGTTTGTGGCTTGGTAACATATGAAGGCCAACCTGTGTAGATAGAATAAATTTTAGGGTATTTTTCCTATTTCTAAAAGTGGATATGCTATCCTGTACTTCCTGTATATTATGAAATATCTAATTTCCTATAATTGCTGGGAAAATGGCCACCGGGATTTTCATGTGTTGCGGTTGGCATTTCTTTGCCACATGATAACACTGCAGTGGTCAATTGTATCAGCTATTTCTCTTGTGCACAAAACTTGCATAAAAATTCATTAGCATGCTATATTTTTGTTGATAAAATGCTGAAAAGGCAGGATGTTAAGTACTTGTCCATAAATGATTTACAAGGCCTTTTCCACCCAAATCAGTGAACATCAATTATTTCCCATCTTAGGTTGTCGAAACAACATATTATTTTCATTTCTGACCTGCGGGTAAAGACAATTACATTACACCAAATGAAAAGTTTGAAACAAAGCAAATCGCTCGCAAGTTTGCAACCAAAAATGGTCAACTATCTGTTGTACAACAATGGCATGTTTTCCTATTTTCCCAATGGACATGCTTTTAATATAATGCTGGTGAAAATGCCTTCAGCACGCTATTTTCATTGAACCGCGGCAGGGGCCTTGAGCAGAGCCATTGCATCTTTTATCTTCTCCATCGCAGATTGTAGCGTTGACAGTGCAGCAGCGTAGGAGATACGAACACCCTTGTCATCTCCAAATGCATCTCCGGGGACAAGGGCGACCTGTAATGCAAGAGAAAGCACCTTAGATACCCACCTATCCATTGATCTTGTTTAGACTGGTGCACTCGAAATGGGAGTAACCGTCACCTGTGCTTTCTCTAGCAGGAACATGCAGAGGGTCTCAGAGTCCTTGATAGTGCCAAAACCCTCTACCTCAGATCCGTAGTAGGAGCTGAAGTCGATGAACAAATAGAAAGCACCCTGAAAATTGCGAAGCTTAGCTACCTTCCTGATATAGATATGTCACATAGTCGCAACTAGCGTCGTAGTCGAGACTCGAGAGGCTTACCTGAGGTTCTGATATTTTTACTCCTGGCAGTTCCCTGAAACTTCTTACAAGGTAATCCCGGCGCTCCTGGAATGCTTTGACCATGGTTGAAACTGCTTCACCGCCGGCATAACCAAGGTTCAAGGCTGCAAGCCCTGCCTTCTGCGATATACTACTGGCACCAGATGTGTACTGTGTAGTAAACAACACACTATTATCAGGACAATTAAAAAAATTCAAGACTGGAGATATGTGAGCCAATTTCTACAACATCATCAGGAACTGTCATCATTGGGGATCAAAATAAGTTCTGCAAGACTATGATTGCTATCTTTATAGTAATTACAGTAGTAAAGATGGTGGTACTGGACCTAATGGTGGCTGCTGTTTAAATAATTTAGACTCAACTACCAGTGAATTGGGCACTTTCGGGTGCAGTGTTCCTGAATTAAGGATGTAAACACAAACTCAGGATCTCTGGTGAGTTGAGCCTACCTTTCCAACCATCAGAAAAGAAATATAGGGGGGATAACTAAAATGGGGAATTAGGAAGTTGCAACATTCTATAGCAGATATAGTACTCCCTCCGTTCCAAAATATAGTGCTTCCTCTATTCCCGTGCTTCAACTTTGACCATAAATTTAACCAACGAGACCGACTGCGGCGGGAGCAAAAGTTATACCAGTGAATTCGTATTCAAAAGAAGTTTTCAATTATATAATTTTTTCTCCTGCCGCAGTCGGTCTCGTTGGTTAAATTTATGGTCAAAGTTAGACCTCGGGAAGCACGGGCGCACTATATTTTGGAATGGAGGGAGTAGCACAAAATGATTTAAATAAAAAAAAAAGACAAATACCCACCTGGCTTTGGATCTTTCCACAAGCTGAGACAAAATGTTTAGGGGCAGCTAAGTATCCAAGTCGCCAGCCAGTCATAGCAAAAGCCTATAAAAAATTTGTTCAGTAAATATCAAGATATTCCAACTTGAGCTAGACCATGCATATCTAGAGAACATGGACATCTGTTTCTTCAGTTATCAAGTCTTACGTGAAAGAACACCTAAATTTATACTCCCTCCTCTTCTTTATGCAAGGCATATTTTGATTACTCAAATCCAAGCATTGACTAATACTTGATCTAATAATATGTGGGTTATGTTCCACAAAATTGGTATCTATTGTATTCATCATCACAAAGAGAGAATAAAATAAAAACAACCGTGTTACCTTAGAAAACCCATTTACAGTTAATGTTCTGTCATACATTCCAGGTAATGCAGCAAAGCTTGTGTGTTTAGCAGGATGATAGATAATATGTTCATAGATCTCATCAGATAGAACCTGCAAAAATCGTTAAAAGCATGATCATCAACAATAGCGATGAACTGCTGACGCAAAAGATCTTGAATAATCCGAATAACATACAAAAGGTCAAAGTACAGACCAGGAGCCTAGGATACTTCTTGACTATAGCAGCAATCTCCTCAAGCAGCTCCCTAGGATACACAGAGCCTGTTGGATTAGATGGAGAGCATAGAATCAGGAGCCTTGATTTTTCAGTGATCACTGAGGCAAGTGACTCTGGCTTTAGCAGGAAATTGTTTGATATGCTTGTCGGGAGGATCACTGGTGTTGCACCAGCCAACCTAGCCATTTCAGGATAGCTGACCCAAAATGGTGCTGGTATCAAAACCTAAAATAAGATAAAACTCAACATTTTCAAAGAATGGGGTGCAAATCAATGCAGTGCTAAGAATAGTAAGATGATATAATTATATGGCTTGTTTACTCCAGATTAAGCTATAAATATCTGCAGTTCAAATAAGAAAAATCAAGCAATCATTTAAGCTTGTAACCTGCAGGGATATTTTCTAAAATAGAATGTTAGTTTTTTAGATAATGGAAGAGAAGCGTCCCCTGCCCCTGCATCCGAAGATACACACAGCCCAAAATTATTACAAAGCTCTTACTACATACAGTGTGACAAAACAGAAATTTACAAGAGTACACATTTAGTGATGCCGTTTTCGTGCATGCATAAAATATTACTATTACATTGGTAAGGGCATTTTATCTAAATGGTTCTGTAGAGATAGGATCACACGAACAATAAGGAGACACAATAATGACAAGGCGTGGAAGACCCAAACAATATTTGCGGTTTAACAAAAAAGAACGAAGCAATCCGCTAACTTTTATGGACTGGGAACAACGAAATGACTACAGGATAAGCACTTGGTGCTGCTATTTTCATGGTATTACTAGGCTAGTACTCCCTCCGATCCATATTAATTGTCGCTGCTTTAGTACAACTTCGGAGGGAGTATGAAATATATTTCTCCTAAAAAATTGCGGTGTACAGAGATGATAACTTTACCTCATCACCAGGTGAGCAAACAGCAAGAACAGCTTGTGTAATGCACTGCTTAGCTCCATTGCTCACTAGCACCTGATCTGGGCTGTAGGTTAGACCATTCTCCTCTGCATATCGATAACCAAACAACAAGGAAGTCAATTAGACTACTTATCCAATCTGAATATTCTGCAAACGAGAAATTCATCCGGGCGCACGCACCCTGAAGCTTGTTGCAGATAGCTTTCCTCAGCTCCATAGTCCCTGCATTAGGTGTGTACCTTGTAGACCCATCCCTGATTGCATTTATCCCAGCCTGGGCAAAAAACAAAATTTAAATGCTGAATCCAAATTTACTACTCTGAAGTCTACCACTGTATTATATAAGAGGAAAACTGGATTCAGAATGCATTAAATTTTGCTACGCTGGCTGGCAAAACTGGATTCAGAATCATTAAATTTTGCTACTCCGGCTGGAAAATTTAAATGCTGAATCCAATTTTGCTGGTCTGAAGTCTACTATTATATATAAGAGGAAAATGATAGTACAGCAACAGCAGGCGTGCCTGCAGAATGCATCACTCTGAAGTCTACTGTATTAAGTTTCAATGATACAAAGGGGAATTTGAAGCGAGCTAACAATTTTTCTTTTGTCGCTCAATACAGTTAATCTGACTGGTAATTTGACTGCTATCGTTCGCGATCCAAGTCAAGTCGCTAAGATCCAAATCATTCCGCGATCCAGGAACCAGGAACGGAGGCCAGTTACTTGATTTCCTACCCCTTTCCCATTGCAAAAATAAATAAATAAATAAATAACAAGAAACGGCGGTCACCTCGGCGATCACCGCCGGCGTGTCGAAGTCGGGCTCCCCAGCGGCGAGTCCAATGACGGGGACCCCGGCCTGCCGCAGCGCGCTGGCCTGGTCGGTGATGGCCATGGTCTTGGACGGCCGCAGCGCGCTCACCCGCGGGCTGATGGACGTGTCCACCGCCTCCGACCTCACCGCCGCCATCCTGAACTTGCCCGTGGCCTGCCTCTCCCGCGACGCCCTGCAACCAGAGAAGCAAGCAAAATCAAATCTTTACCCCCAACGGCAGCGGACAGATCAATCGGGATGGGCAGAGCTGCGGAGGGGCCGCCGCGACTCACCTGGAGAAGGAGAGGGAGCCTGCGCCCGGGGAGGGCTTGGTGGGGAGGGTGAAAGACGAGGAGGGGGAGGAGGGGGAGGGGGTGGAGAGGGAGGAGAACGCCATTGGAGCTGTCTGTGCTACCTTGCTGGTGTGTGAAGTTGCAGGTTCTTCAGGTTATATTTTGGGGGAGCGGCGAGGGGAAGGTGGGGGTGGTGGTAGGTGGGCGGCGACTGGAGTTCTGCGGGCTCGCTGCTTGGGTTGGCTGCTGTCAAAAGAAAAAAGATGGTTGTTGGCTGGACAACGTGATCAATGACGAAAATGATATAGGATGAATTCACTTTTAGTGAAAAATCATATTTCCAAGTTTCAAAACTTGCGAAGGAAAATCGTGCATAGTTTCAAAAACTTAGGTAAAATGCATGTATAAAGGTATTGGGTGGAAATTATACTTATGTAAAATTTCATTAAAACTATGATCATTTCTGACCTGTGTAAAGATGAGAAAATGTGGAAGCTACAGTACTTGTGACTACAAAAATTCCTCATTTTTGCATTTTTGCACATGTCGTGATGGGTGAGTTTCTACCCAATACATGAACTATTTGCCAAAAATAAGCTTCCAAAATGTATTTTTCACTAAGTTCTAAAAGTGGGTTCATATGTACCCCGGATTCTTAAAATTCAGACTAGGTTAATGCAGACATGTAAGCTCAACGGCCCACGGTGTAGTCGTAAGATATCTTTCATGATACATTTCACGATCTTTGTAAGCGTATTTAGCATCGAGTTTTTTTGTATAACCCTGTTGCTAAGTTGTTTTGGGAAGCCGGGTAGTTAGTTGTTTCGTTATCTCATAATCAATTTGTAGTGTACATATTCTTTGTTGAGGAACACATGAGAGAACAATCGTTGGTTCAATTTATTTATATCTACCTTCTTTATGAAGAGATCAACATAGTTGTCTAAATTATTAGTGCAAAGCTTAAAAAATAAAGTACACCAAACAACACTCTTAAGATTTTTGTCCGAACCTCGGTGTAACTTTATGTTGCAAAGCTAGGTTGGAGCAACAGGTGTGTAGATGTAATGTGGATCCGAAAACTCAACAAGAGACTTATTGAGACCCCTTCCTTATTCCCTCCACTCCTTCTCTCCACCTACCCCGCCTTCGTTGGCGGTGAGTTGGGTGAGGTTTGGGGGTTCTTAGTCGGGTTTTTTTTCGTTCTTCATGGCAGTTTGGGATTTTTTTTTGTCTTGTTTGGGTATGCCCTCCTCTCCTCTGTTTGAAGCACTTTTTGCCAAAACTACCATGGTTCATGTTGTTTTCGAATCCACTGGCTACCTTTCTCCATCTCCCTTGTCGGCTATGTTTTATTCGAGAATACCTTCACTGGCATGCCTCCAGTGTTTTAGGTATGAGTTTTCTAGATCAAGTTTTCTAGTGTATTGAACGAGTTGATGGGGACTCAGAGTATGTTTTTAATTCTTTGTTTGGCCTTGTCCATCTCTTTTGGGTGATCCTCTTTTTTTTCCCATGCACCAAATCAAAGTCAGCTCTTGCTTGTTCCACGGTTGGTATCTTCTACCCGATGCAGGGCTTATTCCTCTAATTTTTGTTGGTAGAATCCATCCGAAGACTTTGGCAGCCAAGCAGTTCCATGCTCCTCGAGTTGTCGTAGCTTGCATTTGGGTGGATATGGTTCTTGGCGTCATCCATTTGTTGGTGTCAGCCCTTGCCTAGCCGTTGACAACTCCCCATGTGGCTAGCGTGGATGTGATGTGGGTGCCTTTGTGAAATAATGGAAGCATTTCTTTACAAAGGAACAACACGTGTATTGCCAGTGATAATGGAAAGGGCACATATTGCGTATGCAAATGATATGTAGTATTTGTTTCCTGCTCGTATGTGGTTGTATCAAGGGATTTCAATGTCCCTTTTTGTACTCCTTGCTCAATTAAAGAGAACGAGTAGGGGTTTATGTTTGCCAAGAAAACCAAGAGAATTGGCCGTCATGACCAAACCAGACTCCTCATCCTTGTGTTGTTGCATTGGGGGTTAAGGTTTCAAAAAAATGTCAATGAATTATAACTTTTGTTGAGAAAATAGTTAATGAATCATGTTTATGGATGAGAAACCTAAGCCAACTCTTCACCAAAATGTTATTTATGGGCTAATATGGAAAGTCAAATAATAGTTAATATGATGTTAGGACGTGTATCATCTCTTTTCGGGGCAAACAATATTTTACAAGGCGAAACAATATAGGGACCAACCTTTTTGTAGGTGCAACCTTTGCACTCTGGGACTGATAAGGTTACAAATAGACCCAGAGAATATACATAAACCCGCTAAAGGTTAGTGAGGTGTTGAATGCCCACAGTCAAGTTTCATCAAGCACATACAAAGCTACCACGTGTCACCACCACTGACTTGATCTTGGCTTTGTACATGACCATCCCGAGCTCAAGCTTTCACGCACAAAACAACAACGTAGGAAAGCTCCCACATAGCACACCAACAACCTCACGTGACCACGAGCAATGTCGGGATATGGCATCTCTAGTGGCCCACATGATCAAGGGTATGTTTCCTCGGAGTAGAACAACACCCACAGATGAAAGAAAAACAAAACCAAAAACTCTATCATCCAAATGTAAATGAGCAAAATCACTTCCAAAACAATTGGACAACAAATCTGGTAAGTGGTGACATAAGGGGGGAAAGTAGTAAAAACAACATCAACATTGGAAACATTTAACGCCATGAGTGGATCTTAAATCCACACGCCAACCACAATCTTGTTTGTTTCAACCCCTATAAGAGTTGATACGAGGCACCACGTGTAGGGTGTAGGCCAGGTGCAAAAAGATTTTGGATAGTCGACACCGATCAAGGGATTGGAAAACAAAAGCATAACACCCCCACATTCCATGCGAATGATTAGAGAAAGAAAGAGAGGGGCATTAGGAGCATTGGAAAACAAATATGAGGGTCAGCATGTACTTTATCAGGGGGAAATGACATTATAACCACTCCCAAGCCCCTTTACTTTCTCCACCTTGTCGCCATCCTCATGGCCTAGAGGGAAAGGGGCATAAGAAATATTAGGGGATGATCCGGATCTATTCTCCCGTCTATTAACAAACAGGAGTTGTCAAACTAAAATCCAGTAGTAGGCATTGTTGGGGAACGTTGCATGAAAAACAAAACAAAAAATCTACGCACACGCAAGATCTATCCATGGAGATGCATAGCTACGAGAGGGGAGTGTGTGTCTACATACCCTCGTAGACCATTAAGCGGAAGCATTTATCAACGCGGTTGATGTAGTCGTACACCTTCACGATCCGCCCGATCAAGTACCGAACGTACGGCACCTCCGCGTTCAGCACACGTTCAGCTCAATGACATCCTCGCCTTCTTGATCCAGCAAGACGGGCGAAGTAGTAGATGAGTTCCGGCAGCACGACGGCGTGGTGACGGTGGTGATGCAACTATCTCCGCAGGGCTTCGCCGAGTACTACGAAAATATGACCGAGGACGAACTAGAGGGAGAGGGGCACCGCACACGGCTTGGGGATCGTGGTGTGTGTTGCCCCTCTCCCTCCCCACATATATATAAGTGGAGGGGGAGAGGAGGCAGCCCTAAGCGCGCCCCTCCCTTTCCTTCCCTTAGGCGTGGAGGAAAAAGGGCAGGAAGGGGCCGACGGCTTGCCCTGCCTCAAGCGCCTCCCCCCTTCCATGTATGGAGCATGGGGGGAAGGAAAGGGGGGCCGGCTGCCCTAGGGCGCCCCCTCCTTCCTTCTGGCGCGCATGGCAGGGGAGGTGGAGCGCGCCCAGCCCCCTTGTGGGCTGGTGCGCCTCCCTCCTTGGCCCATGAGGCCCACCAAGTAGGTATAACCTACCGGTGGCCTCCCAGAACTCCTTTCGGCACTCCGATGCATTCCGAAACCCGAATACCTTCATCCCATATATCAATCTTTACCTCCGGACCATTCCGGAGCTCCTCCTCTTGTCTGTGATCTCATCCGGGACTCCGAACAACATTCGGTCACCAACTCACATAACTCATATAATACTATATCGTCAACGAACGTTAAGCGTGCGGACCCTACACTACTAGAAAAAAGGCTGTTAGTGGCGCACCAGTTTTTGCTATTAATGGCGCACTATAGGTGCGCCACTATTAACACGCCACTAGTAACAAATAGTAATGGCGCACCTCTGGTGCGCCATTAGTATCCCAGATAATAGTGGCGCACCACATAGTGCGCCATTACTATGTCCAACAGTGCGCCATTACTATGCCTCCTAGGGGGCCATATTTACCTTCACGTATGCCCCCAAGTGCGCCATTACTATGCCCCATAATGCGCCACTGGTATTTAGCCTTGGTGCGCCACTAATGCTCAATATGGTGCGCCACAACTGGGGGCCATATTTGCCTTCACCTATGCCCCAAGTGCGCCATTACTATGCCCGATAATGCGCCACTGGTATTTATCTTGGTGCGCCACTACTATGAATATTAGGAATTATTATTTTTTGCTTTTCTGGTATTTGCACAGGTTACAAAATACGTTACAGCACAGAATATAAACATCACACAATAGAATTCATCATATTAGTCTCCAAATTCGAAATAGCGAACAAAGTTCAAACATTAGCCAAGTTTAGGTCTCGAGACATTAGCAAAGTTCATCATATTAGCCGAGTTTGTCGTCACATTACAAAGTCGATATCGATCATCTAAACTACCATCACATAGAAGAGAGCTGCGGTCACGATGAGCATCATCGCGATGAAACTGGTCTTCATCCGGTTCCTCCTCCTCTTCCTCCTCTCTCCCGCTAGATAGCGCGCGTATCTAGCTTCCGCCTCCGCCCTAGTGGTGTACCCTTTGTAACTGTTACCGCTGAAACGGTGAACCTGTCTCCGACACTCCTCCCAGTCGTCGTAGACTCCGGGAACCTTACCCTTGTATACGACATACGACGACATCTCTATGGACTAGACAAACAAAACGTTAGTAGCAATTCACAGATAATATATAAGCAATATATAAGTATGCAACAAAAGGATCGGAAGAGAAAAGCAACACATTAATAGCACGATTCATGGTCCTACTAATAAATAGCATCGATTACATATAAGTTGAACGACTGTCCAAACTAAAGAGACATACAAGTTCATTAAAGTTTAATTACAACATGAGCTAATCGATATTTCAGAACTACATAGCATCAATACTTTCGACTCGACTAAGGGACCGGAGCGTGGATGAAGCCGCCGTCTTTCGTGATGGTCCTAAATGTGCGGTTGTTGTCAGCCTGCATTTGTAGCGTTGTTTCTATTTCACTGTTGGACGGTTGATATTTGAGGTAGAACTGCCCCGAGGTACGAAGAACATCTTGATAGATGATTTCCGCAAACTCCGACTGGATGCGAAAGAATTCTTGTCTGATGTCCTCGTCCTGGATTGCCGACAAGCATGCGGCCCAATCTTTGAGATTATTTGGTAGCATAAGGTGATTATGGTCCCATACGATCGCCCGCATGTGATGGAGGGCGTAGTAGGCATCCTTCTGACTGCCAGGCGGCTGCTTGACGCAGGGGAACGTCGTTACGTGGGTGAACACGCGCTTGCCGTACCTACAAATTGGCCTCCTGAAGGTGCCTCCAGATTTGGCGTAGCCGGGGAGAGCATCATCAAGAACTTTCTTCATATTTGTGTAGTCTTTCTTCGACTGACGGTCCGAGTCGAAATACGTGGCCATGGAATATTTCGGGCTTAAGAGGATGAGTGTGCAATGTGTGTCACTGCACAAAACACGGAATATTAGAAAAAAAAAAGAACGATCGAAATCTAAGAAATCATATGTTACGGGGCGGTGAGGGGATGACTTACTCGGAAAAGTAAGGCACAAGGAAGTTATCCTTATCTGGGTTCGCCAGAATGACGCCTTCGAGGTATGAACTCGCGACTTGCCGGTCCCCAGCGCTGCCCAAGATCTTGGCACGCATGTAGAAGGGGTCGACTATCACGATGTCCGGGGTCTTGTCTCTAATGATCCGCATCTCCATACTGAGCGAAAATAGCCGAATGAAGGTGTAGTGCAGCGGATGAAGGTTAAACATAGCGAAGATGTCATCAAACCGCAGGACGATCATACGCCTGATGGTGCTATCGACAAAGCCCTTGCCCTCTGGCACCTTGGCCACGAAAACCGGGTATGCCACATCATTCTCGGAGAGACGCCGCTTCTCCATAGAAAGAACACTGTCATGCAGACTCCGCATAGCACCAGTTGCAGCATTGAGCAGATTAGTCGGTAGCATCGGCCTACCCGCCACATGCACCCTCCTCGAGATATCCTTAGGTATTGGTGGCCCGTCCTGAGCATGGATCGTACTCGGTGCCGGCTGGCTCGCACCCTTGTTATTTTTTCTTTTCCGTCCCTTCTGCTTCTTCTGCTGTAATGGGATCGAGTTCTGCTCAGAGACCACCTTCTTGATTGTGTTGGGGCTGATAATATTTCGCACCTCAGCTATTTGAGTCTCGGTGAATGAGGCAGCTGGAGGCGTCTCCTGAGAACTGAACGCCAGACGACGCCTGTTGCAATTGGGTTTCTCCGCGGTACCAGCTAGATTGCGATCGTCTTTTGCAGGGTTGGGTTCTTGAGAAGGAGGCCCCAAGAATTCGTCACCGTACCCATGTTCGTTGAAGTACTTATCGACGTTGGAAAATGTACCGTCGTCGTCGTCTGGATCATGTGCCATATGCATGTCCGGATTAGCTGACGGCGGTAGCGTTGCGGCGGTCTTGCCATGGCTTGGCGCCGGCACGACTAGCGGTGTTGTCTGTGGGGTGGTGTCCCCCGCCCCCAAACGAATCTGGCTCTTCGGCCAAAGCATGGACCAGCTTAAGCAGGCGCTGAGGGTCATCACATCATCTTCGTCGGCCCCAGGGGGTCGAAACGGAGGTAACAAGTCGTCGCAGCCCCGCAGCACCCGAACCAGTTGAACCCTATACACGGTGGGTGGCATCGGATTACCGTGGAATACGCGGTTGCCCGGTTGAACGATTTTGGCCTTGGCGACATCGATCAACTCGCCGTCCACGAAGTGCAGGAGAGTGCATGGAACGTCGGCGGCGCCCTGCGAAAACATGTAGGGCGTCAGGGATGCCCAATCAAAGGCAAGGAGATGAAGTCATCGGCCGAGGCTTAGTTACCGTGATGGCGTCGAGCTTGGCTAATGTCGAGGCACCGCCAACAGCGGGCGTGCAAGTGACGGAGGGGCCGCTTGCTGCCGAGGTGCCGGCCGGCGTATTCTTCCCACACCGGGGTGCATTAAGCTCCAATGCCGGCGCCTCCGCCGGAGACACCAATGCCGGCGCGTTGTGCGAGTTGCTGCCCGTGAAGCTGGGAATCGGGGGCGGCCCCTGTTGGCCGCCCGCAATCCATGCCTGCAGCCCCTCAAGCAAGGTAGGCATAATGGCGGTGATCGTCGCTCCCAGTTGGTCTCGCACTTGCTCTTGGACTATCTCCGGAATCCGCGCCACTTGTGCCTTGAGTTCTTTAACCTCGCGCTCATGGCTTTCCGAGCTGGTCTTTCTCTCCTTTCGCCCAGCCTTATAGTATTCCGACCATTTCGTGGACAAGCCTTTGCCGGCCACACGACCAGCTGACGACGGCTTACTGAACTTATCCTTGTGTTTCATTACGTTCAACGCCCTATTTAAAGTGGTGTCCCAAGGGGCAGACGGGGAGCTCTGAGACTCCGCGCTACTGCTTTCAGTTTCCTGCGGAAGGAACGTGAACCATTTAGAAATTTGGCTTCATTAATTAGAATGCAACCATATGGAGCTAATTACGCGGGGGTGTATTCCTTACCAGAACAAGCTCAAGCGCCTTCACCTTCGGATCCGTGGTAAGCTCCTTTGTTACCGGGTCCACCTTGTACTGGGCCCTGACATAGTTCCTGGTCTGCTTTTCATGGTATTTATCGAAGAGGGGCGGTAGGCCTTGCTCGGCACGCTCCGCGTCCTCCTTGTCCCATATAGGTTCCGCCACTCTGTAACCGCCGGGACCGAGTTTGTGGACCCCTAAGTTCAAGTCCCGCATATCTTTCCCCCACTGACTTGATTCCGCGGATGCGTTGCTCTCGCACTTGATCTTGAACTCCAGGTAGTCAGCTTCGCTGATCGAAAGATTTGTCTCCTTGATCTTCTCATAACTATCACCACTTAGAATCCTTTTCTTCACCGCGGCTCTCCAAGTAGCCAGGGCCGTGCTCATCTTCGTGAGGGCGGCACTGTTCACTTTATTCCCTGAGAGGCGTGTGTTTGCGAAGTCACCGGGGAACTTGTATCGTTCGTGCAGCTTCGTGAAGAGGAGGTTGCGCAAATTCCCTCGGTCACGATGCCTTAGGTTCTCGGTGTTGATCGAGACGGTGCTCCGGAGAATGCACCCGAGTTGTCCCGCGTACCCACTGACTAATTCTTTGGGCGCCATTGGATGCCCACTGGAGGACACTTCAGTAAATTCCTCCTTGACGGTGCCGAGCACGTTCGGGCGCCGGTCCTTCCGTTGCCTCTTCGGTTGGCTGCCATCTGTGCGTGCGCTGCCATCATCAGTGGTGGCATCCCCGGCGGCACCATCAGTGGTGTCATCCCCGACGCCACTAGGGGTTGTGTAGTCGGGATCGGTGTCTTCCGCGGCGTCCTCATAGTGGTGAGGTTCTTCCTCCATCTCCTGGGACAGCTCCCAGAATGACTTGCCCGAACCACCGGCCTCATTGTTGTTGGCCATGTTCGCTCTAAATAGGAAAAAAGGCTAGAATGATTAATTGTAAGACGGTGGCGAAAGCATTTTGCCACGTACGCAAGTGAGGACGCCTAGGTGTTCGTCACATTGCTGAGCCAGCAGCAGCTGGGTAATAACATGGTCGAAACCAGGGGCCATGTACTAGTTAAACTAAGCAAAAACCAGGGGCCATGCCCCATTCAGTTAACTTAACTCACTTGCTGATTTAACTTAACTCACTTGTTGATTTGCTGATTTGCTTCGGTTGAGAATCGGGCACCTTCTAGGTCAAGAAAATTGGGCATGCCCTTTGCTAATTTTCTTGACCTAGGAGTGCCCCATTCTCAACCGAAACAGAAATTAATCAACATTTCAGGAGAAAGGGGTAACTATTTGTCAACATTTCAGCAGCGGCACAGTGGCCATCGTGGCCATCGTGGCATCGTGTTCTAGGGTTCAGAGGGAGGAGAGAGGAAGAGCAGCGAGAGGAGCCACGGCGGAGAGGAGGCGGCGCCACGGGTGGACGGAATGAGGCGGGAGGGGCCGCCATGGGGCGAGGGATGGGGACGGAGGGGGGCGCGCGCCATGGGAGGGGGCCGCTGGTGGGAGGAAGGGAGGGAGGATGCGCCACGGGAGAGGAGCACGAGGAGGCGCGGGCAGGAGCGAGGGTGCGGGGATGCGTAGAAGCTTACCTGGGCCGCCGTCGCCGCCGGGGTTCCGCCGCCGCTGCCGCCGCGCGCTCGTCGAGCTGCTGGACTCGGTGAAGATGAAACGGGGGGAGAGAGAGGGGGGAGGGAAGGAAGGGCCACCGCCTGACCTACTACTTGATTGGGGGCAGAGAAGGCGAGGGAGGGGGTGGGTGGGGGCGGCGGAGCCCGGGAGCGAGGTCGCCGGTGGGTGGGGGGTGGCGGCGGTGGGGGAGGGAGAGGAAGAATGGAAATGAGGGTGAGGGGGCGGCTGGGTCTTGGATATTACTGGGGGAGGGTTAGCAATGGCGCACCTTTTAGGGGTGCGCCATTAAAAGGGGTATATCAATGGCGCACCTTTTAGGGGTGCGCCGTAAACACCGTGATAGCAATGGCGCACCTTCTCCTGGTGCGCCATTACTAACTTTTTTATTTTTTTGGATTTTTAGTTGCATGTAATAATTTAAGATTTGAGATAAAAGAAAAGGAAAATGCAAATGGAGTGATAAAACCATTGTGCAAAGATTTAGAATTAGATGACATGGTTGAAATCAAGTGATACATGTAATAATTTAGTTGCATGTAATAATTGAGCTTGCCACTGACACACACACACGCGGCCGACACGTCGTGATTCGATCTTAGCTATCTTTTCACAATCTTCTTGCCCTTCTTTTTCGCAAATGGAGTTCTTCTCTTGAACGGACGTCCTTTAGGTAGGGTGGTCCTGCTTCTTCTTGTGGTGTATGGTACTTCATCGTCGTCGTCATCTTCCATCTTCGGGTCGCCGTACTTGTCAAAGTCTTGCTCACTGGCGACTCCATCCATTCCGATGATGTTCCTTTTGCCTCTCCTCACGACAACACGACTGGGCTTCGACGGGTCGGTAATGAAGAAGCATTGGTCCACTTGGGAAGCCAGTACCCATGGCTCATTTTTCGCGGTGACGTTTGCGCCCGCGGTCTTGGATTTGGCTTCGGGTATAACCATGGTGGTGAAATACCGGTCTTCTTTTAGGACGCTCTTGGCCCATCTGACACGGAACATCGGGACCTTCTCTCCAGTGTAGCTCAGCTCCCAGATCTCCTCGATCCTTCCATAGTATCTGTCCTTGTCGTTACCGGTGTAGGATTCCATCGTTACCCCGGAGTTCTGATAATCGCTCTTCATGTCCTTTTCCTCGGTGTAGAATGTGTACCGTTGATATCGTACGCCTCATAGGTCATCAGGTTGTGCTCAACGCCCTGTGACAAGGCGAATATGAGTTTTTCTTCCGCGGAAGAATCCTCATGTAAAGGGTACGACAGAAGCTTCTCCTTGAACCAACGCGTGAACCATGAGTTGTGCTCTTTGATTATATCTCCGTCCGTCCTCTGTTGGCCTCGGTCATTGTATGTCTTCTCAATAAAGGTTTTGTGCTCTACCACCCAAGGATCGACCATGTCTATGTGTTGTAGCGCGACTAGGTTTGCTCTTTCAAAGTCGGCGAGTCGACCCTTGAAGTCGACATGCATTTCGCGGCGACCCTCACGGTGACCCCATCCAACGAGCCTGCCGAGGTGCCTGTTGACGGGCAGACCAACGGGGTTCTCGATGCCTAGATAATTCGTGCAATAGGAGATGCACTCTTCGTTCAGAAAGCCCTTGGCTATGCTTCCATCTGGACGTGCCCTGTTGCGAACGTATCCTTTGATGACACCATTCATCCTTTCGAACGGCATCATGCTGTGCAGGAACGTCGGCCCGAGTTGGATGATATCCTCCACGATATGGACCAGCAGATGCACCATAACGTCGAAGAATGCGGGCAGGAAGTAGATCTCAAGCTCGCATAGTATCACCACGATCTCTTCCTGTAGCCTTCTGAGTTGCCTCACGCCAACCGACTTCCGAGAGATGACGTCGAAAAAGTTGCATAGGCCAAATAGCGTTTCACGAACGTGCGCGTCCATGATCCCATGGATTGCAACTAGAAGTATCTGCGTCATCAGCACGTGACAGTCGTGAGACTTCATCCCACTGAACTTCTGCTTCGCTGAGTCTAGGTATCTGCTTATCTTCCCCGCGTAACTGTAAGGAAGTTTTACTCCTACGAGGCAGGTGAAAAACTGCTCGATCTCCTCTTGACTTAGAGTGAAGCACGCGGGAGGGCAGTCATATTCGATCTTCTTGGCCTTTTTGCCTTTGCGATGACTTTCCGTGTCCTTCGCCTCATCATCATCATCATCATTAGGGCGTTTTGTGTGAAGCTCCTCCCTGATGCCCATTGATTGCAAGTCTGCCCTTGCTTTCGGCCCATCTTTGGTCCTCTCTGGCATGTTGAGCAGGGTACCAAGCAGACTCTCGCACACGTTCTTCGTGATATGCATGACATCAAGGCTGTGAGGCACACGGAGGATCTTCCAGTACGGCAAGTCCCAGAAAACAGACCTCGTTTTCCATACCTTCAGCAGTGGCTCTGGCGCCTTTTGCTTCTTTCCCGGCGGTGGGCACTCTTTCCAATTTTTCAACAGCTCGTCTATTTCCTCGCCGCTCCTCGTACGCGGGCATCTTCGGGGTTCGGTTTCATCATCGAACAGATCCTTGCGTTTTCTCCATGCGTCATCGTCGCGAAGCCACCTTCGATGTCCCATGAACACGGTTTTCGAAGACCCGGGATCTCTATCTAGCTGGCGATACGTTGTGTCATCCATGCACCTGACGCATGCACAAAATCCGTGGACCACCTGCCCTGCGACATATCCGTAACCGAGATAGTCGTGCACCGTCGTGAGCAGTGCGGCTCTCATAGGGAAATATTCTTTCGCTGCGGCGTCCCACGTATTGGCTGGCGTTTTCCACATCGTGTCTAGCTCCTCTTTCAGCAGCCCCAGATACAGATTGATGTCGTTCCCTGGTTGTTTCGGCCCTTCAATTAGCATACTCATGTGAATGTACTTCCTCTTCATGCACATCCAGGGGGGAAGGTTGTACATCCACACAAACACAGGCCAGGTGCTATGTGTGCTTCTCTGGCTGCCAAACGGATTGACTCCATCGGTGCTCGCGCCCAGCACGATGTTCCTTGGATCGTCCCCAAATTCTGGGTGTTCGAAGTTCAACGCTTGCCACTGGCTCGCATCCTTAGGGTGACTCAGCATCTTGTCTTTTTTATTTATCTCCGGATCATTTTCGTCATCTTCTCGCTTCTTCTCCTCCCTATCCGCGTGCCAACGTAGGAGCTTTGCTAGCTTAGGGTCCGCGAAATACCGCTGCAGACGAGGAGTGATCGGAAAGTACCACACCACTTTTCGAGGAGCTTTCTTCCTCTTCTTGTATCGAGTGACGCCGCACACCGGACATATGGTAGACTCCGCGTGCTCGTCCCGATAAATGATGCAATCGTTCATGCACACATGGTATTTCACGTGCGGTAAATCCAGAGGACACACCATTTTCTTCGCCTCCTCGAAACTGTTCAGGCACTTGTTCCCCTTGGGAAGACGTTCATGCCAGAATGACATGTTCTCGTCGAAGCATGCGTCGGTCATTTTGTGTTTTACCTTCATCTCCAGAGCCATGAGCATTAATTTCAGGCGGGTATTCTCGGGCCTGCATCCTTCATACAATGGAGTAACCGCGTCTATCTCCAGTTGATCCAGCTTGGCTTTCTCTCGGGCGGCAGCTCTTGCGTTACCCGTCTGCTTGAGAAGCAGCTCTTGAATATGAGGGTCCTGCACCCAGCCCATCGATGGTCCATCGTCGTCTACTCCGGCATCTTCATCTTCATGATCATGCCCTTCGTCTTGATCTTCCTCATCATCATGTCCGACATCTTCTACATGATGACTGTGTCCTGCATCTACTTCGTGATCATGTCCTGGAGATTCTTCGTCTTCTCGCCCGCCCTCGCCGCTATTGTCTTGCTGCCCTTCCTTATTTCTTGCCCGGCCCCCATGGATGACTTCATAATCATCTTCATCACCTTGCCACCGATAGCCATCCATGAAACCACGCAATAGCAGGTGGTCCCGCACCTGTCTGGAATCCGGGTCCATAAGGCTCTTCAGCTTGCATCTTCGACACGGACATCTTATCTCCGTCTCGTTCTTTTGAAGCATCTCGGCCTTCGCGGAGCTCAAAAACCTATTCACGATGCCTTCGGTCATCGTGCAGACCATGGTCGCCTGCGGGGTAGAGCAAAACGATATTTTAGAACCAAAAAAAAATTTGGCATGACTTTGCCTAAAAATAGGACCAAAAAGAATGCATAGTGCCAAATTCTCGCCGAAACGGAAATGAATCAACATTCCGGCAAAATATTGGCAACTATCGCATTTCAAATACCGGTACCTGCAAACACAAACATATGCAACACCACAAACATACGTAGATCTAGGCCATAAAAAGTGTGTACGTTGTTGGAGGGAGAAAAAAGTAGATCTAGAACATAAAGAAAGCTTTCCCCTTACTTACCTATCAAAAAAAGGAAATTTAACCACTTAATTTGGGTGAATCTATGGTGCAAATGAGGTGAGGAGGAGGAGGCAGCCGAGACCAAGCTTGGTAGAGGTGGAGAGAATGAAGTGGGGAAAGTGAGTGTGGTAGGTGGCTGTCAAAAATATCTAGCTGCTCTTAGGTTACCAATGGCGCACCTCCTAAGAATGCGCCATTGGTAACCAGGGTTACTAATGGCGCACCTGGTGTGTGGTGCGCCATTACTAGTTTTGAAAAAAAAAATTGAAAAAAAAATTGTTAGTAGTGGCGCACCGTGGGTGTGGTGCGCCATTACTAGTTAAAACTAGTAATGGCGCACCAAACCACGGTGCGCCACTGGTAAGTCTGGGGAGGGGGGTGTGCCCAGGAGAAACTTAGCGGTGGCGCACCACACACAAGGTGCGCCATTAGTAATATAAACATTAGTGGCGCACCCATGTGTGGTGCGCCACTGCTATTTGGCAGTGGCGCACCACATACATAGTGCGCCACTAATGTCTATATTAGCTATAGCCCTTTTTCTAGTAGTGCTACGGGTTCGAGAATGATGTAGACATGATCGAGACACTTCTCCGGTCAATAACCAATAGCGGGACATGGATGCCCATATTGGTTCCTACATATTCTACGAAGATCTTTATCGGTCGAACCTTTATGACAACATACGTTGTTCCCTTTGTCTATCGGTATGTTACTTGCCCGAGATTCGATCGTCGGTATCTCCATACCTAGTTCAATCTCGTTACCGGCAAGTCTCTTTCCTTGTTCCGTAATACATCATCTCGTAACTAACTCCTTAGTCACTTTGCTTGCAAGCTTCTTGTGATGTGCATTACCGAGAGGGTCTAGAGATAGCTCTCCGATACACGGAGTGACAAATCCCAATCTCGATTCACGCCAACTCAACAGACACCTTCGGAGATGCCTGTAGAGCATCTTTATGATCACCCCGTTACATTGTGATGTTTGATAGCACACAAGGTATTCCTTCGGTATCCGGGAGTTGCATGATCTCATGGTCGAAGGAATATGTATTTGACATTAAGAAAGCAGTAGCAATAAACTGAACGATCATATGCTATGCTAACGGTTGGGTCTTGTCCATCACATCATGCTCCTAATGATGTGATCCCGTTATCAAATGACAACTCATGTCTATGGTTAGGAAACCTTGACCATCTTTGATCAATGAGCTAGTCTAGTAGAGGCTCACTAGGGACACGGTATTTGTTTATGTATTCACACATGTATTTAAGTTTCCGGTCAATACAATTCTAGCATGAATAATAAACCTTTATCATTAATAAGGAAATATAATAATAACCATTTTATTCTTGCCTCTAGGGCATATTTCCATCAGTCTCCCACTTGCACTAGAGTCAATAATCTAGTTCACATCGTCATGTGATTAACACCCATAGTTCACATCGCCATGTGACTAACACCCAAAGAGTTTACTAGAGTCAATAATCTAGTTCACATCGCCATGTGATTAACACCCAAAGAGTTCTAAGGTGTGATCATCTTTTTCTTGTGAGAGAGGTTTTAGTCAACGGGTCTACAACATTCAGATCCGTGTGTATTTTGCAAATTTCTATGTCTACAATGCTCTACATAGAGTACTCTAGCTCATTGCTCCCTCGTTCAATACATATCCAGATTGAGACTCAGAGTCATCTGGATTAGTGTCGAAGCTTGCATCGATGTAACCCTTTACGACGAACTCTTTATCACCTCCATAACCAAGAAACATTTCCTTAGTCCTCTTTAAGGTACCTAAGGATAATTTTGACCGCTCCTATGATCCACTCTTGGATCACTATTGTTCCCCCTTGCCAGACTCATGGCAAGGCACACATCAAGTCTAGTATACAACATGGCATACATAATATAACATATGGCTGAAGCATAGGGAATGACTTTCATTCTCTTTCTATCTTCTGCCGTGGTCGGGCTTTGAGTCTTACTCAACTTCATACCTTGCAATATAGGCAAGAACCCTTTCTTTGACTGATCCATTTTGAACTGCTTCAAAACTTTGTCAAGGTATGTGCTTTGTGAAAGTCCTATTAATCGTCTTGATCTATCTCTATAGATTTTGATGCCCAATATGTAAGTAGCTTCACCGAGGTCTTTCATTGAAAAACTCTTATTCAAGTATCCTTTTATGCTATCCAAAAATTCTATATCATTTCCAATCAGCAATATGTCATCCACATATAATATCAGAAATGCTATAGAGCTCCCACTCACTTTCTTGTAAATACAGGCTTCACCGTAAGTCTGTATAAAACCATATGCTTTGATCACCTCATCAAAGTGTATATTCCAACTCCGAGATGCTTGCACTAGTCCATAGATGGATCGTTGGAGCTTGCACACTTTGTCAGCACCTTTAGGATCGACAAAACCTTCTGGTTGCATCATATACAACTCTTCTTTAAGAAATCCATTAAGGAATGCAGTTTTGACGTCCATTTGCCAAATTTCATAATCATAAAATGCGGCAATTGCTAAAATGATTCGAACAGACTTAAGCATCGCTACGGGTGAGAAAGTCTCATCGTAGTCAACCCCTTGAACTTGTCGAGAACCTTTTGCGCAAGTCAAGCTCTGTAGACAGTGATATTACCATCAGCGTACGTCTTCTTCTTGAAGATCCATTTATTCTCAATGGCTTGCCGATCATCGGGCAAATCCACCAAAGTCCACACTCTGTTCTCATACATGGATCCTATCTCAGATTTCATGGCCTCAAGCCATTTGTCAGAATCTGGGCTTGTCATAGCTTCGTCATAGTTCGTAGGTTCGTCGTTGTCCAACAACATGACTTCCAGGACAGGATTACCGTACCACTCTGGTGCGGAACGTGTTCTGGTCGACCTACAAGGTCCAGTAGTAACTTGATCTGAAGTTTTATGATCATCATCATTTGCTTCCTCTCTAGTTGGTGTAGGCATCACGGGAACGGTTTTCTCTGATGTGCTACTTTCCAATTCAAGAGAAGGTACAACTACCTCATCAAGTTCTACTTTCCTCCCACTCACTTCTTTCGAGAGAAACTCCTTCTCTAGAAAGGACCCATTCATAGCAACAAAGATTTTGCCTTCGGATCTGTGGTAGAAGGTATACCCAATAGTTTCTTTCGGGTATCCTATGAATATGCACTTCTCCACTTTGGGTTCGAGCTTATCAGGTTGAAGCCTTTTGACATAAGCGTCGCATCCCCAAACTTTAAGAAACGACAGCTTCGGTTTCTTGCCAAACCATAGTTCATACGGTGTCGTCTCAATGGATTTAGATGGTGCCCAATTTAACGTGAATGCAGCTGATCTCATATGCATAACCCCAAAATGATAAAGGCAAATCAGTAAGAGACATCATAGAACGCACCATATCTAATAAAGTACAGTTACGACGTTCAGACACACCATTACGCTGTGGTGTTCCAGGTGACGTGAGTTGTGAAACAATTCCACATTGTCTTAAATGAAGGCCAAACTCGTAACTCAAATATTCGCCTCCGCGATTAGATCGTAGAAACTTTATTTTCTTGTTACGATGATTCTCCACTTCACTCTAAAATTCTTTGAACTTTTCAAATGTTTCAGACTTGTGTTTCATCTAGTAGATATACTCATACCTACTCAAATCATCTGTGAAGGTTAGAAAATAACGATACCCTCCACGTGCTTTGATGTCTACTACGCAACTTTATTCTTGTAGACTCGTGTTGGGCCTCCAAGCGTAGAGTTTTGTAGGACAGTAGCAATTTTTCCTCAAGTGGATGACCTAAGGTTTATCAATCCGTGGGAGGCGTAGGATGAAGATGGTCTCTCTCAAACAACCCTGCAACCAAATAACAAAGAGTCTCTTGTGTCCCCAACACACCAAATACAATGGTAAATTGTATAGGTGCACTAGTTCGGCGAAGAGATGGTGATACAAGTATAATATGGATAGTAGATATTGATTTTTGTAATAATAACAATAAAAAACAGCAAGGTAGCAAGTAACAAAAGTGAGCACAAACGGTATTGCAATGCTTGAAAACAAGGCCTAGGGTCCGTACTTTCGCTAGTGCAATCTCTCAACAATGCTAATATAATTGGATCACATAACCATTCCTCAACGTGCAACGAAGAATCACTCCAAAGTTCCTATCTAGCAGAGAACATAAGAAGAAATTGCTTGTAGGGTACGAAACCAACTTAAAGTTATTCTTTCCGTTCAATCTATTCAAGAGTTCGTACAAAAATAACACCAAGTTATTCTTTCCGATCGATCTATCCAAGAGTTCGTACTAAAATAACACCATATGATACGCATCAATCAACTCTAATGTCACCTAGATACTCCAATGTCACCACAAGTATCCATGAGTTAATTATACGATACGTATCAAACAATTTCAAATTCATAATACTCAATCCAACACAAAGAACCTCAAAGAGTGCCCCAAGATTTCTACCAGAGAAACAAGGACGAAAACGTGCATCAACCCCTATGCATAGATTACCCCAATGTCACCTCGGGAATCCGCGAGTTGAGTGCCAAAACATATATCAAGTGAATCAAAATAATACCCCATTGTCACCACGGGTATTCATATGCAAGACATATATCAAGTGCTCTCAAATCCATAAAAGTATTCAATCCGATAAAATGAAATCTCAAAGGGAAAACTCAATCCATCACAACAAGATAGAGAGGGGAAAACACCATATGATCCAACTATATTAACAAAGCCCGCGATACATCAAGATCGTGCCATCAAGAACATGAGAGAGAGAGAGAGAGATTAAACACATAGCTACTGGTACAAACCCTCAGACCCGAGGGTGGACTACTCCCTCCTCATCATGGTGGCCGCCGGGATGATGAAGATGGCCTCCGGTGATGATTTCCCCCTCCGGCAGGGTACCAGAACGGGGTCTAGATTGGTTTTTCGTGGCTACAGAGGCTTGCAACGACGGAACTTCTAATCTAGGGTTATTTCTGGGGGTTTCTGTATTTATAGGATTTTTTGGCGTCAGTTTCACGCGAAGATGGGCCTCGAGGTGAGCACAACCCACCTGGGCGCGCCTGGGCCTCATGGCGCACCCAGGTGTCTTGTGCCCACCTCCTTCACCTTCTGGTCCTCCCACAAAGCTTCTAGTGCCTCTTTTGTTCCAAAAAAAATCGTCAAAAAGTTTCGTTGCATTTGGATAACTTTTATTTCTGCACAAAAAACAACACCACGGTAGTTCTGCTGAAAACAGCGTCAGTCCGGGTTAGTTCCATGCAAATCATACCAAAACCATATAAAATTGTTGTAAACATGGCATGAATACTTCATAAATTATAGATACATTGGAGACGTATCAGCATCCCCAAGCTTAATTCCTACTCGTCCTCGAGTAGGTAAATGATAAAAGGAATAATTTATGAAGTGTGAATGCTAGCATAGTGCATAAGTTTGATCAATGATAATTTCAATCACTTTTCCTAGCATCATAACAACAACTATTTCTCATGAAACTCATCACGATAAAGTAGCAATTGAAAACGGAATTTTTGATGTGGAATGGTACCTATCATAATCATCATATACTATTTTCTTTTGTAGCATGGACATTTGGACTTGAATGATTCAAAGCAATAGTCTATAATTGACACGAGGACATCAATACTCAAGCAACCATGTCTTTCAAAATATCAACACTAAAGAAACCTATCCCTAGCCCATTATGCTCAATCATTGATCCATTCATGAAACACACTCAAATATTGGCTATGCCCAATGCACAAGTATGATAATAGTGTTCCCTAATTGGTCCTTTATAGGAGAAGATGGAGACTCAATAAAAATAAAAATCACATAAAGTAAATAGATAGGCCCTTCGCAGAGGGAAGCAGAGATTTGTAGAGGTGCCAGAGCTCAAAGCTTAAATTGAGAGATAAAATTGTTTTGAGAGGCATGCTTTTCCTGTCAACAAAAACGACCGAGAATTGCCAATACTTTCCATGCTAGATACATCATAAGCGGTTCCCAAACATAAAATAAAGTTTATTCCTTTTTCCACTATTCTTTCACAATCCATGGCTAGCCGTATCCACGGGTGCCTTCCATACCAACACTTTCCAAGGAATTTATTATTTGACAACATAAAATAAATTTCTTTTTCATTTCGGGACTGGGCATCCCTATTACCGCCACACTCTCGTGCGATGACAAGTGAAATAAACACTCATCTTGAGAATAACACATCTAGCATGGAAAAATATTGGCCACCCCCTGCCGCTTCATGAGCGGTACGGGCACACAAAAAGGAAATTCATTTTGAAAATTAGAGTTGGCACATACAAATTTACTTGGAACGGCATGGAAATACCGCATATAGGTAGGTATGGTGGACTCATTTGGCACAACTTTGGGTTTAAGAATTTGGATGCACAAGTAGTATTCCCACTTAGTACAAATGGAGGCTAGCAAATAGATTGAGAAGCGACCAACCAAGAAACGAAAACGATCATAATAGAGCATTAAACATAACTAACACCAAATAATGCACCACAAGTAGGATGTAACTTCATTGCATAGCTATTGACTTTTGTGCTTGCATAGGGAATCACAAACCTTAACACCAATATTCTTACTAAAGCATAATTACTCACCAACATGACTCACATATTATTATCTCCATATCGTAAAACTATTGCAAGAAATCAAACTTATCATATCCAATGATCTTCATGAAAGTTTTTATTATATCCCTCTTGAATATCCATTACTTTTGGGACTAAATTTATAGCTTGTGCAAATTGTCATCACTATTATCAACTCTCGAAATAATATAAGTGAAGCATGAGAGTGTTCGACAAACTACTCCAAAAAGATATAAGTGAAGATCAAATGAGTAGTTAAGTAAATAGATAGCTATGTGAGGACTCTCTCTTATTTAAAAGTTTCAGATCTAAGAATTCTATTAAAACAGCAAGCAAAACAAAATGAAATGATATTCAAAGAATAGCACACATCATGTGAAGAAGCAAAAAACTTAGGCTCAGCAGAGGCTAACCGATAATTGTTGATGAAGAAAGGTGGGATGCCTACCGGGTCATCCCCAAGCTTAGATACTTGAGACTTCTTGAAATATTATCTTTGGATGCCTTGGGAATCCCCAATCTTGAGCTTTTGTGTCTCCTTAATTCCTTTTATATCACGGTTTCCCTAAATTTTAAAAACTTCATCCACACAAAACTCAACAAGAACTCGTGAGATTTGTTAGTATAAATCAATGCAACACCTTATCATTCTCTACTGTAACAAATCACTAAAATTATAATTTAACATTGCATACTAAATGCCTCTGCATATTAAATACTCCTATCCTCAAATAGAATCATTAAACAAGCAAACATATGCAAACAATGCAAACATAACAGCAATCTGTCTAAACAGAACAGTCTGTAAAGGATGAAGCAAGATCCATATTTATTGAACTTAAAAAATTCTAAAAATTTACCACACTGTAGAAAATTTATCATAGCTTATTGTGTAAAAAATGTCAACATTTTATCACATTCTGACTTTTCTCGGGAATTTTTGTAACAGCGATAAACTTTCTGTTTTGAAACAGCAACTTATATACTTGCAAAATAAGCATGGTGAAGGCTATCCTTGCCACTTTTATTGAAATAAAAGATGCAAAAAATTATCTAAATAATATAAAGCAAATCCTAGCAAAATAAAATGACGCTCCAAGCAAAACTCATATCATGTGACAAATGAAAATATAGCTCCAAGTGAGGTTACCGATAATGTTGAAGACGAAAGAGAGGATGCCTTCCGGGGCATCCCCAAGCTTAGTTGCTTGGATCTTCCTTGAATATTATGTTGGGGGTGCCTTGGGCATCCCCAATATTAGGGTCTTGTCACTCCTTATTCTCCTCATATCGATATCTCACCCAAAACTTGAGAACTTCAAGCACACAAAACTTAACGGAACTTCGTGAGATAGGTTAGTATGATGAAGAACAAACCATTCACTTTGGTACTGTCAAAGACAAGATTGATAATTTTTCTCACACAATTCCTACTGTAGATTATCATTTCCACAATTTATATCACTTAATATAAGCTATGGAAACACTAAAACAAGCAAACTATGCATTGAAAACAGAATCTGTCAAAAACAGAACAGTCTGTAATGATCTGGACAATGACCATACTTCTGCAACTCTAAAAATTCTGAAAAATAAGGAAAATGTAGATAATTTGTATAACAATCATATGTAAAAATTTAAGATCAAAAGCACGTTCCAATGAATTTTAGAAATTCTTGGACTGGGCGCAAAAGTTTCTGTTTTTTGTACAGAATCAAGTCAACTATCATCCACACTATCCCAAAGGCTTTACTTGGCACTTTATTGAAACAAAAGCTATAAAACATGATTACTACAGTAGCCTAATCATGTTAACACACAAAAACAGTAGGTAAAAGTGTTGGTTTGTCTCCCAACAAGCACTTTTCTTTAATGCCTTTTTAGCTAGGCATGATGATTTCAATGATGCTCGCAAAGAAGTAAAGAATTGAAACACAAAGAGAGCATCATGAAGCATATGTTCCTCTCTCATAATAATTTTCAGTAGCATCATGAATGGTTTCATCAATATAACTATTACACAAAGCATTCCTTTCATGACCCACAAGCATAGAATTTTTATTACTCTCCACATAAGCAAAGTTCTTCTCATTCATAGAAGTGGGAGTATCATATGAAACTAGAATACTATAAATTGTTTCCACATTAAAAGAGTAATGTTCAGTAAAAGGATATTCAAAATTATGACAATAATTATCACTACTTTTTATAACATAAGTATCATCACAATAATCATCATAAGTAGCAAATTTTGTTCTCATCATAGTCAATTGAAACCTCTTCCAAAATAGTGGAATCATTACTAAATAAAGTCATGACCTCTCCAAATCCACTATAATCATTATAATAAGATTCAACACCCTCCAAAATAGTGATATAATTATTATCAAAAGTTGACACTATTCCAAACTCACTTTCATAAATATTGCAATCATCATAAATAGGAGGCATGCAATCATCATAACAAATTTGGTCATTCAAAGTAGAGGGACTAAAAAGATCATCCTGATGACCCACAAGTATAGGGGATATATCGTAGTCCTTTAGATAAGTAAGAGTGTCAAACCCAACGAGGAGCAGAAGGAGATGACAAGCGGTTTTCAGCAAGGTATTCTCTGCAAGCACTGAAATTATCGGTAACAGATAGTTGTGTGATAAGATAATTCGTAACGGGTAACAAGTAACAAAAGTAACTAAGGTGCAGCAAGGTGTCCCAAACCTTTTTGTAGCAAAGGACAAGCCTGGACGAACTCCTATATAAAGCAAAGCGCTCTCGAGGACACATGGGAATTGTTGTCAAGTTAGTTTTCATCATGCTCATATGATTCGAGTTCGTTACTTTGATAATTTGATATGTGGGTGGACCAGTGCTTGGGTGCTGCCCTTCCTTGGACAAGCCTCCCACTTATGATTAACCCCTCTCGCAAGCATCCGCAACTATGAAAGAAGAATTAAGATAAATCTAACCATAGCATGAAACATATGGATCCAAATCAGCCCCTTACGAAGCAACGCATAAACTAGGGTTTAAGCTTCTGTCACTTTAGCAACCTATCATCTACTTATTACTTCCCAATGCCTTCCCCTAGGGCCAAATCATGGTGAAGTGTCATGTAGTCGACGTTCACATAACACCACTAGAGGGAAGACAACATACATCTCATCAAAATATCGAACGAATACCAAATTCACATGATTACTTATAACAAGACTTCTCCCATGTCCTCAGGAACAAACGTAACTACTCACAAAGCATATTCATGTTCATAATCAGAGGAGTATTAATTATCATTAAGGATCTGAACATATGATCTTCCACCGGATAAACCAACTAGCATCAACTACAAGGAGTAATCAACACTACTAGCAACCCACAGGTACCAATCTGAGGTTTTGAGAAAAAAGATCGGATACAAGAGATGAACTAGGGTTTGAGAGGAGATGGTGCTGGTGAAGATGTTGATGGAGATTGACCCCCTCTCGATGAGAGGATCGTTGGTGATGACGATGGCTTCGATTTCCCCCTCCCGGAGGGAAGTTTCCCCGGCAGAACAGCTCCGCCGGAGCCCTAGATTGGTTCTGCCCAAGTTCCGCCTCGAGACGGCGGCGCTTCGTCCCGAAAGCTTCCTTCTGATTTTTTCCAGGTCAAAACACACCATATAGCAGAAGATGGGCATCGAGGGCCTGCCAGGTGGCCCACAAGGCAGGGGGCGCGCCCTCCACCCTTGTGGATGGCTAGTGGCCCCCCTCTGGTGCTTCCTTCGCCCAATATTTTTTATTAATTCCAAAATGACTCTCCGTGAAGTTTCAGGACTTTTGGAGTTGTGCAGAATAGGTCTCTAATATTTGCTCCTTTTCCAGCCCAGAATTCCAGCTGCCGGCATTCTCTCTCTTCATGTAAACCTTGTAAAATAAGAGAGAAAAGGCATAAGTATTGTGCCATAATGTGTAATAACAGCCCATAATGCAATAAATATCAACATAAAAGCATGATGCAAAATGGACGTATCAACTCCCCCAAGCTTAGACCTCGCTTGTCCTCAAGCGAAAGCCGAAATCAAAAAATATGTCCACATGTTTAGAGATAGAGGTGTCGATAAAATAAAATACGGACATGAGAGCATCATGATCATCTTTAGAACAGCAACATATATTGTCATATAATTTCTTATGCCAAAGTAACAATTCATTCACAAGGTAAAGTATGAATCAAGAACTTCATTGAAAACTAACAAATTTTGATCTCAGTCATTGAAGCAATTGCAATTTATCATAACATCGGAAAGAGTCAATTTAAGAGCTTTTCAGCAAGTCCAGATACTCAACTATCACTTAGCCTTTCAAAATTGCTAACACTCACGCGATACTTATGGGTTCAAAGCTTCAATCGGACACAGAGAAAGATAGGGGCTTATAGTTTCGCCTCCCAACCTTTTACCTCAAGAGTAATGTCAACAATAATACTTTATGATGACCTACATCCGAGTGGTTATATATATCTGGATCTTTCTCCAACACATAGTGCTTGCCAAAAGGAAAAAAAGTGTAAAAAGGAAAGGTGAAGATCACCATGACTCTTGTATAAGGGTAGAAGATAAAAGTAAAAGATAGGCCCTTCGCAGAGGGAAGCAGAGGTTGTCATGCGCTTTTATGGTTGGATGTACAAAATCTTAATGCAAAAGAACGTCACTTTATATTGCCGCTTGTGATAAAGAACTTTATTATGCAGTCCGTCGCTTTTATTTCTTCCATATCACAAGTTCGTATAAAGCTTATTTTCTTCACACTAATAGATCATACATATTTAGAGAGCAATTTTTATTGCTTGCAGCGATGACAACTTACTTGAAGGATCTTACTCAATCCATAGGTAGGTATGGTGGACTCTCATGGCAAAACTGGGTTTAGGGATGTTTGGGTGCACAAGTAGTATCTCTACTTGGTGCAAAGGATTTGGCTAGCATAAGAGAGAAAAGCAAGCTCAACATGTTGGAGGATCCATGACAATATAACTTCTATTCGGATATAGGAAAACATAACTCATTATGTTGTCTTCCTTGTCCAACATCAACTTTTTAGCATGTCATATTTTAATGAGTGCTCACAATTACAAAAGATGTCCAAGATAGTATATTTGTATGTGAAACCTCTCTTTCTTTATTACTTCCTATTAATTGCAACAATGACCAAAACTATGTTTGTCAATTCCCAACAAATTTTATTCATCATACTCTTTATATGTGAAATCATTACTCTCCATAAGATCAATATATGATCTCTTTATTTCCTTTTATTTCTTTCTCTTATTTTTATTCCCTCAGGATCATAGCAAGAAAGCAAAGCCCTCAACTCAAAACTACTCTTTATTATATAACTCACGGACACGATTACAAAGAGGGAACATAAAGCAAAACTCAAAGCTAGATCATACTAAAACTTTATTCTACTAGATCAAGATATAGCCAAAAGGATCGAACTAAGAAAAATGATAGCAGTAAAGGTGTGATAGTGTGATACGATACCGGGGCATCTCCCCCAAGCTTGGCAGTTGCCAAGGGGAGTGCCCATACCCATGTATTTATGTCTCTTTCTTCGGAGGTGGTGATGATGGAGTTGTTGATGATGAAAGAATTTTATCCTTCGTCTTCCAAGGCATAGGTTCACCATCGTAAAAATATGAACGAGTCTCTGGGATCCTCAAATCTGCAGCCAAACTGACCCTTTTAAATCTGTATTCATACTCACAGTTTTGGTTTTGAAGGTCATAGATCTGGGCTTGGAGATGCTCGATTTTCTCATGAAGCTTCAAGATGGCCTCCCCAATGTTCTTGGCATCCAGCTTGTGGCCACTAGTAAATTCAGCGATCATCATGTGGTTGGCGTTGAGTCCGTGTTCCACCATCCCTTGGCACTTGAAGACTTGCCGCTCCACTTCTTCGAGCCTTGTCTCCACGCTTCCGGTCTTCTTTGGCCCTTCAGTATCGCGGATGTGCAGCACCCCCTCATGCATCTCAACGGTTTGAGGGTGTTTCAGCACCTCCGCGAGATAAGGGTTGATGACCTTCTCGAAAAACTTGTCCTTGGGGGCGCTTGGAGACGTTATGGCGATCTGGATCTCTCAGAAAAACAACTCGAAACAAAGACAGGAGATATTGCCGTGGTACGGTGGTCAAAACCTTCGGAAGATTATATAATGAATTTTTACCAACCAAAAGAAGTATTGTGCAAGAAAACGGATTCCGGAGGGCACACGAGGTGGCCACAAGGCAGGGGGGCGCGCCCAGAGGGTAGGGCGCACCCTCCACCCTTGTGGTCTCCTCGTGTCTCTTTCGGACTACTTTTAATTTTCCTAATTTTTTAAATATTCCAAAACGAAGAAAATTTGCTATTGGAAACATTTTGGAGTCGGTTTACTTGCCGTACCACATACCTATTCCTTTTTGGAGTCTGAAACGTTCTGGAAAGTGTCCCTTATGTACTCCTCCGGTGTTACGGTATCAATTATATTTGTCTCAACATTTATGGGATTACCTGAGATATAATATTTGATTCTTTGACCGTTTACCACCTTCGGATTTGTACCCTCGGCGTTGTTGATTTTGATGGCACCGGAACGATAGACCTCCTCGATAATGTAAGGACCTTCCCATTTAGAGAGAAGCTTTCCTGCAAAAAATCTTAAATGAGAGTTGTATAGCAAATCATGATCACCTACATTAAACTCACGCTTTTGTATCCTCTTGTCATGCCATCTTTTAACTTTTTATTTAAACAACTTGGCATTCTCATAGGCTTGGGTTCTCCATTCATCAAGCGAGCTAATGTCAAAAAACCTCTACTCACCGGCAAGTTTGAAATCATAGTTGAGCTCTTTAATAGCCCAATAAGCTTTATGTTCTAGTTCAAGAGGTAAGTGACATGCTTTTCCATAAACCATTTTATACGGAGACATACCCAAGGGTTTTTATAAGCAGTTCTATAAGCCCATAATGCATCATCAAGTTTCTTAGACCAATTCTTTCTAGATCTATTAACAGTCTTTTGCAAAACCAATTTAATCTCTTTATTGCTCAATTCTACCTGACCACTAGACTGAGGGTGATATGGAGATGCAATTCTATGGTTAACATCATATTTAGCAAGCATTTTACGGAAAGCACCATGAATAAAATGTGAACCACCATCAGTCATTAAATATCTAGGGACTCCAAACCTCAGAAAAATAACTTCTTTAAGCATCTTAATAGAAGTGTTATGATCAGCACTACTAGTTGGAATAGCTTCTACCCACTTAGTAACGTAATCAACAGCAACTAAAATATGTGTATACCCATTAGAGGAAGGAAAATGTCCCATATAATCAAAGCCCCAAACATCAAATGGTTCAATAACAAGTGAATAATTCATAGGCATTTCCTGACGTCTACTAATATTGCCAATTCTCTGGCATTCATCTCAAGACAAGACAAACTTACGGGCATCCTTAAAGAGAGTAGGCCAATAAAAACCGGATTGCAATACCTTGTGTGCAGTTCTATCTCCAGCATGGTGTCCTCCGTAAGACTCGGAGTGGCACTTGCGTAGGATCTGTTCCTGTTCATGCTCAGGTACACAACGTCTAATAACACCATCTACTCCTTCTTTATAAAGGTGTGGGTCATCCCAAAAGTAATGTCTTAAATCATAGAAAAACTTTTTCTTTTGCTGGTATGTGAAACTAGGTGGTATAAATTTAGCAACAATGTAATTAGCATAATCAGCATACCACGGAGTATTACGAGAAGCATTTATGATAGCTAATTGTTCATCAGGAAAGCTATCATCAATAGGCAGTGGGTCATCAAGAACATTTTCTAACCTAGACAAGTTGTCTGCAACGGGGTTCTCAGCTCCCTTTCTATCAATAATATGCAACTCAAATTCTTGTAGCAAGAGAACCCATCTAATACGAAAGGGCATATGAATAGGCAGTTTGGCAAGTGAATAGGGCATACGAAAGGGCAAATGGTCTAAATGATAGTAGCTCATTGTTTTATAGGCTTTCTCATATTCAGTTGGAAGAGTTGAGGTAAGACTTTCAAAGAAACTCTCGACGGGAGAATCGAGTCTATTCAGGAAGAATTGCAGTAATTCTTCAATCCTAACGAAGTAATCCCGGAGGAATCCAATGAACAACAATGATTACTTAGGATCAGCTTGCGAATTTGCAGCACCGTAGTAGAATCATTACCAACGGCACACTATGCGCCTAAGTGCGAAAAGACAGTGCAAGCTTTGTTATGCCGAAACCTAAATGTAAAGTCAGCAACACTTCTAAATGCCACTTCTTCCCGCCGCATCCGTCTTCAGGACGATATAGTCACAGGTTCTCGACTTTATTTAAACGAAAGAAAAAGGTTAGTCCTGCTCCTAGACTTCCAATTCCAAGTAGTAGTAACGGAAAGGAACAGGTTTAGGAGAACTTTTTTATGTCTTTCTTATAGCGATCGCTGAAAGTCAGTCAATGCCCTGGCTTCAATGAATGAACACCGATGGGCTACGAAGTGGAGATGATGTCGTCGTGTCAATCTGTTGAACTAGGTCTACTTAGGCAAAGCTTAAGTGGTTTAGAGATCTAGCTTTTATTATTGAACGCATGGCGTAGCTAGGACCCCTCCAATCATGTTTGAGCCTATGTTCACCCGGGGCCAAAAAAGGAGAATTCCGGAATGCCTGCCGATGTTCAGATAAGGTGCATATCCCTTACCACTAAAGGAAAGGCTCGACGAAGGGGGGATATTAGCTGGGTAAGGAAAACGCTTTCGGAGATTGAGATGTCGATTTGTTTTTCATTGAAAAGGAAGAAGGCCGAGGGGATAGCAGCCTTCCTTCGGGCTTTGCCTGCCGACGTTCTAATAAAGAATTCCGGCTCGGCCCGGGAAAGCGCTGGCAACAACATAAAGAAAGGGGTCCATGTAGCTGCTGCGCCCGCCCACTGAGCAGCAGGTTCGGCATCTACTACAAAAGAGAGAATCCACTTCAGATAACCACGTCTCTGCTAGGCAGCGTGTGGAATGGCCGAGAGCGGACCAAATGGATATATAATCCAAGCCGAGAGTGGAGTTACGTGAACAACCGTCTGATGGAAAACAACTTTCACGTTCGGTTCAGAGAGCACTTTTTTCGTTGAGAATAAGTCCTTCCCTTTTGTGTGAATTCCCCAGCGGCGAATTAACAACTTGTGGGACCCTATCTATTCAATCTCTCGAGCCCCAAGAAAACCCCCCTCTCCCTTGGACTCAATCTCTCTTTTGACTCTGTATATGTGGGCACCTGATATCTATGAGGGTTAACCCACCCCGGTGACAGCATTCCTTTCTATTGCGCCTAAAATCTCTATTTCTGCAAATATGTCACGTGTTTCTATTGTTGCTTCCTATGGGGGTACATTACAACAAATCTTCTTTTTCTGCAGCATTGCTTCTATGGTCTTAGGAGCACTGGCCGCCATGGCCCAAACGAAAGTCAAAAGACCTCTAGCTCATAGTTCGATTGGACATGTAGGTTATATTCGTACTGGTTTCTCATGTGGAACCATAGAAGGAATTCAATCACTACTAATTGGTATATTTATTTATGCATCAATGATGATAGATGCATTCGCCATAGTTCCAGCATTACGGCAAACCCGTGTCAAATATATAGCAGATTTGGGCACTCTAGCCAAAACGAATCCTATTTCGGCTATGACCTTCTCCATTACAATGTTCTCATATGCAGGAATACCCCCGTTAGCCGGCTTTTGTAGCAAATTCTATTTGTTCTTCGCCGCTTTGGGTTGTGGGGCTTACTTCCTAGCCCCAGTGGGAGTAGTGACTAGCATTATAGGTCGTTGGGCGGCCGGAAGGTTGCCATGAGTAAGGTTGGGAGACTGAAGGCAGTTTTCCGTGCACTGGACACGTAGCTTACCGAATCAGTTGCAACACAGATGGGAATGCATGCTACGAAAGACAGGGTCAAGTCTGATACATCAACCGTCGACTCCATATCCTTGTATGAGTCCACAATCACTACACGAGATGAACCTGGGTTTGGTGAATGGAAGTTGTCCTTAGGTGTAATAGGACTCCCGGTTACTGCGCGCGATCGTATACTGAGGTGCTCCCCGTCGGTTGTTGGAACGACGCGAGCCGGACCAGGCCTCGATTCCTTTCAAAAAGATGAAGGGACAGAGGTGACTAATTCCCCATCTCATTTGGGGCGGAAAACGAATCGACATCTCGATGTGATACAGCCCTTTCCATTTTCATTGGGAAAGAACGGCGAAGTCCATCCGAACCCTCCAATGAAGAAATAAGAGGAGAGCAAAGCGCCAATGGCACGTGAAGCGCATGCGGAAGGGGCACGGAGAAATAAAGAAGTGTGGGGGAGAAGTAGCCGAGCGCATTCCCTTCGCTTCCTGGGCCCAAAGCAGTGCTTTGTTTCCTGGCCAAATCAATGATTTAGGGCTGATTGCAAAAGATATCTGAATAGAAAGATAGATCCATCCATCTATCCAGATATCTAAAAAAGAATCGATTTCGATTTCATGAAACCTTTGATTCAAAGAACTGCGCTTAGCCCCCCCGCTCATGAAATGGCTCTGCCGCAATGGATGGCAGAGGGTCCGTAGTACCCGAAGCACTGGAGTGATCCAGTAGCCGGGAAGGGGCCTAGAAGTGCCTACTACTACACCACACTACACTTGGCTCTACACATTTACAGAGCTTACCCCTGTCCAGTGTCTGGCAAAACGTTGGGGGCTTCAATCGTCGACTCGTTATCCCCATCTCAGCCCAGGCTAACGGAGCCTGACTTATTCAGGGGAGAGAGTGGAGCCTATCGAAGCACTCTTGAGAGTAAGATCCTTGGCTCCTCTTCATTCTCTACAGGGGTCTCTACCCACATGGAAGCGGGGCAGAGATGGATAAGATCAAACCCGGGAATAAGAAGCATTTGAAATGCCTTTTTGATCATTTTGATAGAGGGGGATGGATAAAGTGGGCAAAACAGACTCACATTTTTCAATCGAAAAGATGGGTTCTTTTTTCGTCTCGACAAAGAAAGAATCATCTTGAAAACGCTCCTAACCCCTTCGTAGGGCCGTGTATAGTAAGTGATCCGAACCTGCCCAGAGCGAGCCCCCCTTAGAGGCAAGTGAAGTTGGTGATCCGTATGATGGGCAACTATCTCCTGCGATTCGGAGAGGACTCAACTGTTAGTTAGTACCCCCTTGATTTCGGGGTGGACCCTTTCACTCTATTTTACTATATACGCTTAGCGAAAAGAATGTTTTTTGAAAGACCTAGGACATGGATTCTATATGACCTAATGGATCGTGACAAGTCGTTACTACTAGCAATGACTTCCTCTTTCATTACTTCATCCTTTCCATATCCCTCTCCCTTGTTCGATCTTACTCATCAAATGGCACTCAGTTCATATCTGTAAGTTCGTTCGATCATTGACAAGGTTCAAAGAAAGGGTGGGCCATTCACCATGAAGGCTAAAAGTGAGATAGGCTTTACTGGAAATTTTCGCTTACAAAGGCGAAGACAATTCCGCGTTTTTTCAGCCGATTCTCCGAAATTTAAGACAATTATCCTCACTCAAACTTCAAAAAGTCCTTTTTTTCTGATGTAAATTATGTATGTCTCCTTTGTCCTTCCTAACAATAGTCTAGTCTCCGATTAAAGGATTGATACGGGCGTGCTTCCTTGCAGAGGGTTGTTTTAGACACCTACCCACCAGAAACTTCGCTTTGCCACCCAGGTATAACCAAGTCAGAGAGTTAAGGTGTGTGATGCATAGCTAAAAAAACGCCAGTCACTATCTGAATGACTAAACAAATACCTGCTAATGAACCGAACCCCCACCAATAACTAAGATTGCTCGGGGTTGGATAATCTATCAAATGCTGGTTAAGTGTGGAGTATATAGGTTGTTTAAGAAGAGAGAATTGTTGGTTCCTTATAGTCATTTCTCTTTTCTATCGTTACAACTCCTCTTCCCCCTTATTTACCCCCTTGCCTTGATGGAAATTGGCTTCACTACGCCCTGAATAATCAAAAAGCTGCATGAGAAGATTCATCCCATTTTGGTGAGAGGGAGGCAGCGAATCACCTGGGCTACGGATTTGTCGGTTAGTTGATTCTCGAAATAAGGTCATTCGAAAAAAAAACTGCCGCTTTCTCTGCCGGTTTCTTAAGGCTTCAAACGAACGACTAGTCATTAAGAAACCCATGAAATCCAAGTCTATTTTTGACCTTTCATGAATAAGTTTTGCCTGGGCGCAAACTACCTAGCCCTTTTCAAAAGAACATCGATTTCCATCTCAACAAAGAAAGAACTCAAAATAAATGAAAGCAATATTGTTGTCCTATTACTCTTTTTTCCTTGTGGAGCTTTGGAAAGGGGAGAATTTGAATAAAGTAACTCTCGGAAACTCTTATTGGACGAGAGAGAGTCAATATGATATTGGCGTGGGTTCTACCAACTAAACGAAGAAGTTTTGATTGGATAAACAGCGTATAATGATAGACGCTTCTTCGGCACACATGGAGACATACCTCCCGTAGCTGACCCCTGAATTCAAGGATACTGCCGGCTTTGTTACTAACTGATAGAAACCCCTTAATACAATGTTTGTTTTTCATAAATGTCATAAGGTAGGTAGACCCGGTCTTGCGCTCATCCGGTTAAGTGGCACATTGTGCTAAGTGCTCGAACTGTTGGCTGATCTCAGCTGTATCGCCTCATACAAATTAGTTAAGCGAGAAAACAAACGGCTACATAGGAGCTCTATGGTGGACCACCAGCAGGAAGATCGAATGGCTTAGCGCATCCTGCGCCTACTGGACCTGACTTCGTATGATACTCTGATAGACTAGTCGAATGGCAATGGCCTAGTGGTTGTATCTGCTTGCCGATTCCTATTAAGAATACGAGAGTGACAAATGAGATGGAGATCTTGGCTATCATCAAACCATCCTCCCTCCGCTTATCTCTTTCCTTTCTATATGATAAGTCTACTCGCGCCTCAAGGGCCGGTCATTTACGCTCTCCACTGCATGAACAGCATTCCCAACTAGATCTGTACAGCTTCCATTGTCTCCTTTTCAATTCCCGACTCTAGCTCACAGGTATCCATAAGAGCGACCAGCCCTAAATGCTTAAACCTATCAATCCTCTCCTAAATTTCTTTCTTTTTGTCGTTGGGCAAGGAGCAATCCATTCAGCACTTTCCGATGGGGACCAAAAGCCACTGGGCTACCAAGAAGTCAGATTCAGTTCAGTCCCGTTTTCAAGATCCGGTTCAGTGTTTGGGGATGGCTTGGTCCAAGCCCACATCCATAGTAGATGGACTTGAGCAGGCAAGTATGCCACCTATTGATATGATTGATTATGACAATTATGATATGGACTGGACGGTTGTGCAACCGATTGTACTGACTCGCTTACCCCCGAGAACACCTAAGACATGGGGGTTATTTACGCAAGTAAGCCTAGCAAGGACCAAGATCTCGATCTAGCCTAGTTGGGGCTTTAGAGTCACAGGACATAGTACCAAGAACGGGAGAACCAGTAACAATTGATATGGATTTCCAACCAACGGATCTTCTTACCTTTGGACCGAAACCTTTAGCTGTTTCCTACTCGGTCTACAGCTTGGTTTGAAATGAGGGAGCCATACCGTGTGGTTGAAGCAGAGTACCGTTTTGCAGTGGATAGGGCACTATCTCTATTCGTAGCAGCATTGCGTATTGCTCTCACTAGGAAAGGGGGACATAACCCCTACTATAGAGCAGGAATGGAAGGGAATGAGCTCGGCTGCTTCTCCCCCACACTTCTTTATTTCTCCGTGCCCCTATTTAGTTAGTACTTTCGAGTTAAGAGCGAGAAAACGAACTATTTCATTTAATAAAAAAAGTGCAATGGCTGTAGAGTGAAAAGGCCATGAGGATGGCTACGGCTTTGAAGCTACTTTATCTACCATAGATAGAATGGAAGAGTTTTTCTCACTGCACTGATCCACCAAGGCTAGGGATATCCAATGGGATGGAGCTATTTCCCTTGGCACCTTATAGTCCTCAGACGATGAACAGAGCACTAGATGCCCTAATCTACTCCTATGCTAAGTGTCTTTGTTTGGTTTGATTTCTTGTGAAAGCGGCTAGCCCCATCACTAAAGCATGCCTGTTCCATATGAAAGGTGATGTAGGTAGGGCTGGTAGGGGAAGTAAGAAATAGGTGAGACTCGTTAATGAAACTAGCCTCGTTTTGTGTTTATAGGATTTAGGAGCCTGATCCTGGAGCTGAGCAAGCATGGGCACGATCCACATTGAGTGGAACTACTATAACTATATCTGTGGAAGGAAGGTGGAACCTTCACCGAATCATAGTTAGGTGGCACCCATTCCGCAGTGGGCCGATGTCACACTGTCGCTTCAATAGCTAGCGGGTAATAATCAGAAGTGAATCATCAACCACTCATTTAGAAGCCGCTCATGCAACAACGTTTAAGTAAATCCTTCCGCCCTTATTTTCTTTAGTCTAGTTGTTGGAGGAAATGCGCCTTGAACACATTACGTATACTAGCTGAGCTTTGTCCCTAATTGTGACTAGTTGTTATTAGTTTCGATCAATTTTCCCCCCAGCCGGCAATGCCTCAGCTTCTCAAAATCTAGGAAGCTCTGAAAAAAAGTCATCATTATGAAAAGATACTAGCGCTACTAATAAGGGAAGCTACTTTTTTCTAAGAAAGGAATAAAGCAGAAAACTAAAGAAAGAGATCTTAAGTGGGTCCCGCGAGTAGTTTGTCTTGTTTCAGTCCGTACAAGAAGATACTTTCAGGGTTGCCCAAGAAGGGACGGGCCTATCTATTGGTGGTACTAGTTCCGCGGGAGGGGCAGGATTTCGGTGCCGTCAGCATGGGTCCGGCTATCGATCACAAGGGTCTAGATACGGGTCTCGAACGGAAAAGTATGCTACATATTGCTCTGCTCCAGTTCCCTCTTCTTACACCTGGTCAATTCGTTGATCGCCCCTTTTATTTCTGATTTTCAAAAGGGCCCCGCTCTTGTCTTTGCTGACGAAGCCTTTATCTTTGTCTCTGTTATCCTCGTACCTGCTGATCTCTTTGACTGATAGAGTCTATGCTATTGGTGAAGCTGGTTCTACCTCAACAACAGGATCTGCAAATGGATTTTCAACTAACAGCCTCTACTTCAATTTGTGATGAAAGGTCGACTAGTTTTCACCGAATCTTCAATTACGCACCGGTAACTTTTTTCCATTTCCAAGGTCCAGAGGGGAAGACGAAGTACAGCCTAGTTCAGAGAGTCACGATTGAATCCAGGTTAATTCAGCAGCAGCTAGAACCGTATTGAAATGGTGGAATACGTAGTCCTCCCCAAACACTCTGCACAAAGTTAGTGAGCTCTGACAAAAACATAGCTCTTAAATTTGGTTAGACCATAAACATCCACCCAAGCACAATTATCACAAAGCCTCTATACTCAAACACCATGGAGAAATTGACCCTCCCCAATGAGGTCTGCATCCATGACATCCAGATTGACTCCAATAAGCGTTCCACCTTTACTGCCACTGGCTGGCTTGCAAAACCACTTGAAAAGCTTTCTGCCACCAATTGCCATTAACTCTTTATCTGAGAACTGTTCTCTCTTAGTTTCTTGCACACAAACTATGTCCACCCACTCTATCACTTCCGAAGGTTGCCCCCTTCTACCTGGCCAGGCCCCTCACATTCAAGATTAGTGTCTTCATGGCGGTATCTGTTTTTTGTTATGCCTCCTCTTAGCTCTGCTCGTAGTGTTCTTGTCACCAACTGGTATACAAGTACTGTGATTATCTAACTCTTCAACAATCTAAGTAATATCCTCATTCTCTGAATCAGAGCTTAACTCGACACTGGAAGACTGCTCCTTCTCATGAGCAGCTAACTTCTTTTTCTGAGCAGCTTCATAAAGCAATGCTTGAGCAAGTTCTCTTGCTTTAATAGAATTTATAGACCTGTCAATTTCCTCCTGTGTACTGCCCAACACTAGACCACTATCTACAGCAGATTTTACTAGAATAGCAGAATCAATGGAATTGCAAATAGCATATTTGTTAGTAGAAGACATACCTGGTTCATCAAGATTCTTGCGTGAAGCCATTCTTTCTGCATGTTGCTGAATAGGCTTGCCATCCTTTGGGATCCTATCCTAGCACTTGTCCTCGTTGCTTTAATTCTTGCATTTGCACCTCATTGAACTTCTCTTGTTCTTTGGTCATTCCAGAAAAAACCTCCATACCTTAATAATAGGGGCTTGTGTATAAAGGAAAGCAGTAAACCGGTCAAAGGCGAAGCTGTTCTATCTCAACTCTCTGACTTGAAGGAAGATGTGGCGGATCTCAAGGCTGGCTCTATTCCAAGTACAAGTTCCGAGGTGAAATGCGTTGATGTGGCCAATGGATATACAGTATAGTTGAATGGTTCGACAAGTTCACATGCCGTAGCTACCTGTTCTCCGCGATTAAATTGGTTCTTCTGCCTTGCCTTCTTATCTATCGGTCCCAAGGTCAAAGAAATAGGTTCAGTGGTTCGACCTCCCAAAGGTTAAAGAATGACATCGGTATTAAGACCACTCCCTCCGGATGATGATATGTCCCAACCATCTATAGCCCATGGTTCGTTACTCGGGAATTCGGAGAGGTCAGATGAGATAGATGGGTGTGCTCAAAATGGAATGATCCCCTTTTCTCATGTTTGCATTTTTGTTGTCCACAAACAAATAAAGAGTCCAAAAAGACGTACGCATAATAGACTCGGTACCTAGGTCAATGGGTTCAGTGGAGAATTGCATTACTGTAATAGCGAAGGTATCTATGAAATGCAGTACCAAGGTTAATGAAATTGAAAGGCACCTCTGACAACAGAATCAAAAGGGATTTGGCGGCTATAGACGACTCAGAGGGGTTTTCATAAAGAGAAGCTTTCGCGCAGTACACCTATTTTTCTATAGAAGTGAATGGCCCCTTAGTTGGCTAGTCTGATCAATCGGCAGGCTCAGCCTCTATGTCATACTCTGATATAGAAAGAAAAGAACCGAACTCCTGGAGGGTGAAAGAAGAATCTCAAGTTGATACTCTGCCAAGGGATCTGTCCACAACTGGTACTTCACATGCCTTAGAAGTAGATTTGAATGAGAATGAATGAAATGAGCAAACGTTACTAGGAAGGTGAACTCGCTATCAAACTACTGCCTGCGCTAGGGGAAGCGCAAAAGAAAAACCAGTTTCAAGCAAGATCTGATACCCTTGAAGGACTCCCAGGAATGAGAGAGCAAGTACAAGGACAATCTTATTTTCTAAGGATAGGCGGTATTCCATAATTAACATAGTTCGGTTAGAGTGGATTTGAAAAGCTACAGCAGATCGATAAGTTGCTAATTTAGCTAAGTCAACTCCACTACGGAATCTAGCTCTCCATAAGAGGGTATTCCCAATGAGACAAGTAGTTTATCGAAGGGACCCTCTGTCTGAAGATTGTAGTCCGGATTTCTCGGAATAGAATAATTGAATAAGCAGGTGCAGATGGTCAATCTCCATCTTGAAGCCAAGTCTCTCTGTCTTCTTATTTTATATAAAGGTATAGAGAATAACTCGATCGATCGTAGAATGATTTCGTGATCTGATCTTCATTTGGCCGGCTTTCGCTCAATCCGTGGCTGTAGTGATAAGGCAAATCAAAGGGGTCAAAAAAGAAGATATAGAATTGTAGCTAACGGGGTTCGCTCGCCCTCGCCTGTCACTATAGCGTGTCAAGTTTCTCTCTTTCCAATCGGGATTTTTTAGGTGTGAAGTGAAGTTCACCAGAAACGCTAGCTATATGCTTAACACAGGGTAGGGGAATGCTATTTCTGTAAGATTTGGGTAATTTGTTTTGTAGAAGGACTCACTTGACCAACGCTTGCACTTGTTTGTGTTAATGGATCCAGCAAGACTCTAATATGATTTCTAAGGATTTGAAGAACGACGTGTACATGTTTCATTTCACCTAATCCATCATTTGAGGAGTGGGTTTCGCGATTGGGCTCAGATAGGGGTAAAGAGGGGGAACGGAGGCAGAGTTGATAATTGTACGGTTTCCCACTAAGCGCGAGCATAAAACTTGATCCTTCCTCACCGTAACCATGGTGTCAAGTTGATTCGCACCGGATATCGATACCTTCAGCCAAGACCCATTCTTAAGTACAAGCCAGTGGTGGTGTCCGGTCGAAGGAAGTTAGTGCTAAGCACTATTAATATCGTATCGAACCTGATGAGTATTTTAGAGTATCTTTGGACCCCAAAGAGAGTCAATAAATACTCCATTTTTAGTTATGGTTGTGCAACCGATCGTACCCATCTTTAGAACGTTATTGCCCTTGCGGACAAGAAGAATCGATCTATCAAAAATATGTTATGTAATGTATTCAGTTGAGTTGAATCCTGTGCATGACCAAAAGAAAGGAAAGATCCGTGTGTATGAAAGCCGTCTGGACCCCAACTGGAACAGGAACATTGTCTCTTGATTTCTTCTTTGAATTCAGGTATCAATTCAATTATGATATGAAGAAAAGAGAGAAAGAATTAGTTCCACCAAAGGAACCCCAGTGAAATGCCTTCCTGGCTTTCAAGCATTTTGCGTTGCTCAAAGCCTAGAATCTTGTATCTGGGAACTGGGAAGAAGATAGACGGTCAACGGCTGTTGCCAATAGTCCTGAATCTGCAAAGCTACTGCAAACACATGCAACACAGGCTACAAGAATAAAGAAACCATGAAACCAACCTAAAATCACTGCCAACACTTAGTTGGTTAAAGCCCAGGAACCACTTGTGTTACACCGGTGAAGCAGAAGCTCCGAAAGCTGTCCAAGGAGCCAGCCATAGGTGGGTTCTTTACTGGCCATAGGTAGGTCCCTTACTACTGGATCCTCTAAGCAGGGAGAGATCGTAGCTAGTATGAATTGGAAGAACGATCATACCGAACCCAGGATCCTGCAACTATTCTTCCTTCGTTCAAGACTTGCTTTTCTCGCGGGTTGAATGAGTGAGCCTTGGCCATACATACTGAGATTCAACAGTCAACTTTGGAGTCCGTCCTAAAGCCCCACCAATCAACATAGGTGATACCAGGGTAGGTACTTGAAATACGAGAATAGAACCCATGCTGATGTACCTTAGCTTTTCCGCTCTTCCAATCCTAAACAAGATCATAAATAAGAGTCCCAGGCCGCTTAACGCCCTCTTAGCACATATGATAGGAGCTGGCATACAGAATTACAAGAAGTTGGTACTTTTTCCAATCCTTTCTGCTTTCTCACCAGCAAAATAGGATCGATCGCGAAATCAAAGAAATCTTTCACCTCACTTCTAAGATGAGCTAGCGCTCGCATCACCTTTCGATATCCTATATTTTTTATATTCAACAAGTAGCATTTCCACGGCATTCTTTAGATGGATTTCACTGCCCCTCATCTACTCCTCAACTAGGTATCTATTTCTCAATACGGTGCTTTAGTGACGAATTCTGGCATCGCATGTATCTCTTAATCAAATAGGGTCTCCCGGATAGGTCAAAATGAATGTGACACCCGTGATAGGACCACTACTGATTAAACTAAGCCCTTTAAGGAAGGCGTACGACAAACACTTGGACTAAAGCATGAGCTGGATCAAACCACTATACCTGATATATCACGAAATCTATACTGGATTTTCAGCGCTGCGCTCAAGGTCAGGAAGAAGAAGAAGTGTGTGAGATTTGTAATAAGTGTGATTGGAGAAGCTTTTAAAGAAGTGGAGGAAGTAGAATGGATAAATTCTATCAATTTCTAGCTCTCATAGCTGAATGAAGAAATAGATAATGGGATGCATTAATAGTTTCATCCAATTCCTAGCAAGTCAAGTACATAATAGTATAATTGAGTATTTAGAAAAGCATGTCTAAGACGAGTCGGTGTTGTATGCTGAGTGTGGTTTCTTCCTGTTTCCGGAGTAGCCTCTATATATTGAGTTTATAGGATGGAGTCCATATCCCTCCTTTTTTACTTCATGGATCTTGTCAGCATACAGGATACTGTCGTAAAGAAAGCGGGTATCTTAGAATATGGATCAGCAGCGGATACCAGATTGGTAAAAACCTGCTCAAAAAGCAAGAGTTGATGGTTTCGGGAAAGCTAAGCTAAAGCAAGCAGTAAACTAGTGGGTGCAAGTACGTTAATGAAAAAAACATGATAGAAAATTCTACCGTTAGCAGCGACTGCGACACTTCGTAACAGCTCCTTAGAGATCAATGTCTTATTGGTATTTGCTCGATTGCAGGCAATAACGTTAGTAAATTAGGTGAATGTACGTAAATCGAGGTACACGAGTCTAGCCAGGTATAGGTAGAAAAGGGGTATAGTAGGTCTCATGGAAAGGGAGATAGTGGGATGAATAGTTCATCGTGCAAGTGTTACGAATAGATAGAAGTCTCGACTCCGTCCTTCGAAAAGAAGATGGTTCGCGCTAAGGGTGACTAAAGGCAGAGAATTCTGTACGCCAAGAAGAAAAGAAAGTTTGTAGGGGTGAGAATGAACTTTCAAACCCTTTTTCTTGCCCCTATCCTTTTTGCTTTCGATAACTTCTATCGCTTCCTAATCATATGAGTCTAGTGCAACATACTACTACTAATATGGAGTCATATTCTTATTAAGCCTCCTTTCCCAGATCCAAGTTCCGAATCCCAGGGAGAGATCAAGACAATGTAGCAGGGTTGGCAAGCATACCTGTATCACTGAGCAAATCCAAAGCATACTTTCCCTCTAAAGAGTGAAGAAAAAGACTTGGTACAGCTAGAATACCGAGTGGATGTGGAATCCTACTTGAATTCCAGTCAGAAAAGGAAAATCGAATCCAGAACTTGCTTACTTCGGCTTGATCAGATACTGGAATCCAATCGGGGAACTTGGTTATTGACCCACTAATCTTTTCCTCTTTCGAGTCCAAGTCTCAAGAGGGCGCTTAGGCCGGGCCCTTCTCCAGAGTTCTGATACCGATATCACTATTTCATTTAGTTGATTGATTTCCCTTAGAATTTCACTCCTCCTCAAGTCCCATTTTCGGTCAAGTAGTGGCAAGTATCATCTGTATCTGGCAGATAAGCTTTCACATGCATGAATTGAACTACCGAGATCTTTTCTTACTTGGCAACTACAGCCTCCCCTTCGGGATTCGAGATTGAAGAAGAGGAAAACTGCTTCTAAAGGGAACTGATCCGAAGCAACAAGTCCTAGACCTAGAATGCAGGTACCCTAGTCTTGAAATATGCCATGAAGAATGAAATCTCTTGTTTTCATTCATATCATCAAAACAGTTCTTCTTTCACGGCCACCCCTCAATTCAAGAGTTCCGATTGGATCAACAAGAATCCAATCTGTGTGCCAAGAAGAAAAGAAAGGGATTTCATCAAGTGCAGACAAGAAAGATACCGAAATCAGGAACCATGGAAAGCAGATACCAGATTCTATATATATATATATATATATATATATATATATATATATATATATATATATATATATATAAGGGATATAAGTGCTGGATCTGAACTATTGAAATTAGTGAATTGGCGGAAAAGCAGGAATGAAGGTTGGGACAGAAAGGGGAGAGGAGAGCCCGGACGAGGAAAACAAGCACCCCTTTTAGGATTCTAGGAAACAAGCAATACTTTCCCATCTTCAACTGAACTGAACAGAGCACAGAGACTAGAATCAGAACTGGAATTCCCTTCTCTGAATTCAAAAGCCCACCCGGACTTGGTTTGAGAAGTAGCTTGTTCAATTTGTCCTCAGCAGAAGTGAAACCTGTTGCCAAGAGATCGAAATTCCAATCAGAAAATAAGTACTTTGAATCAAGAAATGACATTGCGTAGAAGTGAAGTGAACTAGAGAATTCCAGTCAGAAAAGCAATCGGATACTGAAATCTCTTCTCTGAAAGCTAAAGCTTTACAGATTATAGGAAAGCAAGCACCACGAAGGGCAGTACCCAAACTATAGGTTATCTTGTGTCTGGGCAAGCAAGGTCAAGTAGTGGCATCCTATTACCCTAAATGGAAAGCAAAGTAGGTTATTCAGCCATCCCTCGCGAACAATCAAAAGTCCCAGTTTCCTTAACTAATCTCGCCAATTTATCACTTGACTGACCCAGAGACTAATCTATCGTTGGCCCAGGCAAAGAGTGAGAAAAAGTAGCAAAAGGAGTAGCTTGCAGTGAGGAATGAAAGCTGGTGTTTTACCACCATTCAGCAAGAGAAACCCACTGGAACCTTTTCATAGGACCATAGAAAACATGCTGCTTCCTGTATAGAGATGACTACTTCTTTAATGAAGTTGATCGCCTATCTTAAGTGGTGGTGATCGACTCCACGAATAGCCTGAACCTGAGAAATGTAGATCTGCAAACGGGAACTTCCTGTTGTCTCGAATCAGGTCTGCTATTTCTATTCATAACTCTCTGGCTGGAATCGACCAAAATAGCCCTTGACGGCAATAAGAGGATCCTAACCACTACACGGTTCGAAATATCAATCGAATGATACCTCAATTGAACCTGCTGAGTCAGTTATTGGAAAGATATCACTATCAGCCTCACAGCAATCTTTAGGAAAATGCAGACACAGTAGTTTTTTCGAAACTTGTTCAGACACCGCAAGCAACTACCAGTATCGATCTTCTAAAGAAATGACCTTCGTTGCCGAAGTGATAGACAAACAATTCTATAGCGGACTTGGACTAGCGACACATTTCTCCATATATGAAATTCAATTCACCCGACATCAAAGAGAAGCTCAAGCTCGGGATCAAAGATCAGCTACAGATCGGGCTGGCATTCATCATAGTCGGCAGCTTACTTTTGACTGAAACATTTACTTTACACTACATGCATAAGAATCTGATGGAAAATGACTGCAATGCAATCAATTTCTCCCTTCCTCGTGCGCGTGTATCGTATATAGTTCAATGAGAAACAATGCTTTCTGATATTCACGAATTGGATTCGAACCAATGTCCCCCGACTCCTCTACCGAATAAGGATCGTGATTCACATTTCCTTGTTCTCTTTCTAGCTGGCCATATGGGTGGCTGCTATCATCCCCTTTTGATAGCTTCTTATCCGCATCCGCGAGCATAAGCAGAATAGCCTGAACACTCATAGCGATTACCTCAACCCTTGTCTTTCCTTTGGCTCCGCTCGGTGGAGGGAACCCAATGTACCAATTCTTTTACTCGACCCTGCTCCTTCTTCTTTCTCATTTGCCTCTTTCCCTCTCTCCTGCTCCCCCCCCCCCCGACTGTCACTCTATGGCAAAGCTAAAGCTTTCCTGGCGCTTGGTGAATAATCTTTCTATAGGGACAAATAAAAGCCCAGTTTTGACCTTGCTGCATATAACATCTAGCATTTCATGTGTCTGAATGTAACAGCCAATAATCTGGTTTGCAAACCTATCTTTGCCCTCCTCGACTGCGGGAGCCCTCCATCATTGCAGTACAATGGACGTTAATTTCAAGCGTAGCTTACTAGACATACGGTCAAGAACTTCTTGCAGCCTTCGAAAGAAGACTTTAGACATGACGCCAACACCTACGATAGGAATGCCGAATAGTATATCGTCTGTGTAGCGAGCGAAATAGATGTACTTGGTAGAATCCCCATTCTCCTCTTGGGCCATAGCATCGAATTGCAGGTCGAGTTGATGCAGGAATGATTGAATCAAAACAGGCGAGATCGGTGATCCTTGTGGAAGGCCGACTTCATTGTTTGAGTAGTCATTCCCTTTCTTAGAAAGTATCGGTGTCTTGAGAAAGCAATTGATGAGGTCAATGAGAGGAGCGTTATCTGTACCTAAGAGCTTAGACAAATGTTCAAGTAGTAACCGATGGTCTATGCTATCAAAACACTTGACCACGTCCACCTGAACCATATAATCCATAGACGGCCATTGAGTTAATGCACGAAAGAAGGGCCGAGAACCTTGCGGAAGCCCGCGCAGATGGGGAAATTCATGGATCTAATGAGTCATTGAGTAGCTCTGCCAACACGGTTAGTATAAGTCGATCGGCTGCCGCCGGTTGAGTGATAGGCCTACCTAAATGCTCCCGGCCTTTTCTTTGGTCTAAAGGACCTAAACTACTCACTTGCCAAACTGCCTATTTATATGCCTATTCATAGGACCTAAACTAGGTTTAGCATCTTTCTTTTCCATAAGATATTTGATAGCAGCATGATCAGTGTGAACAGTTACTTTGGAATCAACAATATAAGATCTGAACTTATCACAAGCAAAGACAACTGCTAAAAATTCTTTTTCAGTAGTAGCATAATTTCTCTGGGCACTGTCTAGAGTTTTACTAGCATAATGAATAACATTCAATTTCTTATCAACTCTTTGCCCTAGAACAGCAGCAACAGCATAATCACTAGCATTACACATAATTTCAAATGGTAAGTTCCAATCAGGTGATTGAACAATAGGTGCAGAAATCAAGGCTTTCTTAAGTATTTCAAATGCTTCTACACAATCATCATCAAAAACAAAAGGAACATCTTTTTGCAAGAGATTGGTGAGAGGCCTAGAAATTTTAGAGAAGTCTTTAATAAACCTCCTATAGAAACCAGCATGGCCAAGGAAACTTCTTATACCTTTGATATCTTTAGGACACGGCATCTTTTCAATAGCATCTACTTTAGCTTTATCAACTTCAATACCTCTTTTAGAAATTTTATGCCCCAAGACAATACCTTCATTAACCATAAAGTGGCACTTCTCCCAATTCAAGACAAGATTAGTTTCTTCACATCTCTGCAAAACTCGATCAAGGTTGCTTAAGCAATCATCAAAAGAAGTTCCGTAAACGGAGAAATCATCCATGAAAACCTCAACAATCTTTTCACAAAAATCAGAGAATATAGCAGTCATACATCTTTGAAAGGTAGCAGGTGCATTGCATAAACCAAAAGGCATATGTCTATAAGCAAAGGTACCGAAAGGGCAAGTAAAAGTGGTCTTTTCCTGATCATCTTTTGACACAGGTATTTGAGAAAAACCAGAATAACCATCTAGAAAGCAAAAATGTGTATGTTTGGATAGTCTTTCTAGCATTTGATCAATAAAAGGTAGAGGGTAATGATCTTTTCTAGTAGCTTTGTTTAATTTGTGAAAATCAATTACCATTCTATACCCTGTAACAATTCTTTGTGGAATCAATTCATTCTTATCATTAGGAACAACAGTAATACCTCCCTTCTTAGGGACACAATGAACGGGACTTACCCATCTACTATCAGCAATAGGATAAATTATACCTACCTCCAGAAGCTTTAGTATTTCATTTCTTACCACTTCTTTCATCTTAGGATTTAACCGTCGTTGGTGATCAACAACTGGTTTAGCATCATGCTCCAAATTAATTTTGTGCTGACATAGAGTGGGACTAATGCCCTTAAGATCATCAAGAGTATATCCAATAGCGACACGGTGCTTCTTCAGAGTTTTCAATAATTTCTTTTCTTCATGCTTTGAAAGGTTAGCACTAATAATAACAGGATATATCTTCTTTTCATCAAGATAAGCATATTTCAAAGTATCAGGTAATTGTTTAAGCTCAAACACGGGATCTCCCTTGGGTGGAGGAGGATCCCCAAGGATTTCAACAGGAAAGTTGTGTTTCAAAACAGGCCCTTGATTAAAGAATATTTCATCTATTTCCCTTCTTTCATTCATGAACATATCATTTTCATGATCTAGCAAATATTGTTCTAAGGGATCAGTAGGAGGCACGACAATAGAAGCAAGACCAATAATTTCATCCTTACTAGGCAATTCTTTATCATGGGGTTGTCTACGAAATTTAGAGAAATTAAAATCATGAGACATATCCCCTAAACCAACAGTAACAATATCTTTCTCACAGTCTATCTTAGCATTAACGATATTCAAGAAAGGTCTACCAAATATAATGGGACAAAAGTCATCTTGTGGGGAAGCAAGAACAAGAAAATCAATAGGGTATTTTATTTTTCCACACAAGACTTCAACATCTCTAACAATCCCAATTGGTGATATAGTATCTCTATTGGCATGCTTAATAGTAACATCAATATCCTCTATCTCAGCAGGTGCAATATAATTCATAATTTCTTTATATAAAGTAAAAGGAATTGCACTCACACTAGCACCCACATCACATAAGCCATGATAACAATGATCTCCTATTTTAACAGAAACAACTGGCATGCCAACAACAGGTCTATGTTTATCTTTAATATCGGGTTTAGCAATTCTAGCAGCTTCATCACAGAAATAAATAACATGCCCATCAATATTATTAACCAAGAGATCTTTAACCATAGCAATGCTAGGTTCAACTTTAATTTGTTCAGGGGGTGTAGGTGTTCTAGTATAACTCTTACGAACCACAGTTGAAGCTTTAGCATGATACTTTATTCATAATCAGAGGAGTATTAATTATCATTAAGGATCTGAACATATGATCTTCCACTGGATAAACCAACTAGCATCAACTACAAGGAGTAATCAACACTACTAGCAACCCACAGGTACCAATCTGAGGTTTTGAGACAAAGATTGGATACAAGAGATGAACTAGGGTTTGAGAGGAGATGGTGCTGGTGAAGATGTTGATGGAGATTGACCCCCTCTCGATGATAGGATCGTTGGTGATGACGATGGCTTTGATTTCCCCCTCCCGGAGGGAAGTTTCCTCGGCAAAACAGCTCCGCCGAAGCCCTAGATTGGTTCTGCCCAAGTTCCGCCTCGAGACGGCGGCGCTTCGTCCCGAAAGCTTCCTTCTGATTTTTTCCAGGTCAAAACACACCATATAGCAGAAGATGGGCATCGGGGGCCTGCCAGGTGGCCCACAAGGCAGGGGGCGCGCCCAGGGGGGTAGGGCGCGCCCTCCACCCTTGTGGATGGCTGGTGGCCCCCCTCTGGTGCTTTCTTCGCCCAATATTTTTTATTAATTCCAAAATGACTCTCCGTGAAGTTTCAGGACTTTTGGAGTTGTGCAGAATAGGTCTCTAATATTTGCTCCTTTTCCAGCCTAGAATTCCAGCTGCCGGCATTCTCCCTCTTCATGTAAACCTTGTAAAATAAGAGAGAAAAGGCATAAGTATTGTGCCATAAAGTGTAATAACAGCCCATAATGCAATAAATATCAACATAAAAGCATGATGCAAAATGGACGTATCACATCCTCATTAATCATAGCATCCCCAAGCTTGGGAAAATCATTAATTGCAGCAAATAAATTCTCAAACATGTCATTCTTATCAAACATAACATCCCCAAGCTTGCGGCTTGGCATATCATAAGCATAATCACTCTCATCATTAATAGTATGAATAGCACCAACAGTATAACAATTATTATCATAATAATTTCCCAAGTTGGTGCCAAAAAGATTTTCAAGATTATAAGAAGTATCATTATCTTCCCAATCATAGTCATCACAACAAGCAATAGGCATAACAAAATCATCATCAAGTGTATCATCTTCCACAATTATTTTTGATTCATCCTCGTGAGGCACAACAATAATAGGAGCAACATCATTTGGGAGAGATACCTTTTTACCTCTACTCTTTCTTCTTTTCTTCTTCTTCTTCACCACATCATGTGTGGGTTTAATTAATTTTTTCGAGCTTCTTATTGATGAGATTGGTTGAATAGGGAGATCCTCCTCGTCACCTATTTCATCATGAGAGACAATAGGAGGGAAAGTGGAAATCTTTACCCTTTCATTAGTATTCCTTTTATATTCTATTGGTTTTCCCATATTTCTATAGTTGGCAATATAAGCATTCTCATTGCAATTTACCATGCAAAACATATAGATATTTTTTAGATTAGTTTCAATGTCGTCCGTGAGAATGAATACTTCAAACCAACTATTTTTATGTGTCAATTCTTCACTCCCCAAAAATACAGAAAGCTCATTATAAAGTTCAAGGGTGATCAAGTCATTACAATATTTTGCCATGATTCGGTCATGAAAAAGTTTACATTGGAAATTAAGATGACCAACCTTATTGCAAACTTCACAAGTAATAGGACAAAGAGAACATAATTTTGTAGCAAATTCATCTGTCACTTTGAGCAAAATATTGGTTCTATCATGTTTATGCTTCTTACAAAATCTATCATCCCTATAAGGCACGTTTTCACAAAATCTTTCCACTCCACAAAAATTGACATGCTTATAAGAAACATTTTTGTTATGACTAGTGCAATCATCATTAGCATTTTGGATATTCATAGAATTCATACTAACAACATTGCAATCATGCTCATCATTCATGCCAATCATTTTATTGAATTCTTCTTCTATCAATTTAGCACAATTTTCCTTTCCATCATTTTCAAGAAAGACATTATAAAGATGAATAATATGAGGCCACCTCAATTCTATTTTTTTTTGTAGTTTTCTTTTATAAACCAAACTAGTGATAAAACAAGAAACTAAAAGATTCGATTGCAAGATCTAAAGATATATCGTCAAGCACTCACCTCCCTGGCAACGGCGCCAGAAAAGAGCTTGATGTCTACTACGCAACTTTATTCTTGTAGACTCGTGTTGGGCCGCCAAGCGTAGAGTTTTGTAGGACAGTAGCAATTTTCCCTCAAGTGGATGACCTAAGGTTTATCAATCCGTGGGAGGCATAGGATGAAGATGGTCTCTCTCAAACAACCCTGCAACCAAATAACAAAGAGTCTCTTGTGTCCCCAGCACACCAAATACAATGGTAAATTGTATAGGTGCACTAGTTCGGCAAAGAGATGGTGATACAAGTATAATATGGATAGTAGATATTGATTTTTGTAATAATAACAATAAAAAACAGCAAGGTAGCAAGTAACAAAAGTGAGCACAAACGGTATTGTAATGCTTGAAAACAAGGCCTAGGGTCCGTACTTTCGCTAGTGCAATCTCTCAACAATGCTAATATAATTGGATCACATAACCATCCCTCAACGTGCAACGAAGAATCACTCCAAAGTTCCTATCTAGCAGAGAACATAAGAAGAAATTGCTTGTAGGGTACGAAACCACCTTAAAGTTATTCTTTCCGTTCGATCTATTCAAGAGTTCATACAAAAATAACACCAAGTTATTCTTTCCGATCGATCTATCCAAGAGTTCTTACTAAAATAACACCATATGATACGCATCAACCAACTCTAATGTCACCTAGATACTCCAATGTCACCACAAGTATCCATGAGTTAATTATACGATACGCATCAAACAATTTCAGATTCATAATACTCAATGCAACACGAACCTCAAAGAGTGCCCCAAGATTTCTATCGGAGAAACAAGGACGAAAATGTGCATCAACCCCTATGCATAGATTACCCCAATGTCACCTCGGGAATCCGCGAGTTGGGTGCCAAAACATATATCAAGTGAATCAAAATAATACCCCATTGTCACCACGGGTATTCATATGCAAGACATATATCAAGTGCTCTCAAATCCATAAAAGTATTCAATCCGATAAAACAAAATCTCAAAGGGAAAACTCAATCCATCACAACAAGATAGAGAGGGGAAAACACCATATGATCCAACTATATTAACAAAGCCCGCGATACATCAAGATCGTGCCATCAAGAACACGAGAGAGAGAGAGAGATTAAACACATAACTACTGGTACAAACCCTCAGCCCCGAGGGTGGACTACTCCCTCCTCATCATGGTGGCCCCCGGGATGATGAAGATGGCCTTCGGTGATGATTTCCCTCTCCGACAGGGTGCCGGAACGGGGTCTAGATTGGTTTTTCATGGCTACAGAGGCTTGCGGCGACGGAACTTCTGATCTAGGCTTATTTCTGGGGGTTTCTGTATTCATAGGATTTTTTGGCGTCGGTTTCACGCGAAGATGGGCCTCGAGGTGAGCACAACCCACCTGGGCGCGCCTGGGCCTCCTGGCGCGCCCAGGTGTCTTGTGCCCACTTCCTTCACCTTCTGGTCCTCCCACGAAGCTTCTACTGCCTCTTTTGTTCCAAAAAAATCGTTAAAAAGTTTTGTTGCATTTGTATAACTTTTATTTCTGCACAAAAAACAACACCACGGTAGTTCTGCTGAAAACAGCGTTAGTCCGGGTTAGTTCCACGCAAATCATACCAAAACCAAATAAAATTGTTGTAAACATGGCATGAATACTTCATAAATTATAGATACATTGGAGACGTATCATGCTTCAACACTCATCGGACCGCATACATCAGTATGTATTATTTCCAATAAGTCATTAGCTCGCTCCATTGTTCTGAAGAACGGAGTTTTAGTCATCTTGCCCATGAGGCATGGTTCGCAAGTTTCAAATGATTCATAATCAAGTGATTCCAAAAGTCCATCCGCATGGAGTTTCTTCATGCGCTTTAGACCAATATGACCTAAACGACAGTGCCACAAGTATGTTGCACTATCATTGTCAACTTTTTATCTTTTGGCATCAATATTATGAATATGTGTATCACTACGATCGAGATTCAATAAACCATTTACATTGGGTGTATGACCATAGAAGGTTTTATTCATGTAAACATAACAACAATTATTCTCTGACTTAAATGAATAACCGTATTTGCAATAAACATGATCTAATCATGTTCATGCTCAACGCACACACCAAATAACATTTATTTAGGCTCAACACTAATCCCGAAGGCAGAGGGAGTGTGCGATGGTGGTCATATCAATCTTGGAAACACTTCCAACACACATCGTCACCTCGCCCTTAACTAGTCTCCGTTTATTCTGCAACTCCTGTTTCGAGTTTCTAATCTTAGCAATTGAACCGGTATCAAATACCCAGGGGCTACTACGAGCACCAGTAAGGTACACATCAATAACATGTATATCAAATATACCTTTGTTTACTTTGCCATCCTTCTTATCTGCCAAGTATTTGGGGCAGTTCCGCTTCTAGTGACCATTTCCTTTGCAGTAGAAGCACTCAGTCTCAGGCTTGGTCCAGCTTTGGGCTTCTTCACGGGAGCGGCAACTTGCTTGCCATTCTTCTTGAAGTTCCCTTTCCTTTCCTTACCCTTTTTCTTGAAACTAGTGGTCTTATTAACTATCAACACTTGATGCTCTTTCTTGATTTCTACCTCCGCCGATTTCAGTATCGCGAAGAGCTTGGAAATCGTTTTAGTCATTCCTTGCATATTATAGTTCATCACGAAGCTCTAGTAGCTTGGTGATAGTGACTGGAGAATTCTGTCATTCACTATCTTATCTGGAAGATTAACTCCCACTTGATTCAAGCGATTGTAGTACCCAGACATTCTGAGCACATGCTCACTGGCTGAGCTATTCTCCTCCATCTTGTAGGCAAAGTACTTATCAGAGGTCTCATACCTCTCAACACGGGCATGAGCCTGAAATACCAATTTCAGCTCTTGGAACATCTCATATGTTCCATGGCATTCAAAACGTCTTTGGAGCACCGGTTCTTAAGCCGTAAAGCATGGTGCACTAAACTATCAAGTAGTCATCATGTCGAGCTTGCCAAACGTTCATAACATCTGCATCAGCTCCTGCAATAGGTCTGTCACCTAGCGGTGCATCAAGGACATAATTCTTCTGTGCAGCAATGAGGATAATTCTCAGATCATGGACCCGGTCTGCATTATTGCTACCATCATCTTTAAACTTAGTTTTCTCTAGGAACATATCAAAAATAGGGGAGCTATATCGCGAGCTATTGATCTACAACATAGATATGCAAAAACTATTAAGACTAAGTTCATGATAAATTAAGTTCAATTAATCAAATTACTGATGAACTCTCACTTAAATTAACATCCCTCAAGTTATCTAAGTGATACATGATCCAAATCAACTAAACCATATCCGATCATCACGTGAGATGGGGTAGTCATCAATGGTGAACATCTTCATGTTGATCATATCTACTATATGACTCATGTTCGACCTTTCGGTCTCCAGTGTTCCGAGACCATGTCTGTACATGCTAGGCTCGTCAAGTTTAACCCAAGTATTCTGCTTGTGTAAAACTGGCTTACACCCGTTGTATGTGAACGTAGACTCTATCACACTCTATCATCATGAGGTGTTTCAAAACGACAAACTTTAGCAACGGTGCATACTCGGGGAGAACACTTTTATCTTGAAATTTAGTGAAGGGATCATCTTATAATGCTACCGTCATTCTAAGCAAAATAATTGCATAAAGGATAAACATCACATGCAATCAAAATATGTGACATGATATGGCCATCATCATCTTGTGCTTTTGATCTCCATCTCCAAAGCATCGTCATGATCTCCATCGTCACCGGCTCGACACCTTGATCTCCATCGTTGCGTCAGGGTCGTCTCACCAACTATTGCTAACGCATAGCGATAAAGTAAAGCAATTACATGGCGCTTGCATTTCATACAATAATTAAAAGACAACCCTAAGGCTCCTGCCGGTTGTCGATATTACAAAACATGATCATCTCATACAACAACGTATATCACATCATGTCTTGACCATATCACATCACAACATGCCCTGCAAAAACAAGTTAGACGCCCTCTACTTTGTTGTTGCAAGTTTTACGTGGCTGCTATGGGCTTCTAGTAAGAACCGTTCTTACCTACGCAAAAACCACAACGGTGATTATCAAGTTTGCTATTTTAACCTTCTTCAAGGACCGGCCGTAGTCAAATTTGATTCAACTAAAATAGGAGAAACAGACACCCGCCAGCCACCTTTATGCCAAACAAGTTGCATGTCAGTTGGTGGAACCGGTCTCATGTACGTGGACATGTAAGGTTGGTCCGGGCCGCTTCATCCCACAATACCTCCGAATCAAAATAAGACGTTGGTGGTAAGTAATATGAACATCACCGCTCACAACTCCTTTGTGTTCTACCCGTGCATATCATCTACGCATAGACCTGGCTCTTGATGCCACTGTTGGGGAACATTGCATGGAAAACAAAACTTTTTCTATGCACACACAAGATCTATCCATGGAGATGCATAGCTACGAGAGGGGAGAGTGTGTCTACGTACCCTCGTAGACCGTTAAGTGGAAGCGTTTATCAACACGGTTGATGTAGTCGTACACCTTCACGATCCGCCCGATCAAGTACCGAACGTATGGCACCTCCGCGTTCAGCACACGTTCAGCTCGATGACGTCCTCGCCTTCTTGATCCAGCAAGACGAGTGAAGTAGTAGATGAGTTCCGGCAACACGATAGCGTGGTGACGGTGGTGATGCAACTATCTCCACAGGGCTTCGCCGAGCACTACGAAAATATGACCAAGGACGAACTAGAGGGAGAGGGGCACCGCACACGGCTTGGGGATCGTGGTGTGTGTTGCCCCTCTCCCTCCCCACATATATATAGGTGGAGGGGGAGAGGAGGCAGCCCTAGGCGCACCCCCTCCCTTTCCTTCCCTTAGGTGTGGTGGAAAAAGGGCAGGAGGGGGCCGACTGTCGGGGTTATGATCCTGACAATGAGTATTAGGGGTACGAATAAGGGGCAGAGACTAGCTATGGTGTAGGTGTAACACTTGGTGTTTAACGGGTTCAGGCCCCTCACTCGGTGGAGGTAAAAGCCCTACATCTCGTGCCCTGAGGCTTGCTTTGATTTGATGGATATGGTTACAAGGGTTGAACGTGCCTGGCCAGGGGAAGGGGAGCGGCTTATATAGAGTGCGTTGCAGCCCCATGTTCCCCACATCGCCGGGGCAATAAATGCCATTGAATGAGATAGTTACTAGTACAATGAGCCTCTACTACAGCAGTTACAGGTAACGGTAGCTATAACTCTATTTAGTGGATGACTTAGGATTCCTCGACCATTGCAGCTCCCACGACACCTTCCTACCTTGTACGTTCGAGTGGTAGTTCGTCCGCCGAGTGACGTGTGGTTGTCCGAGTGCTGCAGAGCTATCAGAGTGATCCTCCTGATGTATCATCCGAATGCTGACATGGTCAAGAGACCTACCTATGATGGTAATGGCCCCCCTGTGGGTCCTAGATGATGGGTCCTTGACCCTACCTGTAATAGGTGACCACATCATTAGCCCCCGAATCAGTTGGGATTTTGTAGGATGAACAAACCGAAGTCCGAGTGCTGCTGGGGCTCTCAGAATATGTTTCCGTTTCTTGATTTGTTATTCCTTAGATGAAAACACAATGGATTCTGGACTTTAGGTTTACCCAGATGACCGGGTGTTGTTGATCGTCGAGAAAAAACCCGGTGGCATTCGTTTTGTCTCTCGGAGGGGATAGACTAGGGGCCCGGGTGTGAGCATGCCATTACAACCCGAGTGGCGACGCCGGCGCGTGGTCTCACTCTCTGGAGAGATGCCACTCCATATCCCAGGGGAACGTCAGCGCAGGCCAGCGACGAGTCCAGGTTTACAAGTCATGCGCCTTGGAGCCTATCGAGCGAGGGCCAACTGAACCCGCAGAGGGGCGTCGAGCTCGTCACATAACGATCCTGAAGAGGACTTCAGTCGGGTCTTTAATGTGGCCGAGTGCACGGATCCCCACGGAGGGTGGTCAGTCGGACTGACGCGTGTCCTTTAGGAAAGGAATCGCTGGTGATCAATCGAATTGATCTGTCCCAGAAATCTCGGGATTTGAATTCATGTGTTCACGCGCTGAAGCGGTAAAGTCATGCATTGGTGGGAAAGTGGGAGGTGTGGCTCCTCGATTTGCACGCATGATCTCCGCCACGTGTCGCGTCTGTCCTGTGCAAAGCCCTGCCGTGCGGGCCGTCGATCCAGGGATTCGTGGCGAGAGATCCGTTCGGAGATTTTGTCTGGTGGTATAAAAGGTTCGAGGGCAGAGGTCCGGCCCTCAGATCCCCTTCTTCTCACTCCGACTCCTCCATTTCCCCTCTTTATCCTAGTGTTTGGCGATGGCGAGGGACTCCATGGCCAAGGCGGAGAAGGTGAAGAAGGAGGGGAAGGCCACTTCCTCTGGCTCTGGCGCGGCAGCCGGCGGCGCGGTGGGGGACTGGATCCCGTCGCGCGTCACCGCTCGGCGGTTGGAGGAGCTGGTGGAGGGAGGGTTGATTTCGCATGAGGGATGGCGACGTCCGAGCGCAGGAGAGGTCGAGCCGGCGCCTGAGGAGGACGAGCGCGTCCTGCTCGTCACACACGTCGAGCGGGGCTTTTCTATGCCTCCCCACCCTTTATTTCAGGCGTTTCTTGACTACTTCGGTGCGCAACTTCACTATCTCCCTCCCAATGCCATCATCTACCTCTCGGCCTTTGTTTCTCTTTGTGAGAATTTCTTGGGCTGCCCACCCCATTGGGGTCTCTTCAAGTACATCTTCACCTGCCGATCGATGGCCGTCAAGAAAAATTCACCGACTGGTGAGAAGACCAATGTCACCCAGTTGTGCGGGGGTCTGGGCATCCAGGTTCGCGGAGGGAGATCTTTCCCAAAGATGAGCTTCCCTGACTCCGTCAAGGGGTGGCAGGGCACTTGGTTTTATTGCAGGGATGTCCCCAGCCAACACTCGGTCAGGTCTCCCGCCGTACTCTTCGAAGAGAGTGAGGGCACCTCTGTCGCTCTCTGTGGCGAAGGAGGAGAAGGCAGAGGTCGACATCTTGTCCACTACCCTCATCAGCGCTGTGAATGCTGGCGTCAATGGGATGGACTTGCTGGAGGCATTTCTCACTTGGCGGATCCAGCCGCTGCAGGCCAGGGCCCACCAGATGTGGATGTATGAGGGGCCGAGTGACCCCACCCGAGTGCATCCCGAGGAGCTTGCCGAGGCGGACGTGGAGGTCAAGATCAAGGCCATCACCTGCGCCTGAGACAACCCGAGGGGGACCAGGAGGGTGCCTCTGTATTCCAAGGACTTGCGGCCCCTAGATGTATGTACATGACACCCAGTCGGCCTATGCATGTAGCATTTCCTGTGTATCTAACTTTAATTGTTGCAATGAGTTTATCCTTCAGGATTTCCCGAAGATGGTCTCAAAGATCCCAGTGGTGGACCGTTCACCCGAAGACGTGACGAGTGACACCGAGCAATGGTACTCGAAGGAATCCGATGATGACGAGAGTGATGACGATGAGGAGAGAGATGATGACGAGGAGGAGAGTTCTGAGGAAGGGGATGAGGTGGAGTCCTCCCCTTCCTACGAAGCTCCCAAGGAACCCCGTTCCAAGACGCTGCACAACCCAAAGGGCAAGGCTAGTGTGGCTCAGCAGCCGACTGCCTCTGGTCGGGTGACTCGGAGCTCGAAGCGCGCCCGTGCCGAGGCTGAGAGCTCGGCGGAGAAGCAGTCTAAGGTGCCCAAGCAGATCTCCTCCAAGCCCCGAAAGGCCGCGGTGCCTCGGATCAAGGTGGTGGTGCCTGTGACCTCGACGTGAGTGCTCTCGTCAATTCCTTGTTTGTTTTTGCGCCGGCTCGGTTGTTGACCAAGTGCTTTTTAACTTTTGCAGCAATGACACCTCAGCGACTTCAGCGGACCCGCACGTCCGCAAGCCAGGGCCGAATGACACTGATGCGGTGGATGCTGCCACTTCCAAAGGTACATTACGCCGAATGATTTGGATGGCCAAGCCTTTTCTGACAGAACTCTAATGATCTCCTTGGTTCATAAACTCGTGTAGCCCCACCCGAGGTCATCCAGCTGGGCGATGACAAGAGGGCCGACCCACCCAATCTAGATGCTATCCAGGAAGGATCAGCAAGTACCGACATGCCCATGCGAGATGCTTACCCTCGCCGAGTGACCTGCACCTCTCCATCGAAGGTTGCTACAAAGACAGCGAGGCCGAGTCCTCTGGCTCAAGGTGGCTCAGCGTCCGTGGTGGTGCCGCCTGCAGGGTCTACCCAAACCCCTCCGAGTGAAGCAGCGGTGGTTCTGGCCCCGAGGCCAATGCCTGCTGCTCCGTCGATGCCAGATACTTCTTTCTCCTTGTACCGTGTCCCTGAGGATCAGGTGGGGCGAGCAAGGAAGCTCTGATCCAGGTGGGGCTGATGTGCGACCGGCTGAAGGAGGCTTACAACGCCAGCGCAGCGCTACAGACCAACGTCCGAGTAAGTACCATTGTGAGTATGATTTCCAGTCAAAGTTTTTATTTTCTTTTTCCTCTTGGTGGGATTCCTGTTAGTGGGTTTGCACAGGGCACACCCACTAGGTGTTCATGATCAAGTGGGGGCACGCTGAGTGCACCCACTGGGTGTAGTCCCCGAGGCTCTTGTCGACTGGAGTCAGTCGGCAAGAGTCTTTGAACTTCTTTCTGTATTGCTTTTTTGTGTTCACTCGAAGTCTAGCCAGAGTGTAGCCAAGTGGACATGATCCAGTGGGGGCACGCTGAGTGCACCCACTGGGTGTAGTCCCCGAGGCTACCGTTGACTGGGACAGTCGGCGGTAGTCTTAGAACTTATGGTTGCTTCACCCTGAGGCTGTTTGTGGTTTTTTTCACTGCTCAAAAAATCTTCCGATTCAGCGATTTATCATTCGATTTATCGCTACTCTTGGGGTGACCGATAAGATTATGCCTTATCTTCACCATTTATCGTTTGGACCGATTTATCGCTATGACAAGCGATTTATCGGGAATCGACCGATAAATCGTGTCTATTCATAGCACTATGTTTGCAAAAATTATGTTTATTTGCATTTTGTGGACCTTTTTACGCAATATGTACTATTGTCCTATTTTGTTTGCCATTATACGAGGATTCAAAGGCTAGGAATCAAGGTAACACTTCTGTCCAATATTGTTTAGGTGTTGAATATTGTATATTTTAGTGTTGGGAACCTGGGATTTGCAAAAAATGGCCAATTAATAGTCGACCGATAAAATCAATTAATCGGCCGATTTCCGATTAATCTCTAATCCCTAGCTGACCGAGACGCTAACGATAAGCGATATCCTCAACATTGTTTTTTTTAGCTCCATCAACGAGTCACTTTCCAGTGGGGGCACGTTGAGGGCACCCACTGGGTGTAGTCCCCGAGACTACCGTCGATTGCGGGCAATCAATGGTGGTCTTTAGAACTGTCATTAGGCGTTCAAGACACCTGGTGACACTCGTTTACTTGGTGAGTCGATAGGTAGGGTCTTCTTCATTGCTGTCTCAGAAGTTAGCCGAATGAAGAAGATCATCTTGAGTTGTTGTCCTCAATCTTCTTCATCGTCGACTCAACGGCTTAACTGAGTGATCTCGTACTAATCGTGCTCATACCATTCGGTAGTGTGCGATCGACTCGGTAGTCAATAGGTACTTGAGGATTTGGTACTGGTCAAGCTTGTTCCACCGTGTGCCTGTGCCTTGATTCTTCCTTCGGGGAGGCGACTAATTACTTCTTGTATATTGTAGAGAACCTGTGAGCTGGGAACTCATTATGCCACGATGGAGAAGGAGGTGGCGTCTCTTCGACTCGACCTGGAGGCCTAGAAGCTCAAGAGCGCCCGACTGGAGCAGGAGAAGAAAACCCTGGGAGGTAAGCTATTTCCTCCAACTGGTAGCTAAATACCGTTTTTCCCTTTTGATCCGAATCATTTCGCTCTGACAGATGTTCATAGCGAGAACACCCAACTCGTAATGAGGCTTAGGACTTCTATTTCTTTAGAAACCATGAAGCAGGCGCTGGAGAACAAAGATAAGGACCTGGCGCTGGCCCAGAAGGAGGCAAGGACCAAGACCAAGCTCGCCGACGAGAAGCTGGCTTCGGTTGGCAGATTTGAGGAGGAGATCAAGAACCTCAAGGCTGCCGCCGAGGTCTCCACTCAGGAGAAGGTCAAGCTGGAGGAGAAGGTCACCCAGTTGACTGAAAAGAAGGATGCCCTCGAGGCACATATGGAGGAGGTGTGCGAGGAGTTCAGTGAGAAGCTCTCCGGTAAGTTCTTCCTCAGCCGAGTGAATCCCATATGTGACCAAATCTTTCTCAGTCATTCGCTCACACACTGTCTTCTTCCAACCAGAGCATTGCTATAACAAGGAAATGGAGTTGCAGAGGATAGAGAGGGACCTGGACCCTACTCGGTCACTCGTCGTTGACAAAACAGCACTTGCCATCCTTCGGCTTGAAGATCGCCTGGAGAATGCATTGGGCTATATCACTCGGACGAGAGGCGCTGCGGGTCGGATTGATGCGGAGTTGCAGCTAGGTGAAGAGACTCAGAAGGACCTGGAGTCAGTGATGACGAGGCTAAACGAGGTCCCTGCCCGGGTGAAAGCTTGGAAGAAGTCTGCCGCTCGAAGTGGAGCTGGCGTGGCGCTATCACTCATCCATGTTCATTGCAAGAACGTGGACGAGGAGAAGCTGAAGAACCTCCGAGTGGTGAACAAGAAGAACCTCAAGTTTGAGGATTTCATGGAGACCTTCGCTGAAGCTGCCACTCGCATCACCGACGGGATTGATCTGGAGACCTTCGTTGACCCAGCTAGCCCTCCGCCTAAGGCTTAAAAACACTTGAATGAATTTGCCCTGGAATGCGGGGTGGCTGATGTAATGAAATACTCTACTGAGCCCTGGGCTTGTTTTATCTCGGAGACATTCAAACGGATCGAATCCTTAATTCAAAACCTTTTGCGCTTCCTTGAGAGTTTATTTGCTTTCTATGCTTTTGTTTGGCTTAGACGAAAGCTGGTTCGCAGCTAAGCCCCCGAGTGTGGAGTCAATCCTCACTCGGATATGTTTTTAACTTAGGTGAAAGCTGGTTCGCAGTTAAGCCCCCGAGTGTGGAGCAGGTCCTCACTCGGATTGTTTTTTAACTTAGGTGAAAGCTGGTTCACAACTAAGCCCCCGAGTGTGGAGCAGGTCCCCACTCGGATTTGTTTTTTAACTTAGGCGAAAGTTGGTTTGCATCTAAGCCCCCGAGTGTGGAACCGATCCTCACTCGGATTGTTTTTTAACTTAGGCGAAAGCTGGTTCGCAGCTAAGCCCCCTAGTGTGGAGCAGGTCCTCACTCGGATTGTTTTTTAACTTAGGCAAAAACTGGTTCGCAACTAAGTTTTCTCCTCTCGTCACCCACTGGAGGTGTGTTAGTTTCCGAATGCTATTAGTCACCTGAGTGAAACACGACCGTAGGTCGAACTAGACGATGTATGGGAAAAGTAAGACTTTTATTCATCTAAGTTCATTCGGACTAACTATTACAAGGGAGAAATTTTATTCTAGGTATAAAACTTGCGGAGCAAATCTGCATTCCAAGCCCTGGGCTCTTCAATTCCTCTAGTGAAGTTGTACATCATGTATGCTCCATTGTGCAAGACCTTGGATATGGCGAATGGTCCCTCCCAGGGGGGTGCCAGCTTGTGAGGTTTCTGTTGATCCACTCAAAGGACCAGGTCTCCTTCCTGGAAGGCACGTCCTCTGACGTGTCTATCGTGATAGCGACGCAAGTCTTGTTGGTACAACGTCGATCTTATAAGCGCCAGCTCACGTTCTTCCTCCAAAAGGTCTAAGCCATCCTGCCTTGCTTCCTCGGCTTCGGCTTCCGAGTAAAGATCCACTCGGGGAGAGTTGTGGAGCAGATCACTCGGCAAGACCGCTTCTGACCCATACACTATAAAGAATGGGGTGTGGTTCGGGGATCGGTTTGGAGTCGTTCACAGGCCCCAGAGGACCGAAGGCAGCTCGGTCACCTAGGCTCCTGCTGTGTGGGCCAGATCACGCATGAGTCGAGGCTTTAATCCTTGAAGTATGAGCCCGTTTGCTCTCTCAGCTTGCCCATTCGACTGTGGGTCCGCCACGGAGGCGTAATCGACCCGAGTGCCCTGGGTGTAACAAAACTCACGAAACTCATCCGAGTCGAAGTTGGACCCATTATCGGTGATGATGCCGTGCGGGACTCCGAATCTGAAGATAATCTCTCTGATGAATTGAATTGCAGTGGCTGAATCCAGCTTCTTTATGGGCTTGGCCTCGATCCACTTGGTGAACTTGTCTACCGCTACCAGTAGGTGCGTGAAGCCACTCGCTCCGGTCCGAAGAGGGCTGACCATGTCGAGTCCCCAGATGGCAAATGGCCAAGTGAGGGGGATAGTCTTCAGGACGGATGCTGGCTTGTGCGACTGGTTCGCGTAGAACTGGCACCCGACGCATTGATCCACTATGTCTCGGGCGGCCTCATTGGCTCGGGGCCAATAGAATCCGGCTCTGAACACTTTGGCGACCAAGGTCCGAGAGGACGCATGATGCCTACATGTTCCCAATTGAATCTCTTGAAGTATTTGTTGCCCTTCCTCCGAGGATATGCACCGCTGAGTGACTCCAGTCGTACTTTTCTTGTACAGTTGATCTCCCATGACTGTGAAGGCTTTGGATCGACGGACGATCTGTCGAGCTTCATCCTCATCTTCTGAGAGTTCCTGCTGGAGCAGGTACGCCAGGAATGGCTCAGTCCACTTGGGAGTGATGACCAGGATCTCTTGAACCAGATCAATTATTGCAGGAATGTCTACTTCAGTCGGATTGGAAGGACCGACTGGTTGTGGGGGCTCCTCCACAAAAGGGTCTTCCTTGATTATGGGAGAGTGCAAGTGTTCGAGAAACACATTCTTGGGCACTGCCTTCTGAGTGGAGCCCATCTTGGCCAAGTCATCGGCTGCTTGGTTCTTGAGTCGTGGCACATGATGGAGCTCCAACCCTTCAAAGTGTTTTTCTAGTTTTCTGACGGCGTTGCAGTAGCCAGTCATTGCCGGACTACGGATATCCCATTCCTTCATGACTTGATTCACCACTAGGTCCGAGTCGCCATAGACCATCAGTCGGCGAATTCCCAGAGAAATTGCCATTCGCAACCCATATAGGAGAACTTCGTATTTAGCTTCGTTGTTGGAGGAGTCGAAGTGAATCTAAAGCACATAACTGAGTCGGTTGCCTTTAGGGGACACCAAGACTACTCCAGCCCCGGAGCCATGGAGCATCTTGGAGCCGTCGACAAACATCGTCCAGTGTTTGGGAACACTTGGAACGGGTTGCTCTTGTTCAATCCACTCAGCGAGGAAATCTACCAGGGCTTGTGACTTGATGGCCTTCTTGGCTTCAAACCTGATGTCCAGCGGCAGGAGCTCGATGGCCCACTTGGCCACACGGCCAGTGGCATCTCTATTGTTCATGATCTCAGATAGAGGAGCGTCACTTATCACCGTGACCGAGTGTTCTTGAAAATAATGCGCCACCTTCTTTGCAGTTAGATAGATTCCATATACTAGCTTCTGATAATGCGGATACCTTTGCTTGGAAGGCATGAGGACTTCAGAGATGTAGTAGGCTGGTCGCTGGAGCTTGAAGGCTTTGCCTTGTTCTTCCCGTTCCACCGTGAGGACCGTGCTAACAACTTGGCTCATGGCCGCGATGTATAAGAGCAAATGCTCCTTGCTGCTCGGAGCATCTAGCACCGGCTGGGTGTAAAGCAGGGCTTTAAGTTCCTGGAACGCAGCCTGCGCTTCGGGAGTCCACTCGAACCTGTCAGACTTCTTCATCAATTGGTAAAGCGGCAGGGCCTTTTCACCGAGTCGTGAGATGAACCTACTCAGGGCCGCTAGGCAGCCTGTGAGGTGTTGTACATCATGTAGATGTTCCGGTAGCTTCATTCGGATGATAGCCCCTATCTTCTCAGGATTGGCGTCAATCCCTCGCTCGGAAACAAGGAAACCGAGTAACTTGACTGCGGGTACGCCGAATGTACACTTGGTTGGGTTGAGTTTGATGTCGTAAGTGCGTAAGTTTACAAAAGTCTCGGCGAGGTCGGCCAGGAGGTCGGAACCTTTCCTGGACTTAACCACGATGCTGTCCATATAAGCTTCCACGTTTCGACTGATCTACTTCCGTAGGCACTTCTGGATCATACGCTGGAATGTGGCCCCATCATTTTTCAACCCAAATGGCATCATGATATAACAGAAACACCTGAATGGGGTGATGAACGCTGTTTTTATTTCATCAGGTCCATACAATTGGATCTGGTGGTACCCGGAGTACGCATCCAGAAACGACAACCGCTCACACCCAGGAGCAGAGTCTACTATCTGATCTATGCGAGGGAGAGGGAAATGATCTTTCAGGCAGGCCCGATTGATATGCCAAAAATCTACACACATTCGGAGAGACTTGTCTTTCTTTGGCACCAGGACGACATTGGCGAGCCACTCGGAGTGGTACACCTCTCGGATGAATTCGACCGCTAAGAGCCGCGCTATCTCCTCGCCAATTGCCTTGCGCTTCTCGATGGAGGATCTCCGAAGATGCTCCTTAACAGGCTTCATCGTTGAATCAACACGGAGTCTGTGCTCGGCCAGTTCCCTGGGAACACCCGGCATGTCGGAAGGCTTCCATGCGAAGATGTCCCAGTTCTCACGGAGGAACTGGACGAGCTTGACTTCCTATTTGTTGTCGAGGGTGGTGGAGATGTTGGTTGGGGCAGCGTTTGGGTCTTCGGGATGGATGTGCACCGGCTTCGTTTCACCGGCCAACTGGAAAGCAGATTCCACAGTCGGCTTCTTGGTCTTCAACAACTCTCTTGCGTCCACCGCCTTCTTATATTCGTCCAGCTCGGCCATCGCCATCTGCTCGTCGGCAATCTGGGAGCCCTTCTGGAGGCAATCTTCAGCCAACTTCCGATTGCCTGTGATAGTGATCACGCCTTTCGGCCCTGGCATCTTAAGCTTAAGATACACGTAACATGGACGGGCCATGAAACATGCATAGGTAGGCCTACCCAGGATGGCATGGTAAGCACTCCGGAAGTCCACCACCTCAAAAGTCAGCCGTTCCTTTCGGAAGTTCTTCTCCTCCCCGAATACAATGTCGAGGGCAATCTGGCCGAGTGATTTAGCCTTCTTCCCAGGGATTACCCCGTGGAACTGCATGTTGCTCTTGCTGAGTCGGGTCATTGGGATGCCCATCGCCTCCAACGTGTCGGCGTAAATGATATTAAGCCCGCTGCCGCCGTCCATTAGGACTTTGCGCAGTCGGACCCCTCCCACGACTGGATCTACCACCAAGGCCTGCCACCCAGGGGTCGGTATGTGAGCCGGGTGATCCGACTGATCAAAGGTTACTGGCGTCTTGGCCCATTCGAGAAATTTGGTGACAGTCAAAACTGCCATGTTGACCTCTCGGTTTATGACTTTGATGCAACTCTTGCTCTCCATGTCGGCTAAAATCATGAGGACATTCTCGACGTTGGGGTACCCGGGAGCACCCTTGGCCTCATCATCATCATCTTCTTCCCTGTCTCCAGAGGGATCTTGCTGCATCTCTTGCTTCAGGAGCCAACACTCCCGAGTGGTGTGTTTGGGCAGAATCAAATTGCCCTCTACATCTTTCTTCGTATGGATCTGGCAAGGTTGGTCGAGGATGTCGCTCTTGATGGTGACTTGCTTTTTCCCTTTCCAATCCTTCTTCTGCTTTTGGGAGCTCTTCTTGCCTTGGCTAGCCAGAGCCGCAGCCTCGGCACTCCCTCCGGCATCTGCTTTGCGCTTGTGCTTCTTGCCCTTGTTTTCTGACTGATGGGTGTCACCGGCTCGGCTCTTGCCACTCCTCAGTCGGTCTTCCTCTTCACCGTTGGCATACCGACTGGCTATCTCCATAGCCCGACTGAGAGTCGGGGTCTCAGTTCGGCCGAACTTCATGTTCAGCTCCTGGTACCTAACTCCGGCCTTGAAGGCGCAAATTGCCTGGTGCTCGATGACGTTCTCCACCGTATTGTGCAAAGTGGTCCACTGCTGAATATACTCTCGAAGAGTCTCATTCTGCTTCTACATGCAGTGCTGTAACTTGGTCAAACCTCCTGCTCTCTTGTATGTGCCTTCAAAGGTCTTGACGAACACCTTCGCTAGATCATCCCAGCAGAAAATGCTACCCGGCGGGAGCTGTGTTAACCAAGCCCGAGCAGAACCTTCTAGCATCAGCGGCAAATGTTTCATGGCCACATTATCATTGCCGCCGCCAATCTGGACTGCCACTCGGTAATCTTCCAGCCAAATTTTGGGCTTGGATTCGCCGGTGAACTTGCTGATTCCCGTGGCCAGCCTGAAGTTGTTGGGTATCTCAGCTGCTCGTATGTAACTGCTGAAACACTCGGGACCTGACGGTACGGAACCACTCGGCATGTCGTGATCTTGGCCTTCTCGCAGGGCCCGGCCTCTATCGACCAGGTTCTGAGCGAGAACGGATCTTGCGTTGAATAGCGGGTCTCTAGTGTCTCTCGACGGGCGAGGAGGACTTGGCCTGCGGTCGCCGCAGTACGTCCGCCTATCGTCATAGGGCTGGCGCCCATACGCGACATCTCGTGGTGGAGGCATCAGGGCACGATCGTAGTTGTTGTTACGCCAGGGTGACGCGACTCGATCGCCTCTCCGATCTTCGTGACAATCTCTGGAGGAGGAAGTGGCTCGGCGCCTGCCCAAGCCGAGTGGGCTATGAGCCGACTGGACGGTCTTCGCACACACGGATGCGCTACGGATCCGGTCTCTGGACTGGGACACCACCCCATTCTGCGACAGTGTTGTCTTGAGGAGCGCCTAGATCTGATGAATCCCTTCTCTGGCTGAAGAGCCAGAGGGCTGAATGCAATCCGCGATCCGAGTAGCGGCTGCTAGATTTTGTAACGGAGTACTTAGGACTTGATACTTACGAGGTTGGTCACTCGAATAGAGCCGACATTTATGCCGACTGGAACTGGGTTAACGGCGCTCGTGTTCGTCCAGTTCTTTCTGAAGCCGTTCGAGGCAATCGCGCTCGGCCAGAGTGGCCAGGCGAGTCGACTCCATGGCCAATGCCTCGGGAGTTGTTCCGGTGATCGGAGTGTTCACGAGCTGGTCATTCCGATGACGGAGATCGTCCCACTGCTCCCGAGTGAGAGTTTGAGGTACATATGGCTTGTGGCCCGGGAAGCCGCCGTTCGTGTTAATGTGGGACGTACCCGCACGGCCATCTTTTGAGGGAAATATGCCCTAGAGGCAATGATAAAATGGTTATTTTTATATTTCCTTAATCATGATAAAGTTTTATTATTCATGCTAGAATTGTATTGACCGGAAACTTAAATACATAAGTGGATACATAAACAAATACCGTGTCCCTAGTGAGCCTCTACTAGATTAGCTCATTGATCAAAGATGGTTAAGGTTTGCTAACCATAGACATGAGTTGTCATTTGATAACGGATCACATCATTAGGAGAATGATGTGATGGACAAGACCCATCCATTAGCTTAGCATATGATCGTTCAGTTTATTGCTATTGCTTTCTTAATGTCAAATACATATTCCTTCAACTATGAGATCATGCAACTCCCGGATACCAAAGGAATACCTTGTGTGCTATCAAATGTCACAACATAACTGGGTGATCATAAAGATGCTCTACAGGTATCTCCGAAGGTGTCTGTTGAGTTGGCATGGATCGAGATTAGGATTTCTCACTCCGTGTATCGGAGAGGTATCTCTGGGCCCTCTCAGTAATACACATCACAAGAAGCTTGCAAGCAAAGTGACTAAGGATTTAGTTATGAGATGATGTATTACAGAACGAGTAAAGGGACTTGCCGGTAACGAGATTGAACTAGGTATGAAGATACGACGATCGAATCTCGGGCAAGTAACATACCGATGGACAAAGGGAATTACGTACGTTGTCATAAGGTTCGACCGATATAGATCTTCGTAGAATATGTAGGAACCAATATGGGCATCCAGGTTCCGCTATCGGTTATTGACCAGAGAGGTGTCTCGGTCATGTCTACATAGTTCTCGAACCCGTAGGGACCGCACGCTTAACGTTCATTGATGATATAGTGTTATATGAGTTATGTGATTTGGCGACCGAATGTTGTTCGGAGTCCCAAATGAGATCACGGACATGACGAGGAGCTCGGGAATGGTCCAGAGGTAAAGATTGATATATAGGACGATGATATTTGGACATTGGAAGAGTTTCGGGAGGTACCGGGTAGTCATCGGATCACCGGAAGGGGTTCCGAGAAGCCCCGGGAGGCTATATGGGCTTAATGGGCCAAAGAGGGAACACACCAGCCCACAAGGGGCTGGTGCACCCCTCTTCCTGGCCGCCGGCCCTAGGGGAAGGAAAGGGGGAGGGTTGGCCCCTCCTGCCTTTCCCTCCTCATGAGAGAAAGGAAAGGGGGGGGGGGGCGCCACCTCCCCCTGCCTTCCTCCCGCGCACATACAAGGAAAGGGGGCGGCCAAGGGCAGGAGCCCAAGGGGGATTCGACCACCCTTGGGGCACCTCCTGGCTACCTCCCCTCTCCCCCCACCTATATATATGAGGGAGGGGGCGCCACACAAGACCACGACAATATCTTAGCCATGTGCAGCGCCCCTCTGCACAGTTTCGTCCCTCGGTCATATTTTTGGAGTGCTTAGGCGAAGCCCTGCGGAGATAGCATCACCGTCACCACGCTGTCGTGCTGCCAGAACTCATCCACTACTTCACCCATCTTGCTGGATCAAGAAGGCGAGGACGTCACCGAGCTGAACGTGTGCTAAACGCGGAGGTGCCGTATGTTCGGTACTTGATCGGGCGGACCGTGAAGGTGTACGACTACATCAACCGTGTTGATAAACGCTTCCGCTTAATGGTCTACGAGGGTACGTAGACACACTCTCCCCTCTCGTAGCTATGCATCTCCACGGATAGATCTTGCATGTGCGTAGAAATTTTTTGTTTTCCATGCAACGTTCCCCAACAGTGGCATCAAGAGCCAGGTCTATGCGTAGATGATATGCATGAGTAGAACACAAAGAAGTTGTGGGTGGTGATGTTCATGCTGCTTACCACCAACATCTTATTTTGATTCGGCGGCATTGTGGGATGAAGCGGCCCGGACCAACCTTACATGTCCACGCACATGAGACCGGTTCCACCGACTGACATGCAACTTGTTTTGCATAAAGGTAGCTGGCGGGTGTCTGTTTCTCCTACTTTAGTTGAATCGAATTTGACTACGGCCGGTCCTTGAAGAAGGTTAAAATAGCAAACTTGATAATCACCGTTGTGGTTTTGCGTAGGTAAGAACGGTTCTTGCTAGTTGCCCAGAGCAGCCATGTAAAACTTGCAACAACAAAGTAGAGGACATCTAACTTGTTTTTGCAGGGTATGTTGTGATGTGATATGGTCAAGACGGTATGTGATATACGTTGTTGTATGAGATGATCATGTTTTGTAATATCGACAACTGGCAGGAGCCTTAGGGTTGTCTTTTAATTATTGTATGAAATGCAAGCGCCATGTAATTGCTTTACTTTATCGCTATGCGTTAGCAATAGTTGTAGAAGCAATAGTTGGCGAGACGACCCCGACGCAATGATAGAGATCAAGGTGTCGAGCCGGTGACGATGGAGATCATGTCGATGCTTTGGAGATGGAGATCAAAAGCACAAGATGATGATGGCCATATCATGTCACATATTTTGATTGCATGTGATGTTTATCCTTTATGCATCTTATTTTGCTTAGAACAATGGTAGCATTATAAGATGATCCCTTCACTTAATTTCAAGATAAAAGTGTTCTCCCTGAGTATGCACCATTGCCAAAGTTCATTGTTTCGAAGCACCACGTGTTGATCGGGTGTGATAGACTCTATGTTCACATACAACAGGTGTAAGCCAGTTTTGCACACGTAGAATACTTGGGTTAAACTTGACGAGCCTAGCATGTACATACATGGCCTCGGAACACTAGAGATCGAAAGGTCGAACATGAGTCATATAGTAGATATGATCAACATAAAAATGTTCACCATTGAAGACTACTCCATCTCACGTGATGATCGGACATGGTTTAGTTGATTTGGATCATGTATCACTTAGAAAACTTGAGGGATGTTGATTTAAGTTGGAGTTCATTAGTAATTTGATTAGTTGAACTAAGATTTATCATGAACATAGTCAAAATGTCTTTGCAAATTATGTTGTAGTTCAATAGCTCGCGATGTAGCTTCCACATTTTTTTTGATACGTTCCTAGAGAAAACTAAGTTGAAAGATGATGGTAGCAATAATGCGGACTAGGTTCATGATCTGAGGATTATCGTCATTGCAGCATAGAAGAATTATGTCCTTGATGCACCGCTAGGTGACAGACCTGCTGCAGGAGCTGATGCAGACATTATGAATGTTTAACAAGCTCGATCTAATGACTACTTGATGACCCACAAGTATAGGTGATCAATCGTAGTCCTTCCGATAAGTAAGAGTGTCGAACCCAACGAGGAGCAGAAGGAAATGACAAGCGGTTTTCAGCAAGGTAATGTCTACAAGCACTGAAATTGTCGATAACAGGTAGTTTGATAGCAAGATAATTTGTAACAAGCAAGTAACGGTAATGGTAACTAATGTGAAGCAAGATTGCCCAATCCTTTTTGAGGCAAAGGACAGGCCAAAACGGTCTCTTATAATAAGCAAAGCATTCTTGAGGGTACACGGGAATTTCATCATATCACTTTCATCATGTTGGCTTGATTCGTGTTCGCTACTTTGATAGTTTGATATGTGGGTGGATCGGTGCTTAGGTGCTGTTCTTACTTGAACAAACCTCCTACTTATGATTAACCCCCTCGCAAGCATCCGCAACTACGAGAAAAGTACTAAGATAAAATCTAACCATAGCATTAAACTTTTGGATCCAAATCGGTCCCTTACGAACTAGCACATAAACTAGGGTTTAAGCTTCTGTCACTCTAGCAACCCATCATCTAATAACTACTCCACAATGCATTCCCTTAGTCCCAAATATGGTGAAGTGTCATGTAGTCGACGTTCACATGACACCACTAAGGGAATCACAACGTACATATCATGAAAATATCGAACACGCATCAAGTTCACATGATTACTTGCAACATGACTTCTCCCGTGACCTCAAGAACAAAAGTAACTACTCACAAATAATAATCATGCTCAAGATCAGAGGGGTATTAAATAGCATAATGGATCTGAACATAGAATCTTCCACCAAATAAACCATATAGTAATCAACTACAAGATGTAATCAACACTACTAGTCACCCACAAGCACCAATCTAAGGTTCCGGTACAAAGATTGAACACAAGAGATGAACTAGGGTTTGAGAGGAGATGGTGTTGTTGAAGATGTTGATGGAGATGGCCCTCCCAAAGATGGGAGAGTTTTTGGTGATGACGATGACGATGATTTCCCCCTCCGGGAGGGAAGTTCCCCCGGCGGAATCGCTTCGCCGGAGGGCAAAAGTGCTCCTGCCCAAGTTCCGCCTCGAGACGGCGGCGCTTCATCCCGAAAGTCCTCTCCTTATTTTTTCTAGGTCAAAATGACTTATATACCAGAAGAGGGGCACCGGAGGTGGGCCGAGGAGGGCACAACCCACCAGGGCGCGCCTTGGCTCCCTGGCGCGCCCAGGTGGGTTGTGCCCACCTGGTGGGCCCCCTCTGGTAGTTATTTGCTCCAATAATTCTTAAATAATCCATAAAAAATCTCCGCGAAGTTTCAACTTATTTGGAGTTGTGCATAATAGGTAGCTCTGTCATGCTTTTTCAGGTTCAGAATTCCAGCTGCCGGTATTCTCCCTCTTTGTGTTAACCATGCATATTATGAGAGAAAAGGCATTTGAATTACTCCCAAAAGCATTATTATGCATAAAAACATTATAAATAACAGTAGGAAAAGATGATGCAAAATGGACGTGTCAACTCCCCCAAGCTTAGACCTCGCTTGTCCTCAAGCAAAAACCGAAATCGAAAAACATGTCCACATGCTTAGAGAGAGAGGTGTCGATAAAAACAAAATACGGACATAGAAGCATCATGCAAATTATTATAACAGCAAAGAACTTAATCATAAAGCTCTATCATGCAACTTTTATCATATAACTTCTCATGAACAAGTAACAATTCATCACAACATTGAAGTATAAAGCATAAACCTTATTGAAAACCAACAAACTATGTTCTTAGTCAACTTTGCAACTACAATTCATCATATTTTCAGGAAGGGTCACGTGTCGGAGCCTTTTGGCAAGTCCACATACTCAACCATCATTTAATATTCTATGGTTGTTAACACTCACAGCATACCCATGAACAAAAAGTTTTAACCGGACACATAGAAAGATAGGGGCTTATGGTTTCGCCTCCCAACGTATTCACCTCAAGAGTGATGTCAACAATAATAACTCATGCCCACTCATATCCAACTGGATATATGTGCCTAGATCTTTCCTCACCACATGATGCTTGCAAAAAGAGAAAATAAAAAGGAATAGGGAAGAATACTTTGACTCATACATAAAAGTAAATGCATAAAAGTAAAAGATAGGCCCTTCGCAGAGGGAAGCAGAGGTTGTCATGCGCTTATTTGTTTGTATGCCAAATCCCTTAATGCAAAAGAACGTCATGTTATATTGCCCCTTATGATAGCAACCTTTATTATGCAGTCTGTCGCTTTTATTCTTTGCCATCACAAGTTCGTACAACACTCAATTTTCTCTTACACTAAATGATCCAGCACATTTAGAAGCAATTTTTATTGCCTTATTGCACCGATGACAACTTACTTGAAGCGTCTTACTCAATCTATAGGTAGGTATGGTGGACTCTCAAAATAAGATTTGGGTTAAGGGTTTTTGGATGCATAAGTAGTATCTCTACTTAGTGCGGAATTTTTGGCTAGAAAAGATATTGAGCAAGCACCACATGTTAAAGAATCTATGACAATATAACTTCTATGTGAATATGAACAAACATAAATCATTACATTGTCTTCCTTGTCCAACGTCAACTATTTTGACACAAAATATTTAATGGGGGCTCACAATCATAAAAGATGTCCAAGATAGTGTATTTGCATGTGAATCTTCTCTTCCCTTATTAATTCTTTCATGAGTTGCATCATTGACCAATGCTATGTTTGTCAATCTCCAATAAATTTTACCACTTATACTTTTCCTTATGTGATGTCATTACTTACCATAAGATTAGCATATGATCTTTTCATTTATTTTCCTTTCTTTTATTGAAACATTAAAGTAAAGAAACAAAACTCAAACTACTCTTTATTATATATCTCGCACATGATTACATCGAAAAAATAGATCACTAAGCAAACACTTGAAAAGAAAGGATCGAACTAAACTTTTATTCAACTAAATCATAGGAAAACTAAAGATCGAACTAAAATAGATAAGAGCAAAGATAGTGGTGGTGATACAATACCGGGACACCTCCCCCAAGATTGGCACAAGCCAAGGGGAGTGTCCATACCATGAACTCAAGTCTCCTTTGGTGATGAAGAAGGTGGTGGTGGTGATGAGGTAGTAGCGATCTTATCCTTTAGTCTCAAAAGATACTCCAATCTACGGATGACACTCCGGAGGGCAATGATGTGCTCTTGCAATAGAATATTTTCACGAGTGAGATATTTGTTTTGAACACGAACCATTTCAATGATCCTAAAAGCTTCAATTTCAGTGGGCATAAGATGTTCATAATATGGTTGGAGGATATCCTCTTCTTCTTCCTCTGTGGACAAGGCTTGCTTTACTGCTGGAGCTTGATCTCCAACAGCTTCCTTGCTCTTGTCCCCCTGGAGAGCTTCCTTTGGTCATTCTCTCTTTAGTTCCACCTTCATCAACCAAGCATCTTCTTCTATGTTGTTGGAGGAGGGAGAAGACATGATGACTGGCTTTGAGCAACACTGACAGAAAAATAGCAAGAAAGAGGAACAGGAGAATTCTCCGCGATACGGTGGTCAATATGTTTAGGGGGTATATAAAGATTTTTTTTTATCTTGGGCAACAAGTAAACGGGAGGAAAACGGAGTCGGGAAGGTTCCCGAGGTGGGCATAACCCACCTGGGCGCGCCAGGGGGCCCAGGCGCGCCCTGGTGTCTTGTGCCCCCCTCGGGTGCCTTCCTGGTTGTTTCTTATTTTCCTAATTTTTAAAATATTCCAAAACTGACAGAAAATATTTTTGCGGATTTTTTGGAGTCCGTTTACTTACCGTATCACGTACCTCCTCCTTTTTAATTATTCTGGAGTGTTCCGGAAGATTTCTTTTATGTGTTCCTCAGGTGCCATGGTTTGAATAATATTGCTTTCAACATTAATAGGCGTACCTGAGATATAGTGTTTAATTCTTTGCCCATTGACCACCTTCGGGCTCGTACCTTTGGCATTATTTATTTTAATAGCTCCAGAGCGATAAACCTCCTCGATGATATATGGTCCTTCCCATTTAGAGAGAAGTTTTCCTGCAAAGAATCTGAAACGAGAGTTGTATAGAAGAACATATTCTCCGACTTTGAATTCTCTCTTTTGGATTCTTTTGTCATGCCATCTTTTAACTTTTTTCTTTGAATAATTTGGCATTTTCATAGGCTTGGGTTCTCCATTCATCTAGTGAGCTAATATCAAATAACCTTTTTTCTCCGGCAAGTTTGAGATCATAATTTAGTTCTTTAATTGCCCAATATGCTTTATGTTCTAACTCTAGAGGCAAATGTCAAGCTTTTCCATAAACCATTTTATAGGGAGACATACCCATATGATTTTTATAAGCTGTTCTATAGGCCCAAAGTGCATCATCTAATTTCTTAGACCAATTCTTTCGAGACCTATTAACGGTTTTCTGTAATATTAGTTTTATTTCTCTATTGCTAAGTTCAACTTGACCACTAGATTGAGGATGATAGGATGATGCAATTCTATGGTTAACATCATATTTAGCAAGCATTTTACGGAAAGCACCATGAATAAAGTGTGAACCACCATCAGTCATTAAATATCTAGGGACTCCAAACCTTAGGAAAATAACTTCTTTAAGCATTTTAATGGAAGTGTTATGATCAGCACAACTAGTTGGAATAGCTTCTACCCACTTAGTAACATAATCAACAGCAACCAAAATATGTGTATACCCATTAGAGGAAGGAAAAGGTCCCATATAATCAAAACCCCAAACATCAAATGGTTCAACAGCAAGTGAATAATTCATAGGCATTTCTTGACGCTTACCAATATTACCAATTCATTGACATTCATCACAAGATAAAACAAACTTACGGGCATCCTTGAAGAGAGTAGGCCAATAAAAACCAGACTGCAATACCTTGTGAGCACTTCTATCTCCCGCATGATGCCCTCTATAAGCTTCGGAGTGACATTTTCGTAGGATCTATTCCTGTTCATGCTCAGGTACACAACATCTAATAATACCATCTACTCCTTCTTTATAAAGATGTGGGTCCCAAAAGTAATGTCTTAAGTCGTAGAAGAATTTTTTTCTTTTGTTGGTTTGTGAAACTAGGTGGTATGTATTTAGCAACAATATAATTAGCATAGTCAGCATACCAAGGAGTATTATGAGAAATATTTATTGCAGCTAATTGTTCATCAGGAAAGCTATCATCAATAGGTAGTGGGTCATCAAGGATATTCTCTAACCTAGACAAGTTATCAGCTACGGGGTTCTCAGCTCCTTTCCTATCAGTGATATGTAAATCAAATTCTTGTAGCAAGAGAACCCACCTAATGAGTCTAGGTTTAGCATCTTTCTTTTCCATAAGATATTTAATAGCAGCATGATCGGTGTGAACAATAACTTTGGAATCAACAATGTAAGATCTGAATTTATCATAAGCAAACACAACTGCTAAAAATTCTTTTTCAGTAGTAGCATAATTTCTTTGGGCACTGTCTAGAGTTTTGCTAGCATAATGAATAAAATTTAATTTCTTATCAACTCTTTGTCCTAGAATAGCACCAACAGCATAATCACTAGCATCACACATAATTTCAAAAGGCAAGTTCCAATCAGGTGGTTGAACAATAGGTGCAGAGGTTAAGGCTTTCTTAAGTGTTTCAAAGGCTTCTACACAATCATCATCAAAAACAAATGGAACATCCTTTTGTAAAAGATTTGTAAGAGGCCTAGAAATTTTAGAGAAGTCTTTAATAAACCTCCTATAGAAACCAGCATGACCAAGGAAACTACGAATACCTTTGATATCTCGGGGACATGGCATTTTCTCAATTGCATCAACCTTAGCTTTATCCACCTCAATACCTCATTCAGAAATTTTATGCCCCAAAACAATACCTTCATTAACCATAAAGTGGCACTTCTCCCAATTCAAGACAAGATTAGTTTGCTCACATCTCTGCAAAACTCGATCAAGGTTGCTCAAGCAATCATCAAAAGAAGTTCCATATACAGAAAAATCATCCATGAAAACCTCAACAATCTTTTCACAAAAGTCAGAGAATATAGCAGTCACACATCTTTGAAAGGTAGCAGGTGCATTGCATAAATCAAAAGGCATACGTCTATAAGCATAAGTTCCAAAAGGGCAGGTAAAAGTGGTTTTCTCTTGATCAGGTTGTGAGACAGGTATTTGAGAAAAACCAGAATATCCATCAAGGAAGCAAAAGTGTGTGTGCTTAGATAATCTTTCTAGCATTTGATCAATAAAAGGCAAAGGGTAATGGTCTTTTCTAGTAGCTTTATTTAATTTTCTGAAATCAATTACCATTCTATAGCCAGTAACAATTCTTTGTGGAATAAGTTCATTTTTATCATTAGGAACAACAGTAATACCTCCTTTCTTAGGGACACAATGAATGGGGCTTACCCATCTACTATCAGCTATGGGATAGATTATACCTGCTTCCAGAAGCTTTAATATTTCAGTTCTTACCACTTCTTTCATCTTAGGATTCAAACGTCATTGATGATCAACAACGGGTTTAGCATCAGGTTCCATATTAATTTTGTGCTGACAGAGAGTAGGACTAATGCCCTTAAGATCATTAAGAGTATATCCAATAGCAGCACGGTGCTTCTTCAGAAATTTCAATAATCTTTCTTCTTCATATTCTGAAAGGTTAGCACTAATAATAACAGGATATATCTTTTTCTCATCAAGATAAGCATATTTCAAAGTGTCAGGCAATTGCTTCAATTCAAACACAGGATCACCTTTACATGGAGGAGGACCTTCTAGAGTTTCAATAGGCAAATTATGTTTGAGCAGAGGTCGTTGTTCAAAGAAAATTCTATCTATTTCATTTCTTTCATGCATGTGCATATCATTTTCATGATCTAGCAAATATTGTTCTAGTGGGTCAGTAGGAGGCACAGCAATAGAAGCAAGACCAATTATTTCATCATTACTAGGCAATTCTTTCTTATGAGGTTGTCTATTAAACTTGGAAAAATTAAAGTCATGAGACTCATCACCAAAGCTAACACTGACAGTTTGTTTATGACAATCTATAGTAGCATTGACAATGTTCAAGAAAGGTCTACCAAAGATAATCGGACAGAAGTCATCTTGTGGGGAACCAAGAACTAGAAAATCAGTAGGGTATTTTATTTTCCCACACAAGACTTCAACATCTCTAACAATCCCAAGTGGTGTGATGGTGTCTCTATTAGCAAGTTTAATAGTAACATCTATGTCTTCTATTTCAGCAGGTGCTATGTCATTCATAATTTCTTGGTATAAGGTAAAAGGAATAGCACTCACACTAGCACCTAAATCACATAAAAACCATGATAACAATGATCTCCTTTTTAACTGAGACAACAGGCATGCCAACAACAGGCCTATGTTTATCTTTTTCATCGGGTTTGGTAATTCTAGCAGCTTCATCACAGAAGTAAATAACATGCCCATCAATATTTTCTACCAGGAGATCATTAACCATAGCAACACTAGGTTCTACTTTAATTTGTTCAGCAGGTTTAGGTGCTCTAATATGACTTTTGTGGACCACAGTTGAAACCTTAGCATGTTCCTTTATCCTAACAGGGAAAGGTGGTTTTTCAATATAAGCAGTAGGCACAACTGGATCAACATTGTAAATAATAGTTTCATCTTTAGCTATGACGGGTTCTTTAATTTCTTTTTTAATAGGTGGGTGATATTTAAACCACTTCTCCTTAGGGAGATCAACATGAGTAGCAAATGATTCACAGAAAGAGGCTACTGTCTCAGAGTCAAGTCCATATTTAGTGCTAAACTTGTGAAAAGCATCGGTATTCATAAAAGATTTAACACAATCAAACTCAAGCTTAATACCTGACTCTTTACCTTTGTCAAGTTCCCAATCTTCAGAGTTGCATTTAATTCTTTCTAAAAGATCCCACCTGAATTCAATATTCTTCTTCATAAAAGAACCAGTACAAGAAGTATCGAGCATGGATTGATCATCACGAGAAAGCCAAGCATAAAAATTCTAAATAATAATTTCTCTTGAGAGCTCATGATTGGAGCATGAATATAACATTGACTTAAGCCTCCCCCAAGCCAGAGCGATACTTTCCCCTTCACGAGGCCAAAAATTATATATATAATTCCGATCACGATGAACTAGATGCATAGGATAAATTTTTTGGTGAAATTCCAATTTCAATCGATTCCATTTCCAAGATCCAATATCATCGCATAGCCTATACCATGCCAATGCTTTTCCCTTCAAAGATGAAGGGAAAACCTTCTTCTTAGCTTCATCTCCGGGCAAACCTGCAAGCTTAAATAATCCACAAATTTCATCCACATATATCAAGTGCATATCAGGATGTTCGGTTCCATCTCCTGCATAAGGATTAGCTAGCAGTTGTTCTATCATACCCGAAGGAATTTCATAACCAATATTTTCAGTAGGTGAAGTAGGTTGAGGGGTAACTAATTGTGGTTCCGGTCAAGGTGAAGATACCCCGAACAAACCCCTCAAAGGATGGTTCTCCATAGTAACAAGTGACAAAATTTCAGCACGTAGTAATAATTTTTCCTTACCGATTTCGACTTACCAAGAGCGCTTCACTCCCCGGCAACGGCACCAGAAAAGTGCCTTGATGACCCACAAGTATAGGGGATCAATCGTAGTCCTTTCGATAAGTAAGAGTGTCGAACCCAATGAGGAGCAGAAGGAAATGACAAGCGGTTTTCAGCAAGGTAATATCTGCAAGCACTAAAATTGTCGGTAACAGGTAGTTTGATAGCAAGATAATTTGTAACAAGTAAGTAACGGTAATAGTAACTAAAGTGCAGCAAGATAGCCCAATCCTTTTTGAGGCAAAGGACAAGCCAAAACGGTCTCTTATAATAAGCAAAGCGTTCTTGAGGGTACACGGGAATTTCATCATATTGGCTTGATTCGTGTTCGTTACTTTGATAATTTGATATGTGGGTGGATCGGTGCTTAGGTGCTGTTCTTACTTGAACAAACCTCCTACTTATGATTAACCCCCTCGCAAGCATCCGCAACTACGAGAAAAGTATTAAGATAAAATCTAACCATAGCATTAAACTTTTGGATCCAAATCGGTCCCTTACGAAGTAGCGCATAAACTAGGGTTTAAGCTTCTGTCACTCTAGCAACCCATCATCTAATAACTACTCCACAATGCATTCCCTTAGGCCCAAATATGGTGAAGTGTCATGTAGTCGACGTTCACATGACACCACTAAGGGAATCACAACATACATATCATGAAAATATCGAACACATATCAAGTTCACATGATTACTTGCAACATGACTTCTCCCGTGACCTCAAGAACAAAAGTAACTACTCACAAATAATAATCATGCTCAAGATCAGAGGGGTATTAAATAGCATAATGGATCTGAACATATAATCTTCCACCAAATAAACCATATAGTAATCAACTACAAGATGTAATCAACACTACTAGTCACCCACAAGCACCAACCTAAGGTTCCGGTACAAAGATTGAACACAAGAGATGAACTAGGGTTTGAGAGGAGATGGTGTTGTTGAAGATGTTGATGGAGATGGCCCTCCCAAAGATGGGAGAGTTGTTGGTGACGACGATGATGATGATTTCCCCCTCCGGGAGGGAAGTTCCCCCGGCGGAATCGCTCCACCGGAGGGCAAAAGTGCTCTTGCCCAAGTTCTACCTCGAGACGGCGGCGCTTCATCCCGAAAGTCCTCTCCTTATTTTTTCTAGGTCAAAATGACTTATATACTAGAAGAGGGGCACCGGAGGTGGGCCAAGGAGGGCACAACCCACCAGGGCGCGCCTGGGCTCCCTGGTGCGCCCAGGTGGGTTGTGCCCACCTGGTGGGCCCTCTCTGGTAGTTATTTGCTCCAATAATTCTTAAATAATCCATAAAAAATCTCCATGAAGTTTCAGCTTATTTGGAGTTGTGCAGAATAGGTAGCTCTGTCATGCATTTTCAGGTCCAGAATTCCAGCTGCCGGTATTCTCCCTCTTTGTGTAAACCTTGCATATTATGAGAGAAAAGGCATTAGAATTACTCGCAAAAGCATTATTATGCATAAAAACATTATAAATAACAGTAGGAAAACAAGATGCAAAATGGACGTATCACTACTTGATAGTTTCTTGTGCCATGCTTTACGGCTTAGAATCAGGGCTCCAAAGATGTTTTGAACGCCATGGAACATATGAGATGTTCCAAGAGCTGAAATTGGTATTTCAGGCTCATGCCCGTGTTGAGAGGTATGAGACCTCTGATAAGTACATTGCCTTCAAGATGCAGGAGAAAAGCTCAGCCAGTGAGCATGTGCTCAGAATGTCTGGGTACTACAATCGCTTGAATCAAATGGGAGTTAATCTTCCAGATAAGATAGTGATTGACAGAGTTCTCCAGTCACTATCACCAAGCTACTAGAGCTTCGTGATGAACTATAATATGCAAGGGATGACGAAAACAATTCCCAAGCTCTTCGCGATGCTGAAATCGGCGGAGGTAGAAATCAAGAAAGAACATCAAGTGTTGATGGTTAACAAGACCACCAGTTTTAAGAAAAAGGGCAAGGGAAAGAAAGGGAACTTCAAGAAGAATAGCAAGCAAGTTGCCACTCCCGTGAAGAAGCCCAAAGCTGGACCCAAGCCTGAAACTGAGTGCTTCTACTACAAAGGAAATGGTCACTAGAAGCGGAACTGCCCCCAAATACTTGGCAGATAAGAAGGATGGCAAAGTAAACAAAGGTATATTTGATATACATATTATTGGTGTGTACCTTACTGGTGCTCGTAGTAGCCCCTGGGTATTTGATACTGGTTCAGTTGCTGAGATTAGTAACTCGAAATAGGAGTTGCAGAATAAACGGAGACTAGTTAAGGGCGAGGTAACGATGTGTGTTGGAAGTGTTTCCAAGATTGATATGATCACCATCGCACACTCCCTCTACCTTCAGTATTAGTGTTGAGCCTAAATAAATGTTATTTGGTGTTTGCATTGAGCATGAATAAGATTAGATCATGTTTATTGCAATACGGTTATTCATTTAAGTCAGAGAATAATTGTTGTTCTGTTTACATGAATAAAACCTTCTATGGTCATACACCCAATGTAAATGGTTTATTGAATCTCGATCGTAGTGATACACATATACATAATATTGATGCCAAAAGATACAAAGTTGATAATGATAGTGCAACATACTTGTGGCACTACTGTTTAGGTCATATTGGTGTAAAGCGCATGAAGAAACTCCATGCGGATGGACTTTTGGAATCACTTGATTATGAATCATTTGATACTTGCGAACCATGCCTCATGGGCAAGATGAATAAAACTCCATTCTCCAGAACAATGGAGCAAGCTAATGACTTATTAGAAATAATACATACCGATGTATGCGGTCCGATGAGTGTTGAAGCACGTGGCGGGAATCGTTATTTTCTCACCTTCTCAGATGATTTGAGTAGGTATGGGTATATCTACTTGATGAAACACAAGTCTGAAATGTTTGAAAAGTCCAAAGAATTTTAGAGTGAAGTGGAGAATCATCGTAACAAGAAATAAAAGTTTCTATGATCTGATCGTGGAAGCGGATATTTGAGTTACGAGTTTAGCCTTCATTTAAAACAATGTGGAATAGTTTCATAACTCACGCCACTTGGAACACCACAGCGTAATGGTGTGTCTGAACATCGTAAGCATACTTTATTAGATATGGTGCGTTCTATGATGTCTCTTAGCGATTTGCCACTATCGTTTTGGGGTTATGCATTAGAGACAGCCGCATTCATGTTAAATAGGGCATCGTCTAAATCCGTTGAGATGACACTGTATGAACTGTGGTTTGGCAAGAAACCTAAGCTGTCGTTTCTTAAAAGTTTGTGGATGCGACGCTTATGTCAAAAGGCTTCAGCCTGATAAGCTCGAACCCAAAGCGGAGAAGTGTGTCTTCATAGGATACCCGAAAGAAACTATTGGGTATACCTCCTACCACAGATCCGAAGGCAAAATCTTTGTTGCTAAGAATAGGTCCTTTTTAGAGAAGGAGTTTCTCTCGAAAGAAGTGAATGGGAGGAAAGTAGAACTTGATGAGGTAGTTGTACCTTCTCTCGAATTGGAAAGTAGTACATCAGAGAAAGTTGTTCCCGTGATGCCTACACCAACCAGAGAGGAAGCAAATGATGATGATCATGAAACTTCAGATCAAGTTACTACTGAACCTCGTAGGTCGACCAGAACACGTTCCACACTAGAGTGGTACGGCAATCATGTCCTGGAAGTCATGTTGTTGGACAACAGTGTACCTACGAACTACGAAGAAACTATAATGAGCCCAGATTCTGAAAAATGGCTTGAGGCCATGAAATCTGAGATAGGATCCATGTATGAGAACAAAGTGTGGACTTTGGTGGATTTGCCCGATGATCGGCAAGCCATAAAGAATAAATGGATCTTTAAGAGGAAGACGGATGCTGATGGTAATATCACTGTCTACAAAGCTCGACTTGTTGCAAAAGGTTTTCAACAAGTTCAAGGGGTTGACTATGATGAGACTTTCTCACCTCATAGCAATGCTTAAGTCTGTCTGAATCATGTTAGCAATTGTCGCATTTTATGATTATGAAATCTGGCAAATGGATGTTAAAAACTAGCATTCTTTAATGGGTTTCTTGAGGAAGAGTTACATATGATGCAACCGGAAGTTTTTGTCGATCCTAAAGGTGCTAACATAGTGTGCAATCTCCAGTGATCCATCTATGGACTGGTGCAAGCATCTCGGAGTTGGAATATACGCTTTGATGAGGTGATCAAAGCATATGGTTTTATACAGACTTATGGTGAAGCATGTATTTACAAGAAAGTGAGTGGGAGCTCTGTAGCATTTCTAATATTATATGTGGATGACATATTGCTGATTGGAAATGATATAGAATTTCTAGATAGGAAGGATACTTGAATAAGAATTTTTCAATGAAAGACCTCGGTGAAGCTACTTACATATTGGGCATCAAAATCTATAGAGATAGATCAAGACGCTTAATAGGACTTTCACAAAACACATACCTTGACAAAGTTTTGAAGGAGTTCAAAATGGATCAGTCACAGAAAGGGTTCTTGCCTGTATTCAAGGTGTGAAGTTGAGTAAGAGTCAAAGCCCGACCATGGCAGAAGATAGAGAGAGAATGAAAGTCATTCCCTATGCCTCAGCCATAGGTTCTATAAAGTATGCCATGCTGTGTACCAGACCTGTTGTGTGCCTTGCCATGAGTCTGGCAAGGGGGTACAATAGTGATCCAGGAGTGGATCACTGGACAACGGTCAAAATTATCCTTAGGTACCTAAAGAGGACTAAGGAAATGTTTCTCGTTTATGGAGGTGGTAAAGAGTTCATCGTAAAGGGTTACATCGATGCAAGCTTTGACACTGATCCGGATGACTCTGAGTCTCAATCTGGATACGTATTGAACGTGGGAGAAATTAGCTAGAGTATCTCTATGCAGAGCATTGTAGACATAGATATTTGCAAAGTACACACGGATCCGAATGTTGCAGACCAGTTGACTAAAAACCTCTCTCACAAGCAAAACATGATCACACCTTAGAACTCTTTGGGTGCTAATCACATGGCGATGTGAACTAGATTATTGACTCTAGTGAACTCTTTGGGTGTTAATCACATGGCGATGTGAACTAGATTATTGACTCTAGTGCAAGTGGGAGACTGATGGAAATATGCCCTAAAGGCAATAATAAAATGGTTATTATTATATTTCCTTAATCATGATAAAGGTTTATTATTCATGCTAGAATTGTATTGACTGAAAACTTAAATACATCTGTGGATACCTAAACAAATATCGTGTCCCTAGTGAGCCTCTACTAGATTAGCTCATTGATCAAAGATGGTTAAGGTTTCCTAGCCATAGACATGAGTTGTCATTTGATAACGGGATCACATCATTAGGAGAATGATGTGATGGACAAGACCCATCTGTTAGCTTAGCATATGATCATTCAGTTTATTGCTATTGCTTTCTTAATGTCAAATTGAAAGTGCATTATATCGACTACAGGGGGGGTGAATTGGCGATTTTTATGAATTCGTCGCTGAGGAAATACTACTTGAGGAATTTCCTAAGCAACGAACTACAAGCAGCGGAATAAGTACTCAGGTACATGGATAACAAAGCAGTAGCATAGTCATCATGATGAAATGAAACAAAACAGAGCACAGGTAGCATGTAAACAGGATAAGCAGGCTGAAGACAAAGTGACTGAAGAAATAGGAATGAGGAAATTGAGAAAGTCTTCAGTCAAAGTCTTCAAACAGTAATGATCAAGTACACAGCAAGTATGCGAGGAAATGAAAGGGTTGAGGAAATAGAACCAGTAGCTTGGTGAAGACAGTGATTTGGTAGACCAGTTCCAACTGCTGTGACAGTTGTACGTCTGGTTGGAGCGGCTAGGTATTTAAACCTGAGGACACACAATCCCGGACACACAGTCCTCACCGTATTCTCCTTGAGCTAAGGTCACACAGACCTCGCCCAATCACTCGTGGTAAGTCTTCACAGGTGACTTCCAAACCTTCATAGACTTGGTCACTCGGCAATCCACAATTCCTCTTGGATGCTCTAGACCATGACGCCTAACCGTCTGGAGGATGCACAGTCCTCAAAGGTAACAAGCGTCGGTTCCACACAGGAACAATTTCTTCAGTGATGCTCAATCACTTTGGGTTTTAGGTGTTTTGTTTGGGTTTTTCCTCACTTGATGATTTTCGCTCAAAGTCCTCGGAGGATGGGATGCTCTAAATGACAAGTGTCAGTTTCTCTCGGAGCAGCCAACCAGCTAGTGGTTATAGGGGGCGGCTATTTATAGCCTAGGGAGCAGCCCGACATGATAAGACATAAATGCCCTTCAATGATATGACCGTTAGGTGGATAGGATATTTTGGACAGCTGGCGCATAGCACAGCAACGGTCGGAAATTTGAGCTCTCAAATTCCTCAGGGCTATCATGATCCTCACTTGTAGGCAATCCGCACTGGCGAATTCCTAACTCCTCAGCCAGAACAAATTCCTCAGAGAACAGAAGAACTTTGTCTCTGTCACTGAAGAACTTGACTGAACTGTATGAGATTTCCAATGGCTTCACTCGAAAGGATTGGGTAGGTGTAGGATTTTGAGTTGAGCATCACTTGGAAACTTTTCCTTAGTTTTACCTCGACCCCCTTTAATAGTACGGTGTTTCCTATGACTCAAGAAAGGGAAAACAAAACTATGAAAACAAAATTCTTCACGCTTCATAATCCTCGCATCAATATCAAGTCTTCAAGGTCACACCAATTTCCTCATTTTCAAAGTCTTCAAGAAAACCAAAGTCTTCAACTGAAGACATTCATTTTTAGGGGTCGACTTTCTTCATAAATATCAAACTCCTCATAGACTTATAGAACCTGTGTACACTCACAAACACATTAGTCCCTTAACCTATAAGTCTTTGATACACCAAAATCACTAAGGGGCACTAGATGCACTTACAATCTCCCCCTTTTTGGTGATTGATGACAAATAGGTTAAGTTTTCAACGGGGATAAATCATATGAAGTGTAAATACTGATATTGAGGAATTTGATTGCAAGATATAGAGGAACTCCCCCTGAAGATGTGCATATTGAGGATTTTGCTTTGGATTGCAAATGCACATTGTAGAGTAATATCATGGAGATCTCCCCCTATATCTTGTAATTCATACACGCATTTAACATATGATATGAAGAATTTGAAATGCATGATGAAATATGGTGTCTGACGAAATTCAGCATGCGTGCATTAAGGTACTTGAGGAAATAAGCATGCAGAAAGCAGTTCAAAAGTATCAGACCACCATAGGACTTAAGTTTACAACTCATCAGATCAAACACCTCAGAAGAGCAAGAGTTGTAACTTAACAGAAAAAAATAGCCCATATATAAGACCCGCTTGAAGACTAACTCAAATTTCTCCCCCTTTGTCATCGAATGACCAAAAGGGACGAAAAATGAGGACTAACGCCCCTGAAGAATATCATCATGATGTCGATGGAGGAGCACCAGCGTTGTTGGGGTCGTCCATTGAGGTATGGCCTGCCGCAGTGTCATTCAAATCTTCAGCTTCATCCATCTCGCGCGATGAAGAATATGAACTGGCAACAAGCTGAGGAACTTTGACCTTCTTGAATTTCTTCGAAGGTGGCTGAGACCAGTCAAAGTCCTGTTGGAAGCCCATCTCCTTGAGATCTTCAGCACTATAAAGATTCGACAGAATAGCCCAAGTGCGGTCAAAGACTTCATCCAAGTAGTAGTGATTCTTCTTCACAGTGTTTTGAGTGACTGTCATGTTCTGAAGAATTGCACCAAACTGACGCTTGACCCACTTGTGATTTCGATCAACTTTCTGATGAAGACTGAGGAGAAGTTCACGATCAATCATCACACGCGGAGCTGTCGCTGGAGGATTTTGCTTTGAAGCTTTGGTGGCAGAATCTTGTGTTGCAGAGTCATCATTGGTGGAATAGGATGCAGCTTTGCGAAACTGTCCATCCAATGGACGAGCACCTTCATCCATAATAGCAGCCTTGCCCTTCTCATCAGCTGAGGAAATAGTCCGTTTGAGGACTTCAATAGGTGGCAAATAGCTGAGATGATTCTGAAAGTCAGCCTGATAATGAATTGAAGACCTTGATCTGATGAATTTCATGATCCAGGGAGCGTAAGGCTTCAACTCAAAAGGTGACAGAGCAGCATTGGCCAAAGTCCTCATGAAGAAATCATGGTAGTTAATGGGAATGCCATGTATCATGTTGAACAACAGATTCTTCATGATGCCAACAACCACTTCTTCATCAGAGTTGTGGCCCTTGATTGGACTGAGGATTTTGGTCAATATGCGATATATCGTCCTTGGCACATAGAGCAATTCCTTCACAAGGAAGGTGGTCCTTGGAGCTTGGCCAGCCTTCAAAGGCTTCATCAGCACTTGCATTAAATGATTTGAGAGTTTAGGTTCCTCATAGATGAGCCTTGCACCTTCAGTGGGAGGACTGACTGGGACAGCGTGAAGCAATTCAGAGGCTAGTGCTTTGTAATGTGTATTTTCGGTCATCCAGTCTAGCACCCATGAATTCACATCTTCAACATTTCCAGTGATATGCAGTGTGGCATAGAATTGAAGAATGAGTTCTTCATTCCAGTCGTAGATGTCAGTGCAGAAGTTAAGCAGCCAGGCGTCATGAAGAACACTAAGGACTGGATGGAAGCAAGGAAGCGACTCCATATCCACATGAGGAATTTGCTCGTGGTTAAATACCTTGTTCTTACCAAACAGGAGGGAAGAGTAATAGTTCATTTGACTTGCTGTCCAGAAGCACTTGCGTTGCAGTCTTGCTGAGTCATAGGGATTGTAATCCATGAAGAAATGATGCTCAGCAAAGAAATCATCAGCGTTGAATTTTTGCTTCTTGGTATGAGGATTTTGTGGCTTGGGCTGAAGATTAACAGTTGAAGTCTTCACAGCCGCTTGGCGCACAACCTCTGGAGCCACAGACTAAGGAATTTCCATAGCAATTTCATCAGCAGTAGTCTTGGACTCCATTTCTTCAGCATGAGTAGCTGGAACTTCTTCTGGAATAGAATGAAGTGAAGATTGATGTGCTTCAGAGCCCGTATGAATTTCTTTAGTCTGCACAAGGGACTGAGGAATTTGTTGCAGAGGAGTGGTTAATGGTGAATTTGGATGATGTCTTTCCCAATAATCATCATTGAGAACTGGTGTAGTAGACCCAATGTCCACATCCTCATCTTCTTCATCAATTTCTTCAACGCCTGCCTCTTCAGCTGTGAACTGAGGCACGGGCGATGATACCAGTGGGGTTGAAGGGATATCATTCACTTCAATTTCTTCATCCAACTGCTCTGAAGTAGCAGCAGAAGGATTCGCTTCATCATTGTCATCTAGAATGACATATTCCTCACCAAAGGGAACAATTTCCTTTGATGGCATGCTTGAGATAGGAACAGCATCAATGGGGTTGGTGTATGAGCTTTGCAAAGTCTTCACTTTCTTGGGAGCTGAAGACTCTACAGTTTCTGATGCTTTCCTTTTCTTCACAGCTGCCTTTTCTGCAGCTTTGGTCTTCTTCACTTCTGATGCAGAAGGAAGGTGGATATCTTTCATCTGTGATGACTTTGCAGGAGGAGCAGATGAAAGTGGTGCAGTTTCTTCAGGCACAACTGATGCAGTTGCCCTGGCTTGATCAGATTCTTCGGGCGCAGCTTCATATGCTTCAGCTGACCTGAGTTGTTCTTCAGGCGCAACATTGGAGGTTGCCCTGGCATTTTCTTCAGTAGGCTGAGCAAATGCATCAGTCTGAGGAACTTGTTGTTGCGATGGAGCTGCAACATTTGGACTGAACCCCTTGGCCATTCTGACAAATCTGACTTTGGCACCTAGCCAATCTGCACGATATGCGTCAAATTCATCGCTTAGAGCTTTGATCTCCTTTTGCAGATTCACAAGTTCTTCAGGAGTCATCTTCACAACATTCTTCTTCAGAAAGTGCTCCTTCTTGTATTGAGCTTTCTTGACTTGCCTGGCCTTCTCAAATTTCCATTTTTCTTCGGCTATGAAGGCCGTCAACATGTGGCTCTGGCCAGGAGTGAGGTTCAATTCAGACAAAGGAGTATTTGGATCCTTGTGCCATAGATCGATGAAATCAAGGATCCTTTTAGGATCCAGCATGAGTGGCACAGCACTGCCTTTGGCTCTAGCGGCCTTTTCTTGCATGTCTTTGATGATCTCAGCAAGTTCTTCATCATCAGCTTCATCGTCATCAGACGGAACTTGAAAGGCAACTTGCTTCTTGTGAGGACTTGGCCTTGGGCCTCGTCCAGCAGTGGCCTTTTTCTTCAGCAAGATTGGACCAGTTGAAGACTGTGGCGGAGCTGAGGAACTTGCAGATGCTCCTGAGGCAATAGAGATTCCTGTAGTCCATTGGCACGTGGCAAGATGCACAGGTGCTGAGGACTTTGCAGCTGAAGTTGAAGACTTTGTGGCAGCTGAGGGAATTGGAGCTGCCCTCGATGTGGTTGCCTGAGGAATTGGCCGTGAGGGCTTTGCAATTGGCCGTGAGGGCATAGCAGTTGAGGAACTCGGCTTCACAGCAGATTTCTTCGGCAAAGCCTTCTTGGGCTTGCTAGCAGAGGCCTCAGCAGCAGCAACAGCAGAGTCTTCATTGAATTTCTTCACTGCTTCCTTTGCTACTTTAGCCAACTTGGCTTGGCGCTTAGCCCATTCTCTGGGAAATTCCTCACCGCGCCTGATACTTGAGGGATCAGCTTCTTGGCCTGGAGCCAATGGAGGTCTTGGACATGGAGGGTTAACAGTGAATTTCTTCATGTACTTGGGAGTAACATAACGATATTCCCTCCATTCCTTAGCCCATCTTCTCTCAATTCTCTGTATGCGCACTTTGCACTGAGTCTTGGTCTCTTTGCCATGAGTTGATTCATCAGGAGTGCAATATTCATCCTATATGTCTTCAGGGATCTCAAAAGCAGTGTTTGTTTCAGGCCTCTTTCCTCCCTTCTGAGGTCTTTTACCATCAGCCATTTTCTTCACTTGAGGATTTTGAATAATTGATGTTTCTGAGGAAGTGTGCAACTTATCTTCGAGGAACGCTGCAAATGAGTTAAGTTGATGAGAACCTAGTGATTCAGCAGCAGACATTTTGTACCTGTGAATAGAGTATAGGTGCGAAGAATTTGGAGAGGTCATATGCGTTCTCAGAAATTTTTCAAAAGAAATCAAGTTTGAGGAATTTGACCAGGGGAGTCTTGAGGAATTTCACTAAGCGTTCTTGACTTAGGTTCCAGAGTTGTATAGATTAGAAAATCCACACAATTGAGGAATCTTGAAGAAAAACATAGCTTAGAGAAACAAATCAAGATACAGAAGCATTCGGGAGTTTATGGAATGGGAAGTTGAAGAATAAACACCTTTTGAAGATTTTGTGAAATCATCAGAATCAAAGTAGGGTAGTAAAATCAGATTTTATTTACCCTGGACGAAGAACACGACGAACTGGAAGTGGAAGTGGTGAAGTTCGTCCGTTCAGATCTCCCACGCCCTAACTTGGCGGTGAGAGACAGCTACGGCGGCGGCGGAGTGAAGATTTCCGCGGCCGACGCGAGTACGACGGTGACGAGGTCGAGGCAGTGAAGCTCTTCCTCACCAGCGATGATGGAGAGTAGCGGCGGCGCTAGGTCTGAGAGCTCGAGCGAGTTGGTGGTCGAGCGGAGTAAATGAAGACAGAGGAAGGGAGGGGGGTATTTATAGCCACGGTGAAAAACTGCCCGTCCAAAATTTTTGGACGAACATGCCCTGACCCTTACTCTTCTAACGACATGTGTCACCCACGTATAGAGAGATGGAGATCGTGGTAGATCATGGGTGAGTAGTTTAATCCTATCGCGGGATGCGGAACGGTTTGAGCGGCAAAAGCCGAAAATTCAGATATGAAAATTTTAACGTTTCGTTCGCAAATTCTTCAGCTGTCAAGGACACAGTGAAGACTTTGAACGGGTTTCAAATAGAACACACATGAAGAATTTGTGAACAGACTGGGTTGAGTTTAGCATAGAGGGGGAACGGGTCCGATCATATTCACTTAGAAGAAAATCAACTTGAAGAATTAGCAATAAGTGAATGCTGTTGAGGACATGAAAAACTCAATTATATATATATAGTCAATGAAGAACATCAGTCAATTTTTTTTGAAGACTTTGCAAGTTGAAGAATTTGAAAAATGAAGAATTTGCAAAATGAAGAAAAACTCAATTTTGAAGATTTTCAACTTTTGTGGTGGCGTGTCCCACCGTATAAGAATGATGATTTCAGATGCCGCGTACAATTGTCATAGGGATCTGAGAATCAAATTCTTCGTTAATTTCTTCACACTTAGAGGGTTAGTCTTCATTGATTGAAGAAAAACGTTCTTCGTGTGTTGCACATCTAAGTCATCAATTTTGCATAAGTGTTAGGATGTGTGTCCTCTTCAAAGAACATTCGAAGATTCTAAGATATTTAGCTCACACCGCAACTTGCTAAATCTCTTCTCATCCAAGGGCTTGGTGAAGATATCCGCTATCTGTTCTTCAGTCTTCACGTGATCAATAGAGATGTCACCCTTCAACACATGATCTCGAAGAAAATGATGACGAATCTGGATGTGCTTTATCTTTGAGTGTTGAACTGGGTTATGAGCAATCTTGATGGCACTCTCATTGTCATAGTAGAGTGGCACATTCTTCACATTGATGCCATAGTCCTTGAAGGTTTGCTTCATCCACAGCAATTGAGCACAGCAAGAACCAGCAGCAATGTACTCAGCTTCAGCAGTAGAGAGTGATACGCAGTTCTGCTTCTTCGAGGACCAACATACTAAAGATCGTCCGAGGAAATGGCATGTGCCTGACGTTGACTTGCGATCCACATGATCACCAGCATAGTCAGAGTCAGAATATCCAATGAGATCAAAAGCCGAGCCCTTGGGATACCATAATCCAAGTGTTGGAGTGTGAGCTAGATATCGAAGAATATGTTTCACAACCTTATGGTGTGATTCCTTCGGTGTAGCTTGAAAATGGGCACACATGCAAACACTAAGCATAATATCTGGCCTAGATGCACATAGATACAGTAAAGAGCCAATCATGGAGCGGTATACCTTTTGATCGAAGTCTATACCATTTTCATTGGTGCATAGATGGCCATTTGTGGGCATAGGGATTTTGACGCCTTTGCAATCTTGCATACCGAATTTCCTCAGAACGTCCTTGAGGTATTTCTCTTGAGAAATGAAGATGCCATTGCATTGTTGACGAATTTGAAGGCCTAAGAAGAATTTCAATTCTCCCATCATGGACATTTGATATTCCTCACTCATCATATAAGCAAATTCGTCACTGTAACGTTGGTTAGTACAGCCAAAAATAATATCAGCAACATATATTTGGCACGCGAATAATTCATCATCATATGTTTTGGTGAAAAGAGTTGAGTCGAGTGAACCGGGTTTGAAGCCTTTCTTCATGAGGAATTCCTTCAGAGTATCATACCACGCCCGAGGGGCCTGCTTGAGGCCATAGAGGGCCTTATTGAGTCTGAAGACTTGATCAGGATGCTTAGGATCTTCAAAACCTGGGGGTTGAGCAACATATACTTCTTCCTCAAGCTTACCATTGAGGAATGCACTTTTCACATCCATTTGATATAAGATGATATTATGATGGTTAGCATAGGCAAGCAATATGCGAATAGCCTCAAGTCTAGCAACAGGTGCAAAAGTTTCATCGAAATCAATTCCTTCAACCTGTGTGTAGCCTTGAGCTACAAGACGAGCCTTGTTCCTCACCACTAGGACATTTTCATCTTGTTTGTTGTGGTAGATCCATTTGGTGCCGATGATATTGTGCTTGCGTGGGTCTGGTCGCTTAACAAGCTCCCACACCTTGTTCAGCTCGAATTGGTGTAATTCCTCTTACATCGCTTGAATCCATTCAGGCTCTAGAAATGCCTCATCTACTTTGGTGGGCTCTGTGATAGAGACGAAAGCAAAATGCCCACAAAAGTTAGACAAATGTGAAGCTTTTGAGTGAGTGAGAGGACCTGGTGCGTTGATGTCATTGATGATTCTCTCAATCTGCACTTCATTTGCAATGCGAGGATGAGCAGGTTGACGACTTTGAGTTGGCTCAGCATTTTCTTCAGAGCCATTTTCTTCAGATGCACCAGCATGATTTTCTTCACGATCTGGAATGACTTCTTCAGCAGATTCTTCAGTAGGTATGACATCCTCAGTAGCCTTTAGCTTGATGGATTCCTCAGGAGACATTTCATCTAGCACAGGAGGTAGGTGCTCTCTTTGCGAGCCATTAGTTTCATCGAACCGCACATCTACAGTTTCAACAACCTTGTGATGATAGGTGTTGAAGACTCTGTAGGTGTGCGAGTCCTTTCTGTAACCAAGCATAAAACCTTCATGTGCTTTTGGTGCAAATTTGGAATTGTGATGAGGATCTCTAATCCAGCATTTTGCACCGAAGACTTTGAAATAACTCACATTGGGTTTCTTGTCAGTGAGGAGTTCATATGAGGTCTTCTTGAAGAATTTGTGAAGATATACCCTGTTGATAATGTGGCATGCAGTATCAATTGCCTCAGGCCAGAAGCGACGAGGGGTCTTGTATTCGTCAAGCATGGTGTGAGCCATCTCAACAAGAGTCCTGTTCTTGCGCTCCACAACGCCATTCTGCTGAGGAGTGTATGGGGCAGATAACTCATGAGTAATACCAAGTTCATCAAGATAGTCATCAAGACCAGTATTCTTGAACTCGGTCCCATTGTCACTCCGAATATGCTTGATCTTCACACCGAAATTTGTCGAAGCCCTTGAGGAAAATCGTCTGAAGACTTCCTGCACTTTAGTTTTGTAAGTAATGACATGCATCCATGTGTAACGAGAATAATCATCAACAATAACAAAGCCATATAGAGATGTTGCATTTGTTAGTGTGGCATAATGAGTAGGGCCAAAGAGATCCATATGAAGCAATTCAAAAGGACGAGAGGTAGTCATGATAGTCTTTGAGGGGTGCTTGGCTCTGGTCATCTTTCCAGCCTCACAAGCCCCACAAAGATGATCTTTGAGGAATTTGACACCCTCAATGCCAATGACGTGATTTTTCTTCATGAGCGTGTGTAAGTTCCTCATGCCAGCATGACCCAGTCGTCGATGCCATAGCCAGCCTTCTGAAGCTTTTGCAAGTAGACAAGTGGCAGGCTGTGGTCCTGCAGAGAAATCAACAATATACAAGTGTCCTCTCCTAAAGCCTTCGAAGACTTTGGAATTGTCAGATTCCATGAGCACTAAGCAACGATATTTGCCAAAGACAACAACCACATCAAGATCACAAAGCATTGCGACAGACATGAGGTTGAATCCGAGGGACTCGACAAGCATGACTTTGTCCATGTGTCGATCCTTTGAGATTGCAACCCTACCTAGACCCAATACCTTGCTTTTGCCTTTGTCTGCGTAGGTGATATGCTTCAAATGTGATGGAGATAAAGGAGTGTTCATCAGTAACCTCTTGTCACCGGTCATGTGATTAGTACATCCACTGTCGAGGACGCACTCAGTAGCTTTGGGTAAATCATCCTGCAGATGAATTAGTGCATCTTACGAACACATATCTTCAGAGTGAAGAATATGACATCAATTTCATCAGACAGAAATTCATCAATTAATGCATCATATGTATATATAGCAGTATGAGGACGTGAGAAATGAATGAATCATTTCTTCATGATTAGCTTGCGTCCTTTCAAGCATTTCAGGTCTCCAGAACATTCTTCAGACGATTTAGTTCGTCTGGAGACCTGACCCTGCATAAGAGGTTAGTTCTTTTTCTTCACCACCCACATCTGGAGGGGTGGCAAAGAGTTCATCATTCTACGAGCTCCATAAGAGAAAGGTGGCATTGAAGCCAAAGCACTTCATTTCACAGGAGAGGGATTAGTATAGGCATATGAGTAAGCAGAGAAATTCTTCGAGGACTTATGAACATAATGATTTGAAGAATAATGCACATAATCAGAACTCTTAGATTTTCCCTACGAAACAGAAGCGTTAGCATGATGATGATCATATGAGGACTTAGATCCACTTGAGGAGTTTGATCCATAAGAGGACTTGGATCCATATGAAGAATTTGATCTGGGGTTCCTATTCTTCACATGTGGTGTCATGAGGACATTCACCTGAAGACTTTCAAGGCACCTTTTGCGAACCCAGATTTTCTTCATAGGGGGACCATTCCTGCAGTTAGTTCCAACATATCTAGCAAATACTTCACCATTCTGATTTTTGAACAGTTTATAGTTGGAGCCAAATGACTCATCAGATGAATATGAGGATTCACAAGTAAAGCCAGATAAAGTGGATGGATCTATAGGAGGTCCCTTCGCAGCAACCCATGAGGTTTTGGGATACTGCTCAGGTTTCCAGTAGGTTCCATCAGCATTGAGTTTCCTCTCAAAGGCAATACCCTCTTTCCTAGGGTTCCTGTTCAAGATCTGCTTTTTGAGCACATAAAAAAGAGTCTGATGCCCTTTGAGGCTTTTGTACATGCCTGTCACATACAATTCCTTCAACCCTGCATTTTCGTCAGTGATACTAGTGGTATCCTCATATGAGGAATTTGTGACCAAAGAGATAGTTGAAGAATTTACAGCAATAGAAGCATTTGAACTTTCAGGTGAAGAATTGGCAGTTTCACGTTCAATGCATTTCAAGCATGGTGGAATAAATTCTTCCTGAGCGGAACTGATCTGTTGAGCAAGCAATGAATCATTTTCCTTCTGAAGATCTTCATGACTCACCCTTAGCTTCTCAAGATCTTGCTTTCTTTGAAGAAATTAATAAGAAAGCTTCTCATGATCGGCTAAGAGAGTTTCATGACGACTTTGAAGGTTGTCAAACTTAGACTGTAGTTGCTGAAGATTATCAGTCAGTGTTTGAGTTCGATCCATTTCCTCACCTAACAGATCATCGCTTTTGTCTAGCATATTTTGAACCCTTTCCAAAGCCTTTTGTTGTTTAACAGCAATATTAGCAAGTTTGGAATAGCTGGGTTTGAGGTTATCATCAGATTCATCCTCACTTGATTCAGAGGAGAGATATTTGAATACCTTGGCACCTTTTGCCATGAAGCAATAGGTGGGAGCATAGTCATCGTTGTCGTCATCAGCAGTGTTGGGGAAGCCATTTTCCTCAGTGTTGAAGATGGACTTGCTGACGTAAGCAGTAGCGAGGGCTAGGCTCGCCACACCAGAGTCTGACTTCTCAGATGCCTCCTCTTCCTCATGTTCCTCAGATTCAGCTTCAGAGTCCATGTCCTTGCCAATGAATGCCCGAGCCTTCTTGGAACTACTCTTCTTGTAAGATGAAGACTTTGAAGATTTTGATGATGAGGACTTTGAAGATTTCTTCTTCTTCTTTGGGTCATCTGAACTATCATCCTTGTATTTCTTCTTCTTTGATTCCTTTGCCCACTGAGGACAATCAGTTATGTAGTGACCAGGCTTCTTGCATTTGTGGCAAGTCCTCTTCTTGTAATCACGGGATGAGGAATCTGATCTTGTGTCATCACCTTTTGAAGATTTTACAAAGCGACCACGCCTTGAGAACTTCTGGAATTTCTTCACGAGAATTGCTAGCTCCTGGCTTAGTTCTTCAGGGTCACCAAGGCTGCTATTAGAATCTTCTCCTTCAGATGAGGAAACTACCTTGGCCTTCAGTGCGCGTGATCTTCCATAGCTTGGCCCGTAGAGATCTCTCTTTACAGCTTGTTGGAATTCATGAGTGTTCAGCCTCTCAAGAATATCAGCAGGATCTAGTGACTTGTAGTCTCCACGTTCTTGAATCATCAGTGCCAGTGTATCGAATGAAGAATCGAGTGACCTCAGCAATTTCTTCACCACCTCATGGTCAGTGATGTCAGTGGCACCTAGTGCTTGAAGCTCGTTTGAAATGTCAGTGAGGCGATCAAAGGTTTGATGGACATTCTCATTATCGAGTCTTTTGAAGCGGTTGAAGAGATTGTGAAGAACGTCAACTCGAGAATCACGTTGAGTTGAGATTCCTTTGTTGACCTTGGACAGCCTATCCCAGATAAGCTTTGCAGACTCCAAAGCACTCACTCTGCCGTACTGTCCTTTGCTTAGATGGCCACATATGATATTCTTCACTTGAGAGTCGAGTTGCTTGAATCTCTTCACATCAGCAGCGTTCACGGAAGGAGTGACAGAGGGAACGCCATTTTCCACAACGTACCAGAGATCGTTGTCAATTGCCTCAAGATGCATGCGCATCTTATTCTTCCAGTAGGGGTAGTCCGTCCCATCAAAGGTAGGACACCCAGCCGAGACCTTGATCATGCCTGCAGTCGACATAACTAAAACTCCAGGTGGTTAAACCAAAATCACACAGAACAAGGGAGTACCTTGCTTTGATACCAATTGAAAGTGCGTTATATCGACTAGAGGGGGGGTGAATAGGTGATTTTTATGAATTCATCGCTGAGGAAATACTACTTGAGGAATTTCCTAAGCAACAAACTACAAGCAGCGGAATAAGTACTCAGGTACATGGATAACAAAGCAGTAGCATAGTCATCATGATGAAATGAAACAAAACAGAGCACAGGTAGCATGTAAACAGGATAAGCAGGCTGAAGATAAAGTGACTGAAGAAATAGGAATGAGGAAATTGAGAAAGTCTTCAGTCAAAGTCTTCAAACAGTAACGATCAAGTACACAGCAAGTATGCGAGGAAATGAAAGGGTTAAGGAAATAGAACCAGTAGCTTGGTGAAGACAATGATTTGGTAGACCAGTTCCAACTGCTATGACAGTTGTACGTCTGGTTGGAGTGGCTAGGTATTTAAACCTGAGGACACACAGTCCCGGACACATAGTCCTCACCATATTCTCCTTGAGCTAAGGTCACATAGACCTCGCCCAATCACTCGTGGTAAGTCTTCACAGGTGACTTCCAAACCTTCACAGACTTGGTCACTCGGCAATCCACAATTCCTCTTGGATGCTCTAGACCATGACGCCTAACCGTCTGGAGGATGCACAGTCCTCAAAGGTAACAAGCGTCGGTTCCACACAGGAACAATTTTTCAGTGATGCTCAATCACTTTGGGTTTTAGGTGTTGGGTTTGGGTTTTTCCTCACTTGATGATTTTCGCTCAAAGTCCTCGGAGGACGGGATGCTCTAAATGACAAGTGTCAGTTTCTCTCGGAGCAGCCAACCAGCTAGTGGTTGTAGGGGGCGGCTATTTATAGCCTAGGGAGCAGCCCGACATGATAAGACATAAATGCCCTTCAATGATATGACCATTAGGTGGATAGGATATTTTGGACAGCTGGCGCATACCACAGCAACGGTCGGAAATTTGAGCTCTGAAATTCCTCAGGGCTATCATGATCCTCACTTGTAGGCAATCCGCACTGGCGAATTCCTAACTCCTCAGTCAGAACAAATTCCTCAGAGAACAGAAGAACTTCGTCTCTGTCACTGAAGAACTTGACTGAACTGTATGAGATTTCCAATGGCTTCATTCGAAAGGATTGGGTAGGTGTAGGATTTTGAGTTGAGCATCACTTGGAAACTTTTCCTTAGTTTTACCTCGACCCCCTTTAACAGTACGGTGTTTCCTATGACTCAAGAAAGGGAAAATAAAACTATGAAAACAAAAGTCTTCATGCTTCATAATCCTCGCATCAATATCAAGTCTTCAAGGTCACACCAATTTCCTCATTTTCAAAGTCTTCAAGAAAACCAAAGTCTTCAACTGAAGACATTCATTTTTAGGGGTCGACTTTCTTCATAAATATCAAACTCCTCATAGACTTATAGAACCTGTGTACACTCACAAACACATTAGTCCCTTAACCTATAAGTCTTCAATACACCAAAATCACTAAGGGGCACTAGATGCACTTACACAAATACATATTCCTTCGACTATGAGATCATGCAACTCCTGGATACCGGAGGAATGCCTTGTGTGCTATCAAATGTCACAACGTAACTGGGTGATCATAAAGATGCTCTACAGGTATCTACAAAGGTGTCTGTTGAGTTGGCATGGATCGAGATTAGGATTTGTCACTCCGTGTATCGGAGAGGTATCTCTGGGCCCTCTCGGTAATACACATCACAAGAAGCTTGCAAGCAAAGTGACTAAGGATTTAGTTACGAGATGATATATTACGGAACGAATAAAGAGACTTTCCAGTAATGAGATTGAACTAGGTATGAAGATACCGACGATCGAATCTCGGGCAAGTAACATACCGATAGACAAAGGGAATTACGTATGTTGTCATAAGCTTCGACCGATAAAGATCTTTGTAGAATATGTAGGAACCAATATGGGCATCCAGGTTCTGATTGTTTATTGACCGGAGAGGTGTCTTGGTCATGTCTACATAGTTCTCGAACTCGTAGGGTCCGCACGCTTAACGTTTGTTGACGATATAGTGTTACATGAGTTATGTGATTTGGTGACCGAATGTTGTTCGGAGTCCCGGATGAGATCACGGACATGATGAGGAGCTCCGGAATGGTCCGGAGGTAAAGATTGATATATAGGACGATGATATTTGGACACCGGAAGTGTTTCGGGAGGTACCGGGTTGTCACCGGATCACCGGAAGGGGTTCCGGGAAGCCCCGGGAGGCTATATGGGCTTAATGGGCCAAAGAGGGAACACACCAGCCCACAAGGGGCTGGTGCGCCCCTCTCCCTGGCCGCCGGCCCTAGGGGAAGGAAAGGGGGAGGGTTGGCCCCTCCTGCCTTTCCCTCCTCATGAGAGAAAGGAAAGGGGAGCGCCACCTCCCCCTGCCTTCCTCCCGCGCACATACAAGGAAAGGGGGGCGGCCAAGGGCAAGAGCCCAAGGGGGATTCGGGCACCCTTGGGGCACCTCCTGGCTGCCTCCCCTCTCCCCCCACCTATATATATGAGGGAGGGGGCGCCACACAAGACCACGACAATATCTTAGCCGTGTGCGGCGCCCCTCTCCACAGTTTCGTCCCTCGGTCATATTTTTGGAGTGCTTAGGCGAAGCCCTGCGGAGATAGCATCACCATCATCATCACCACGCTGTCGTGCTGCCAGAACTCATCCACTACTTCGCCCGTCTTGCTGGATCAAGAAGGTGAGGACGTCACCGAGCTGAACGTGTGCTGAACGCGGAGGTGTCGTACGTTCGGTACTTGATCGGGCGGACCGTGAAGGTCTACGACTACATCAACCGCATTGATAAACGCTTTCGCTTAACGATCTATGATATGTCTCCGTTGTATCTATAATTTTTTATTATTTCATGCCAATATTATACAACTTTCACATATTTTTTGCAACATTTTATATGATTTATTGGACTAACCTATTGATCCAGTGCCAAGTGCCAGTTCCTGTTTTTTTGCATGTTTTTTGTTTCATAGAATATCCATATCAAACGAAGTCCAAACGCGATAAAAATTTATGGAGAATTATTTTGGAATATATGTGATTTTTGGGACTTGGAATCAACGCAAACGAAGGCCCACAGCCACCACAAGACACCAGGGCGCGCCCCAGGGCCCTGGCACGGCGTGGTGGGTTGTGCCCTCCTCGAAGGTTGGTTGGAGCTCTACTTCGGAGCGCAAGGAAGCTTATATTCGGAAAAAAATCGTGTTAAAATCTCAGCGCAATCGAAGTTACGGATCTCCGGATATTTAAGAAACAGTTTTCGGCCAGATCCGAGGAATGCGAAATAGAAGAGAACAGAGAGGGAGATCCAATCTCGGAGGGGCCCCTGCCCCTCCGCCGCCATGGAGGCCATGGACCAGAGGGGGAACTCTCCTCCCATCTAGGGGGAGGCCAAGGAAGAAGAAGAAGGAGGGGGGCTCTCTCCCTGTCTCTCCCGGTGGCACCGGAGTGCCGCTGGGGCAAGGATCGTGACGGCGATCTACATCAACAATCTTGCTACCGTCAACACCAACTCTCTCCCCCGCTATCCAGCGGTGTAACTGTAGCGACCCGACCCGAATGGATCGAATCTCTGTGTTCAAGTGTCATCCCTGGATCGGTAATGCTGACACACACAGTACTCGAAGGATTTATAACAGAGTGCAATCACACACTTACTACATCGAATGTCTCAAAAGAGAACTGATTACAATAAATATGGCTTAAGGCCATCTAAATAAGATAACAGCGGAAGGCTTGGAAGATAAAGTGAGTCCATCAACTCCAACGGCATAGCTGAGTGCACGACAACGACCTAGCACACCTTACTCTTCGTCTGAAAAGTCTGCAACATGATACGTTGCAGCCCGAAACGGGTCAGCACATGGAATATGCTGGCAATATAACACAGTAGAGCAATGAACAGAATAATTGCTAATACTACATGCGTATTTGGCTGGTGGAAAAGCTCTAGGGTTATACTGTTTTGCGAAAAGCCAATTTTTCCCTACAACAAAGGAATATATTTTATTTAACTATCATGGTGGTTGTTGAACATTGAGAAGGTAAATCCCCCTCTCAATCCCAATTAAAAGTAATTATTAATCCCAACAAATTAATTTAGAGTGATGGGATTCAATATGATGATCCAAGAACCAGATACTCAAGATGTCCATAACCGGGGACACGGCTAATCATGACTAGTTTGTACACTCTGCAGAGGTTTGTGCACTTTTCCCCACAAGACTCGATCTCCTCCGTTGGATTTCTCGCACTACATGGTGTTTGAGAAACGGATGACCGAGACACAGTCTTTCAGAAACATTTACTCTTTACTCTGGGTAGACAGTTACACCTACTTTCCCCTACATCTGCTAGCCTACCACTGAAAGAGGTCATGTAACATACTCAACTATGCTAGAGCCCATAATAGCTTGTGGCTGCACACGGAAGTTTCTAGCATGAACAATATTATGATCCCTTTGAGCCTGGGTGGCGGACCGTAGGAGGATCACACGGTATATCCCCGGGATCTCCTAGGACAACACTGGTTTATCCCCAGGTGCCCAAACAAGCAATCCACCCAGATGTGTATTAAAGTTGCCACCTTAAGTTGAACCATTAATTAAAATCTCACATCTGTCCTGGATACACTCAAAACCCAATCCACGTCTACGAGCATAGCATGGCAACATAAGCATAGCGTAGAAGTAACTCCCAAGGGTTTTATAATAAAAGGGCAATAGGTTCTACCTCATCATCTACTTCCCAGTACCCACCAGTTAATCACATCCTAATCATGCAATATTTGAGGGTCGAAACTAATGCATAAAAACTGGGTAACGAAGAAGTATGATCAATGTGTTACTTGCCTTGCTGACGATCTGCAAATCCTAGGGACTCGTAGTAGCACGCTTCGCACTCCGGGAATTCTATCGCAAACAAACAATAGCATACATAAGCAATCAAGCGAAGATGCACGGGTAAAATCCAAATGAGAAAACCTAACCAGAAAGTTCAACTGAAGAACTCCGGTTTGCAAAAAGAATCAAATCAAACGGAGCAACGAAACTCAAACTGCGAAAGAAACAAGCTTCGATTACTAATCTGGACTAAAGTCAAATTTTACAGTAGCAAAAACTTGTTTAAGTTGGTTAAACAGAAAGAGGGCTTCGAGACGAAGATCTAGGCGCTTGAATCGCCTGATTCCGACAAACGAGCGAAAAGTTATACTAAAACAAAAATCGGATCAGAAATCGCGATCGAAAATAATCGCGGAAAATCCGAGAAAAAGAAAACTAACGAACAGGCTAACGAACGAACGTTCGCTGTCTGCGGTTAAACGGTGAAAACCGTTCGTTAAAACGAACGTACGGACGAACGTCCGCTAAATAACTAAACCGACGGAAAACCGATCTAAAAAGAATAAACCGGTATTTAAAAAAAACCGAATCTAGATCTAGGGTTTAAACAAAAACCGATCGGTTTTTTTTCACGAAAACCGACGGCGGCGGCGGCTACCTCCGGCGGTCGGCGGGACAGCGGCGGCGGCGAGGCGACGGGGCGGGGCGCGCGCGGTGCGGCGGCGCGGTGCGGCGGGCGGGGTGCGGCGGCTCGGCGGCGAGCGGCGGCGGCTGGCGCGGCGAGCGAGGCGGCGCGGCGGCTCGGCGGCGCGGCGAGGGCAGGCGGCGGCGGCGGCGGCGGCTTGGGGCTCCAGGGGGGGGCCCCGGGTCGGCTTTTAAAGAGGGGGAAGGGGTGGCGGCTTGGGGAAGGGGGCGAGGGCGGCGACGGCGGCGGCTCGGACTCCTCCGGCGAGTCCGTCTCCGGCACGGGACGGGATGGCGGCGCGGGGCGGCTGGGCCGGCTGGGCTTCGGCCCGGTTCGGTCCGGCGGATTTTTTTTTTAAATAATTCCGCGCAGAAAAACAAATAAAAGAAATACTAAACGGACTCCAAAATTCCCGAAATAAATTTTCCCCGTCCTCTAAAAATCTCCCGGACAAGGTAAACATTTATTTGGGACTCGAATGCAATTTTGAAAAATGCATATTTTTTCTAAATTCAAATAAAATTGCAATAAAATCCAAATAAATTATTTATTTGATTTTAATATTTTTCCTCCAATATTCCATTTATTTTGGAGAAGTCATATTATCTCCTCTCATATATTTTTAATATGAAATATTTTCGGAGAGAAAAATAATTAAACCAAATTGATCCTTGTTTCAATATTTGAGAAAATTCAAATATGAAAACGGTGAAATCCCCAACTCTCTCCGTGGTCCTTGAGTTGCTCAGGATTTCGAGGATCGCAAAACGAAATGCAATAAAATATGATATGCATGGATGACCTATGTATAACATTCCAAATTAAAAATTTGGGATGTTACAAACCTACCCCCCTTAAGATGAATCTCGCCCTCGAGATTCGGGTTGGCTAGAAAACAGGTGTGGGTGGTCCTTCCGGAGGTCTTCTTCGCGCTCCCAGGAATTCTATCGCAAACAAACAATAGCATACATAAGCAATCAAGCGAAGATGCACGGGTAAAACCCAAATGAGAAGACCTAACCAGAAAGTTCAACTGAAGAACTCCGGTTTGCAAAAAGAATCGAATCAAACGGAGCAACGAAACTCAAACTGCGAAAGAAACAAGCTTTGATTACTAATCTGGACTAAAGTCAAATTTTACAGTAGCAAAAACTTGTTTAAGTTGGTTAAACAGAAAGAGGGCTTCGAGACGAAGATCTAGGCGCTTGAATCGCCTGATTCCGACAAACGAGCGAAAAGTTATACTAAAACGAAAATCGGATCAGAAATCGCGATCGAAAATAATCGCGGAAAATCCGAGAAAAAGAAAACTAACGAACAGGCTAACGAACGAACGTTCGCTGTCTGCGGTTAAACGGTGAAAACCGTTCGTTAAAACGAACGTACGGACGAACGTCCGCTAAATAACTAAACCGACGGAAAACCGATCTAAAAAGAATAAACCGGTATTTAAAAAAAAAACCGAACCTAGATCTAGGGTTTAAACAAAACCGATCGGTTTTTCTCACGAAACCGACGGCGGCGGCGGGATTCCGGCGGGGCTCCGGCGGGGCGGCGGCGGCAGCGCGGGGCGGCGGTGTGGGGCGCGCGGTGCGGCGGCGCTGCGCGGCGGAGTGCGGCGGCGGCGGGCGGCGGCGGGCGGCGGACGCGGCGGCGGCTGGCGAGCGAGGCGGCGCGGCGGCTCGGCGGCGCGGCGAGGGCAGGCGGCGGCGGGCGGCGGCGGCGGCTTGGGGCTCCAGGGGGGGCCCCGGGTCGGCTTTTTAAGGGGGGAGGGGGTGGCTTGGGCGAGGGGGCGACGGGGCGGAGGCGCGGCGGCGGCGGACTCCGGGAGAGTCCCGGTCGGCCACGGGGAGGAAAGGCGGCGGCGAGGCTGCTGGGCCGGCTGGGCTTCGGCCCAGTTCGGTCCGGCGGATTTTTTTTTTTTTTAAAAAAAAAAAAATAATTCCGCGCAGAAAAACAAATAAAAGAAATACTAAACGGACTCCAAAATTCCCGAAATAAATTTTCCCCGTCCTCTAAAAATCTCCCGGACAAGGTAAACATTTATTTGGGACTCTAATGCAATTTTGAAAAATGCATATTTTTTTCTAAATCCAAATAAAATTGCAATAAAAATCCAAATAAAATATTTATTTGATTTTAATATTTTTCCTCCAATATTCCATTTATTTTGGAGAAGTCATATTATCTCCTCTCATATATTTTTAATATGAAATATTTTCGGAGAGAAAAAATAGTTAAACCAAATTGATCCCTGTTTCAATATTTGAGAAAATTCAAATATGAAAACGGTGAAATCCCCAACTCTCTCCGTGGGTCCTTGAGTTGCTTAGAATTTTCGAGGATCGCAAAACGAAATGCAATAAAATATGATATGCAGTGAATGATCTATGTATAACATTCCAAATTAAAAATTTGGGATGTTACAAACCTACCCCCCTTAAGATGAATCTCGCCCTCGAGATTCGGGTTGGCTAGAAAACAGGTGTGGGTGGTCCTTCCGGAGGTCTTCTTCGCGCTCCCAGGTGGCTTCATCTTCGGTATGGTGACTCCACTGAACTTTGCAAAACTTGATAACTTTGTTGCGTGTAACTCGGCTGGCAAACTCGAAAATCTTGACGGGTTTCTCCTCGTAGGTTAGATCACTATCCAATTGAATTGCTTCTAGGGGCACTGTATCTCTTAGAGAAATATCAGCCATCTCCGCATGGCACTTCTTCAACTGGGAAACGTGAAACACATCATGAACTCCTGACAGTCCTCCGGGCAATTCCAACTTGTAGGCAACTTCACCCATACGTTCCAATACTCGGTATGGTCCTACAAACCTCGGGGCTAACTTTCCTTTAACTCCAAAACGTTTCACTCCTCGTAAGGGTGATACTCGTAGATATGCTCTGTCTCCAACTTCATAGGTTACCTCCTTGCGTTTTGGGTCGGCATAACTCTTCTGTCTGGACTGGGCTACTTTCAGTCTATCTCGAATCAGCTTAACCTTCTCTTCGGATTCCTTAATCAAATCCGGTCCAAACAACTGACGGTCTCCAACTTCATCCCACATCAACGGTGTTCTGCACCTCCTTCCATACAAAGCCTCGAAAGGTGCCATCTTCAAACTGGCTTGGTAGCTGTTGTTGTATGAGAACTCCGCGTAGGGCAGATTGTCATCCCAACTAGATCCATAATCTAGCGCACAAGCTCTTAACATGTCCTCCAGAATCTGATTGACTCTCTCGGTCTGTCCATCTGTCTGCGGATGAAAAGCTGTACTAAACTCTAGCCTGGTTCCCAATGTCTGGTGTAGTTGGCGCCAAAACTTTGAAGTAAACTGGGTTCCTCTATCTGAGACGATGGTCCTCGGAACTCCGTGCAGACATACGATCCTGGTCATATATATCTTGGCCAACTTCGCACTCGTATATGTGGTTTTCACTGGAATAAAGTGAGCTACTTTGGTCAACCGATCCACTACTACCCAGATAGAATCATATCCTGATCGGGTCCTGGGTAATCCGGTGATGAAATCCATGCCAAGCTTATCCCACTTCCATTCGGGTATTGGCATAGGCTGTAGCAATCCTGCGGGCTTCTGATGCTCTGCCTTCACTCTCTGACATACATCACATACGGCTACATACTCAGCAATATCCCTCTTCATACCCGTCCACCAGAAACGCTCTTTTAAGTCCAAATACATCTTGGTGTTTCCGGGGTGTATCGAGTATGGCGAGTCATGAGCCTCCTGTAGTATCAACTTCCTGATCTCGGCATTATTGGGTACATACACACGGTCCTCAAACCATAAGGTGTCGTGCTCATCTTCACGAAAACCTTTGGCTTTTCCTTTGCGCATTCTATCCTTTATCTCGGCAATTTCTTTGTCCTCTTTCTGAGCTTCTCGAATCCTTCCCAATAATGTTGACTGAACTTCCATAACTGCAACAAAACCTCTAGGGACTATCCCCAAACGAAACTCCCTGAGATCTTCGGATAACCCCTTTGGTAAACCTCCGCTTTTGAGGGTATTGACATAACTCTTCCGGCTCAAAGCGTCTGCTACGACATTGGCTTTTCCTGGATGATAATGCAACTTCATATCATAATCCTTTGTAAGTTCCAACCATCTCCTCTGCCTGAGGTTCAGCTCCTTCTGAGTGAAAATATACTTCAAGCTCTTGTGATCCGTGTACACATCACAACGATTCCCAATAAGAAAATGTCTCCAAGTCTTAAGTGCATGAACTACAGCTGCTAACTCCAAGTCATGCGTGGCATAATTCAACTCATGCGGCCGAAGCTGACGTGAGGCATATGAAACAACTCTTCCTTCCTGCATAAGTACTCCTCCCAGTCCTAAGCGAGAAGCGTCGCAATACACTTGGAAATCCTTGCGTATATCTGGCAGAATCAGAACTGGGGCTGTAACCAAACGTTTCTTCAGTTCCTGAAAACTTGCCTCACATTCATCTGTCCATTTGAACTTAGTGTCCTTCTTCAGTAACTCCGTCATAGGCTTCGCAATCTTGGAAAAATTCTCGATAAATCTCCGATAATATCCTGCAAGTCCAAGAAAACTGCGGATCTCCCCCACTGAGGTGGGTGCCAACCACTTAGTGACAGACTGAACCTTAGTGGGGTCTGCTGCTATACCTTCGCCCGATATAACATGTCCAAGAAATCCAACTTCCTTCAACCAAAACTCACATTTGCTGAACTTGGCATACAACTGATGTTCCCTGAGCTTCTCGAGAACTAAACGCAGATGCTCCTTGTGCTCCTCTTCATTCTTTGAGTATACCAAGATATCATCAATGAACACCACAACAAACTTATCCAAGAACTCCATGAACACCTTGTTCATCATACTCATGAAATAGGCAGGGGCATTAGTCAATCCAAATGACATAACTGTGTACTCATATAGCCCATACCGGGTGGTGAAGGCTGTCTTGGGTATATCCTGTTCTCGGATCTTCAGCTGGTGATACCCTGATCTCAGATCGATCTTGGAGAACACTTTAGCTCCTTGCAACTGATCAAACAAATCATTAATCATTGGCAGTGGGTACTTGTTCTTAATCGTCACTTCATTCAATGCGCGATAATCAACAACCATTCTCAAGGATCCATCCTTCTTCTCAACTAAGAGCACTGGGGCTCCCCACGGTGATGAACTTCGTCGAATGTAACCTTTCTCCAATAATTCCTTGATCTGCTTCTTAATCTCCTCCAGATCATTTGCGGGCATCCGGTATGGTCTCTTTGATATTGGTCCGGTGCCTGGCAACAACTCTATCAAGAATTCAATGTCTCGATCCGGCGGCATGCCTGGTAACTCCTCTGGAAATACATCCGGGTAATCTTTCACAATAGGCACCTCCTCCTGAACAACTACCGTGAGAGAATTTACTTGGCTCCTTCTAGGCACATGCCTAGATACATACTTGATCCTTTTTCCCTCCGGGGTGGTAAGCGAAATCGACTTACTCGCACAATCGATGCTTCCTCCATACATCGATAGCCAATCCATGCCTAGTATCACATCCAATCCTTGTGACTTCAAAACTATCAGGTCTGAGGGGAAAACATGACTTCCAATGATCAATGGCATCTGAAAACATCCTTGTCTTGCCATATACTCCGCACCGGGTGATCTTACTAACATGGGTGTCCTAAGTACCTTAGTGGGCAACTTATACTTATCCACGAATCCCCTTGATATGTATGAATGCGATGCACCAGTATCGAAAAGAACAATTGCAGTAAAAGACTTAACCAAAAACTTACCGATAACTGCATCAGGCTGCTCCTCAACCTCCTCCACGTTCACGTGGTTCACTTGTCCTCGGTTGAATGGATTGGGCTTCTTCCCAGCGCTTCCATTACCATTGCCGTTCTTCAATTCTGGACATTCGTTGGCATAATGTCCAGCCTTCCCGCACTTGAAACAGGTAACGTGGCTTTGATCCTTCTTGGCGGGTGTGGCTGGGTTAGAGCGGTTCTGATTACTGCCTGCTCCATGTCCATTTCCATTCTTGTGGCCATTATGGTTGTGTGAACTTCCTCCATTGTGGTTATGACCTCCATGGTTATGAACAAGCCCTCCCGAGTTCGGGGTGAACCGGGGCTTCTGCTGAGCTCATGAGTTGAACTTCCCTTGTCCATACTTCCTCTTGCGGCTATCAATCTGCTGCTGCTTCCCTTCAATCATAAGAGCTTTGTCTACCAACTCCTGGTAGTTGTTGAATGTTGCCACCATCAACTGCATACTCAGCTCATCATTCAACCCTTCCATAAACTTCTCCTGCTTCGCGGCATCAGTGGCCACATCATCCGGGGCATAGCGAGCTAATTTACTGAACTCATCCATGTACTGCCCCACGGTACGGTTTCCCTGGCGTAAGTTGCGAAACTCACGCTTCTTCATGCTCATAGCTCCTGCTGAGACATGTGCCGTGCGGAAAGCTTGCTGAAACTGATCCCAAGTGACATTGGCTATAGGGAATGTGGCTGTGTAATTCTCCCACCATGAGGCTGCGGGTCCATCCAATTGATGTGCGGCAAAACGCACCTTCTCAGCGTCTGTGCATCCTGCGGTGGTCAACTCCCTTCCAATCCTGCGTAGCCAGTCATCCGCAACTATTGGCTCGGTGCTACTGGAAAACACCGGCGGCTGCAACCTCAGAAAAAGGGCTAAGTTGTCAACTGGTGGTGGTGGCGGTGGGTTGTTGTTGTTGTTGTCTTGGTTCTGAACTAGTAGCTGCATCAGGGTATTCTGCTGTTGAATCAACTGAGTGAGCTCCGGTGGGAAAACAAATCCGGTGTCGCGTCTCGGAGGCATCTGATGGGTTTAGAGGGAAGAGATTAGAATAGAGTAAGGTCTAGTGAGAAAGCACTACCCATATGCACATGAGACAAACACATTCATAACACACCACTCAATTCAAGCAAGAGCATACAATCTATCTAACTACCGTTACAAAAGTGCTCGGACTATTACTATTTACATGGGGGAAAATGCTAAGGATAATATGGTGGTCATCTAGAAATTTTGATCGGTGGAAGACTCCATGATATCCGCTCCAGCTTCGTCTTCATAATCATCATCACTACTGTCGGGGTCGGAGTCGGTGTCGTCGATGATGATGTAGTCTTCAGATCGAATTTCCTCAGGTTCGTCGTCTTCTTCTCCGGGCGCGGGGTCTCCCATGAATACTCCTAGTTTCCTTGTCAGGTCGTCATTCTTCTCCACTAGTATTGCGATTTCCTCCTCGTATCCATCGCGTGTAGACTTGAGTTCCTCTTCTAGCTCCATGTTCCTGGTCATCACCTTCTTCAAATCTATCATGCTTGCACACATCTGGTTCTCCTGTCTACGAATGTGCTGGTTTAACTCCTGGATGAAAGCTGCAATGGACCTGTCCCTCCGGGTGCTGATCATCTCCCATTGCTCATCTCGGCGCCCACATAACTGGTAGATCGTGTCCTTAAGATCCTTGTGATACACTTCGCCGATGCGTCCCATGGCGATGTGGGCTGCCATGCTCTTTCCTAGACTCCAGCTTGGTGCATCAAAGGAAAACTCTATGGGCTCCGTAACTGGCGTGAATGTCCTTCCTGGAATTTGAACTCGAATCATCCAACGCTCCTCTTCTGGTACAGTGGCGGTGTAGGTCCCGGTGAAGCTTGGTATTCCGATGTTCAGGTACCTAGTGACTTCCTTCAAGTGTCGTCCAAAAGGTGTGTCTTCATCCGGTTGTGTAAACTTGTTCCTTGAGTCTGCCATCCTAGAGAATAGAAGATGGAGAGAAGTCAGAAATGAGTAGAGAAGAGTGTCCTATGGCTTTTCTTAGTGGTCGTGTCCTACAGTCAGCGTGTGCTCTGATACCATCTCTGTAGCGACCCGACCCGAATGGATCGAATCTCTGTGTTCAAGTGTCATCCCTGGATCGGTAATGCTGACACACACAGTACTCGAAGGATTTATAACAGAGTGCAATCACACACTTATTACATCGAATGTCTCAAAAGAGAACTGATTACAATAAATATGGCTTAATGCCATCTAAATAAGATAACAGCGGAAGGCTTGGAAGGTAAAGTGAGTCCATCAACTCCAACGGCATAGCTGAGTGCACGACAACGACCTAGCACACCTTACTCTTCGTCTGAAAAGTCTGCAACATGATACGTTGCAGCCCGAAACGGGTCAGCACATGGAATATGCTGGCAATATAACACAGTAGAGCAATGAACAGAATAATTGCTAATACTACATGCATATTTGGTTGGTGGAAAAGCTCTAGGGTTGTACTGTTTTGCGAAAAGCCAATTTTTTCCTACAACAAAGGAATATATTTTATTTAACTATCATGGTGGTTGTTGAACATTGAGAAGGTAAATCCCCCTCTCAATCCCAATTAAAAGTAATTATTAATCCCAACAAATTAATTTAGAGTGATGGGATTCAATATGATGATCCAAGAACCAGATACTCAAGATGTCCATAACCGGGGACACGGCTAATCATGACTAGTTTGTACACTCTGCAGAGGTTTGTGCACTTTTCCCCACAAGACTCGATCTCCTCCGTTGGATTTCTCGCACTACATGGTGTTTGAGAAACGGATGACCGAGACACAGTCTTTCAGAAACATTTACTCTTTACTCTGGGTAGACAGTTACACCTACTTTCCCCTACATCTGCTAGCCTACCACTGAAAGAGGTCATGTAACATACTCAACTATGCTAGAGCCCATAATAGCTTGTGGCTGCACACGGAAGTTTCTAGCATGAACAATATTATGATCCCTTTGAGCCTGGGTGGCGGACCGTAGGAGGATCACACGGTATATCCCCGGGATCTCCTAGGACAACACTGGTTTATCCCCAGGTGCCCAAACAAGCAATCCACCCAGATGTGTATTAAAGTTGCCACCTTAAGTTGAACCATTAATTAAAATCTCACATCTGTCCTGGATACACTCAAAACCCAATCCACGTCTACGAGCATAGCATGGCAACATAAGCATAGCGTAGAAGTAACTCCCAAGGGTTTTATAATAAAAGGGCAATAGGTTCTACCTCATCATCTACTTCCCAGTACCCACCAGTTAATCACATCCTAATCATGCAATATTTGAGGGTCGAAACTAATGCATAAAAACTGGGTAACGAAGAAGTATGATCAATGTGTTACTTGCCTTGCTGACGATCTGCAAATCCTAGGGACTCGTAGTAGCACGCTTCGCACTCCGGGAATTCTATCGCAAACAAACAATAGCATACATAAGCAATCAAGCGAAGATGCACGGGTAAAATCCAAATGAGAAAACCTAACCAGAAAGTTCAACTGAAGAACTCCGGTTTGCAAAAAGAATCAAATCAAACGGAGCAACGAAACTCAAACTGCGAAAGAAACAAGCTTTGATTACTAATCTGGACTAAAGTCAAATTTTACAGTAGCAAAACTTGTTTAAGTTGGTTAAACAGAAAGAGGGCTTCGAGACGAAGATCTAGGCGCTTGAATTGCCTGATTCCGACAAACGAGCGAAAAGTTATACTAAAACGAAAATCGGATCAGAAATCGCGATCGAAAATAATCGCGGAAAATCCGAGAAAAAGAAAAACTAACGAACAGGCTAACGAACGAACGTTCACTGTCTGCGGTTAAACGGTGAAAACCGTTCGTTAAAACGAACGTACGGACGAACGTCCGCTAAATAACTAAACCGACGGAAAACCGATCTAAAAGAATAAACCGGTATTTAAAAAAAAACCAAACCTAGATCTAGGGTTTAAACAAACCGATCGGTTTTCTCGCGAAAACCGAGGCGGCGGCGGGATTCCGGCGAGGCTCCGGCGGGGCGGCGGCGGCAGCGCGGGGCGGCGGTGTGGGGCGCGCGGTGCGGCGTGCGGCGGCTCGGCGGCGAGGGGCGGCGGCTGGCGCGGCGGGCGAGGCGGCGCGGCGGCTCGGCGGCAGCAGCGGCGAGGCGGCGCGGCGGCTCGGCGGCGCGGCGAGGGCAGGCGGCGGCGGCGGCGGCTTGGGGCTCCAGGGGGGGGGCGGGGGCTATTTAAGGGGGGAAGGGGGTGGCTTGGGCGAGGGGCGACGGGGCGGAGGCGCGGCGGCGGCGGACTCCTCCGGCGAGTCCGTCTCCGGCACGGGACGCGGAAGGCGGCGGCGGCCTGCGGGCGGGGGCTTCGGCCCAGTTCGGTCCGGCGGAGTTTTTTTTTTTTTTTTAAATAATTCCGCGCAGAAAAACAATAAAGAAATACTAAACGGACTCCAAAATTCCCGAAATAAATTTTCCCGTCCTCTAAAAATCTCCCGGACAAGGTAAACATTTATTTGGGACTCTAATGCAATTTTGAAAAATGCATATTTTTTTCTAAATCCAAATAAAATTGCAATAAAAATCCAAATAAAATATTTATTTGATTTTAATATTTTTCCTCCAATATTCCATTATTTTGGAGAAGTATATATCTCCTCTCATATATTTTAATTGAAATATTTTCGGAGAGAAAAATGTTAAACCAAATTGATCCCTGTTTCAATATTTGAGAAAATTCAAATATGAAACGGTGAATCCCAACTCTCTCCGTGGGTCCTTGAGTTGCTTAGAATTTTCGAGGATCGCAAAACGAAATGCAATAAAATATATATGCATGAATGATCTATGTATAACATCCAAATTAAAAATTGGGATGTTACAACCTACCCCCCTTAGATGATCTCGCCTCGAGATTCGGGTTGGCTAGAAAACGGTGTGGGTGGTCCTTCCGGAGGTCTTCCTCGCGCTCCCAGGTGGCTTCATCTTCGGTATGGTGACTCCACTGAAACTTTGCAAACTGATAACTTTGTTGGTGTAACTCGGCTGGCAAACTCGAAAATCCTGACGGTTTTCCTCGTAGGTTAGATATATCCAATTGATTGCTTTAGGGGCACTGTCTCTTAGAGAAATATCAGCCATCTCCGCATGGCACTTTTTAACTGGGAAAGTGAAACACATCATGAACTCCTGACAGTCCTCCGGGGCAATTCCAACTTGTAGGCAACTTCACCCATACGTCCAATACTCGGTATGGTCCTACAAACCTGGGGCTAACTTTCCTAACTCCAAAACGTTTCAATCTCGTAAGGGTGATACTCGTAGATATGCTCTGTCTCCAACTCATAGGTTACCTCCTTGCGTTTTGGGTCGGATAACTCTTCTGTCTGGACTGGGCTACTCGTCTATCTCGAATCAGCTTAACTTCTCTTCGGATTCCTTAATCAAATCCGGTCCAAACAACTGACGGTCTCCAACTTCATTCCCACCACCGGTGTTTGCACCTCCTTCCATACAAAGCCTCGAAGGTGCCATCTTCAAAACTGGCTTGGTAGCTGTTGTTGTATGAGAAACGTCCGGCGGGCAGATGTCATCCCAACTAGATCCTAATCTAGGCACCAAGCTCTTAACAGTCCTCCAGAATTGATTGACTCTCTCGGTCTGTCCATCTGTCTGGGGATGAAAAGCTGTACTAAACTCTAGCCTGGTTCCCAATGTCTGGTTAGTTGGCGCCAAAACTTTGAAGTAAACTGGGTTCCTCTATCTGAGACGATGGTCCTCGGAACTCCGTGCAGACATACGATCCTGGTCATATATATCTTGGCCAACTTCGCACTCGATATGTGGTTTTCATGGAATAAAGTGAGCTACTTTGGTCAAACGATCCACTACTACCCAGATAGAATCATATCCTGATGCGGGTCCTGGGTAATCCGGTGATGAAATCCATGCCAAGCTTATCCCACTTCCATTCGGGTATTGGCATAGGGCTGTAGCAATCTGCGGGCTTCTGATGCTCTGCCTTCACTCTCTGACATACATCACTACGGCACATACTCAGCAATATCCCTCTTCATACCGTCCACCAGAAACGCTCTTTTAAGTCCAAATACATCTTGGTGTTTCCGGGGTGTATCGAGTATGGGCGTCATGAGCCTCCTGTAGTATCAACTTCCTGATCTCGGCAGTTATTGGGTACATACACACAGGTCTCAACCATAAGGTGTCGTGCTCATCTTCACGAAAACCTTTGGCTTTTCCTTTGCGCATTCTATCCTTTATCTCGGCAATTCTTGTCCTCTTGAGCTTTTCGAATCCTTCCCAATAATGTTGACTGAACTTCCATAACTGCAACAAAAACCTCTAGGGACTATCCCCAACGAAAACTCCCTGAGATCTTCGGATAACCCCTTTGGTAAACCTCCGCTTTGAGGGTGGTATGACATAAACTCTTCCGGCTCAAAGCGTCTGCTACGACATTGGCTTTTCCTGGATGATAATGCAACTTATATCATAATCCTTTGTAAGTTCCAACCATCTCTTGCCTGAGGTTCAGCTCCTTCTGAGTGAAAATATACTTCAAGCTCTCGTGATCCGTGTACACACATCACACGATTCCCAATAAGAAAATGTCTCCAAGTCTTAAGTGCATGAACTACAGCTGCTAACTCCAAGTCATGCGTGGCATAATCAACTCATGCGGCCGAAGCTGACGTGAGGCATATGAAACAACTCTTCCTTCCTGCATAAGTACTCCTCCAGTCCTAAGCGAGAAGCGTCGCAATACACTTGGAAATCCTTGCGTATATCTGGCAGAATCAGAACTGGGGCTGTAACCAAACGTTTCTTCAGTTCCTGAAAACTTGCCTCACATTCATCTGTCCATTTGAACTTAGTGTCCTTCTTCAGGAACTCGTCATGGTTCGCCAATCTTGGAAAATTCTCGATAAATCTCCGATAAATCCTGCAAGTCCAAGAAAACTGCGGATCTCCCTACTGAGGGTGGGTGCCAACCACTCAGTGACAGACTGAACCTTAGTGGGGTCTACTGCTATACCTCCCGATATAACATGTCCAAGAAATCCAACTTCCTTCAACCAAAACTCACATTTGCTGAACTTGGCATACAACTGAGTTCCCTGAGCTTCTCGAGAACTAAACGAGATGCTCCTGTGCTCCTCATTCTTTGGAGTACCAAGATATCATCAATGAACACCACGACAAACTTATCCAAGAACTCCATGAACACCTTGTTCATCATACTCATGAAATAGGCAGGGGCATTAGTCAATCCAAATGACATAAATGTGTACTCATATAGCCCATACCGGGTGGTGAAGGCTGTCTTAGGATATCCTGTTCTCGGATTCAGCTGGTGATACCCTGATCTCAGATCGATCTTGGAGAACACTTTAGCTCCTTGCAACTGATCAAACAAATCATTAATCATTGGCAGTGGTACTTGTTCTTAATCGTCACTTCATTCATGACGCGATAATCAACAACCATTCTCAAGGATCCATCCTTCTTCTCAACTAAGAGCACGGGGCTCCCCACGGTGTGATGAACTTCGTCGAATGTAACCTTCTCCACATAATTCCTTGATCTGCTTCTTAATCTCCCCAGATCATTTGCGGGCATCGGTATGGTCTCTTTGTATTGGTCCGGTGGCCTGGCACACAACTCTATCAAGAATTCAATGTCTCGATCCGGCGGCATGCCTGGTAACTCCTCTGGAAATACATCCGGGTAATCTACAATAGGGACCTCCTCCTGAACAACTCCGCGAGAGAATTTACTTGCTCCTTCTAGGCACATGCCTAGATACATACTTGATCCTTTTTCCCTCCGGGGTGGTAAGCGAAATGACACTAGCACAATCGATGCTTCCTCCATACATCGATAGCCAATCCATGCCTAGTATCACATCCAATCCTTGTGACTTCAAAACTATCAGGTCTGAGGGGAAAACATGACTTCCAATGATCAATGGCATCTGAAAACATCCTTGTCTTGCCATATAATCCGCACCGGGTGATCTTACTAACAGGGTGTCCTAAGTACCTTAGTGGGCAACTTATATTATCCACGAATCCCCTTGATATGTATGAATGCGATGCAACCAGTATCGAAAAGAACAATTGCAGTAAAAGACTTAACCAAAAACTTACCGATAACTGCATCAGGCTGTCCTCAACTCCTCCACGTTCACGTGGTTCACTTGTCCTCGGTTGAATGGATTGGGCTTCTTCCAGCGCTTCCATTACCATTGCCGTTCTTCAATTCTGGACATTCGTTGGCATAATGTCCAGCCTTCCCGCACTTGAAACAGGTAACGTGGCTTTGATCCTTCTTGGCGGGTGTGGCTGGGTTAGAGCGGTTCTGATTACTGCCTGCTCCATGTCCATTTCCATCTTGTGGCCATTATGGTTGTGTGAACTTCCTCCATGTTGGTTATGACCTCCAGGTTATGAACAAGCCCTCCCGAGTCGGGGTGAACCGGGGCTTCTGCTGAGCTCATGAGTTGAACTTCCCTTGTCCATACTCCTTTCTTGCGGCTATCAATCTGCTGCTGCTTCCCTTCAATCATAAGAGCTTTGTCTACCAACTCCTGGTAGTTGTTGAATGTTGCCACCATCAACTGCATACTCAGCTCATCATTCAACCCTTCATAAACTTCTCCTGCTTCGCGGCATCAGGGCCAACATCATCCGGGGCATAGCGAGCTAATTTAGAACTCATCCATGTACTTGCCCCACGGTACGGTTTCCCTGGCGTAAGTTGCGAAACTCCCGCTTTTCATGTCATAGCTCTGCTGAGACATGTGCCGTGCGGAAAGCTTGCTGAAACTGATCCCAAGTGACATTGCTTAGGGAATGTGGCTGTGTAATTCTCCCACCATGAGGCTGCGGGTCCATCCAATTGATGTGCGGCAAAACGCACCTTCTCAGCGTCTGTGCATCCTGCGGTGGTCAACTCCCTTCCAATCCTGCTAGCCAGTCATCCGCAACTATTGGCTCGGTGCTACTGGAAAACACCCGGCGGCTGCAACCTAGAAAAAGGGTAAGTTGTCAACTGGTGTGGTGGCGGTGGGTTGTTGTTGTTGTTGTCTTGGTTCTGAACTAGTAGCTGCATCAGGGTATTCTGCTGTTGAACAACTGAGTGAGCTCCGGTGGAAAACAAATCCGGTGTCGCGTCTCGGAGGCATCTGGGTTAGAGGGAAGAGATTAGAATAGAGTAAGGTCTAGTGAGAAGCACTACCCATATGACAATGAGACAAACACATTCATAACCACACACTCAATTCAAGCAAGAGCATACAATCTATCTAACTACCGTTACAAAAGTGCTCGGACTATTACTATTTACATGGGGGAAAATGCTAAGGATAATATGGTGGTCATCTAGAAATTTTGATCGGTGGAAGACTCCATGATATCCGCTCCAGCTTCGTCTTCATAATCATCATAACTACTGTCGGGGTCGGAGTCGGTGTCGCGATGATGATGTAGTCTTCAGATCGAATTTCCTAGGTTCGTCGTCTTCTTCTCCGGGCGCGGGGTCTCCATGAATACTCCTAGTTTCCTTGTCAGGTCGTCATTCTTCTCCACTAGTATTGCGATTTCCTCCTCGTATCCATCGCGTGTAGACTTGAGTTCCTCTTCTAGCTCCATGTTCCTGGTCATCACCTTCTTCAAATCTATCATGCTTGCACACATCTGGTTCTCCTGTCTACGAATGTGCTGTGTAACTCCTGGATGAAAGCTGCAATGGACGTTCCCTCGGGTGCTGATCATCTCCATGCTCATCTCGGCGCCACATAACTGGTAGATCGTGTCCTTAAGATCCTTGTGATACACTTCGCGATGCGTCCCATGGCGATGTGGCTGCCCTGCTCTTTCCTAGACTCCAGCTTGGTGCATCAAAGGAAAACTCTATGGGCTCCGTAAATGGCGTGAATGTCCTTCGGAATTTGAACTCGAATCATCCAACGCTCCTCTTCTGGTAAGTGGCGGTGTAGGTCCCGGTGAAGCTTGGTATTCCGATGTTCAGGTACCTAGTGACTTCCTTCAAGTGTCGTCCAAAAGTGTGTCTTCATCCGGTTGTGTAAACTTGTTCCTTGAGTCTGCCATCCAGAATAGAAGATGGAGAAAGTCAGAAATGAGTAGAGAAGAGTGTCCTATGGTTTCTTAGTGGTCGTGTCCTACAGTCAGCGTGTGCTCTGATACCATCTCTGTAGCGACCCGACCCGAATGGATCGAATCTGTGTTCAAGTGTCATCCCTGGATCGGTAATGCTGACAACAACAGTACTCGAAGGATTTATAACAGAGTGCAATCACACACTTATTACATCGAATGTCTCAAAAGAGAACTGATTACAATAATATGGCTTAAGGCCATCTAAATAAGATAACAGCGGAAGGCGGAAGATAAGTGAGTCCATCAACTCCAACGGCATAGCTGAGTGCACGACAACGACTAGCACACCTTACTCTTCGTCTGAAAAGTCTGCAAATGAACGTTGCAGCCCGAAACGGGTCAGCACATGGAATATGCTGGCAATAAACACAGTAGAGCAGAAACAGAATAATTGTAATACTACATGCGTATTTGGCTGGTGGAAAAGCTCTAGGGTTATACTTTTGGCGAAAAGCCAATTTTTCCCTACAACAAAGGAATATATTTTATTTAACTATCATGGTGGTGTTTGAACATTGAGAAGGTAAATCCCCCTCTCAATCCCAATTAAAGTAATTATTAATCCCAACAAATTAATTTAGAGTGAGGGATTCAAATGATGATCAAGAACCAGATACTCAAGATGTCCATAACCGGGGACAGGCTAATCATGACTAGTTTGTACACTCTGCAGAGGTTTGTGCACTTTTCCCCACAAGACTCGATCCTCCGTTGGATTTCTCGCACTACATGGTGTTTGAGAAACGGATGACCGAGACACAGCTCAGAAACATTTACTCTTTACTCTGGGTAGACAGTTACACCTACTTTCCCCTACATCTGGTAGCCTACCACTGAAAGAGGTCATGTAACATACTCAACTATGCTAGAGCAATAAGCTTGTGGCTGCACACAGGAAGTTTCTAGCATGAACAATATTATGATCCCTTGAGCCTGGGTGGCGGACCGTAGGAGGATCACACGGTATATCCCCGGGATCTCTAGGAAACACTGGTTATCCCCAGGTTGCCCAAACAAGCAATCCACCCAGATGTGTATTAAAGTTGCCACCTTAGGAACCATTAATTAAAATCTCACATCTGTCCTGGATACACTCAAAACCCAATCCAAGTCTACGAGCATAGCATGGCAACATAAGCATAGCGTAGAAGTAACTCCCAAGGGTTTTATAATAAAAGGGCAATAGGTTCTACCTCATCATCTAATTCCCAGTACCCACCAGTTATCACATCCTAATCATGCAATATTTGAGGGTCGAACAATGCATAAAAACTGGGTAACGAAGAAGTATGCAATGTTTACTTGCCTTGCGACGATCTGCAAATCCTAGGGACTCGTAGTAGCACGCTTCGCAATCCGGGAATTCTATCGCAAACAAACAATAGCATAACATAAGCAATCAAGCGAAGATGCAAGGGTAAAATCCAAATGAGAAAACCTAACCAGAAAGTTCAACTGAAGAACTCGGTTTGCAAAAAGAATCAAATCAAACGGAGCAACGAAACTCAAACATGCGAAAGAAACAAGCTGATATATATCTGGACTAAAGTCAAATTTACAGTAGCAAAACTTGTTTAAGTTGGTTAAACAGAAAGAGGGCTTCGAGAGAAGATCTAGGCGCTTGAATTGCCTGATTCCGACAAACGAGCGAAAAGTTATACTAAAACGAAAATCGGATCGAAATCGCGATCGAAAATAATCGCGGAAAATCCGAGAAAAAGAAAAACTAACGAACAGGTAACGAACGAACGTTCACTGTCTGCGGTTAAACGGTGAAAACCGTTCGTTAAAACGAACGTAAGGACGAACGTCCGCTAATAACTAAACCGACGGAAAAAACGATCTAAAAGAATAAACCGGTATTTAAAAAAAAACCAAACCTAGATCTAGGTTTAAACAACCGATCGGTTTTCTCGCGAAAACCGAGCAGAGGCGTGATTCGGGCAGGCCGGCGGCGGCATGCGGGGCGTTGCGCGCGGCAAAAGGGCGCGGACGGAAGGCTCGGCTCGGAGCGGGGGGCGGCGGGTGGGGAGACGGTGCGGCGTGGGCAGGCTCGGCGGCGAGGGGGCGCGGTAGGCGCGGCGGGCGAGGCGGCAGGCGGCGGTCGGCCGGGGCAGCAGCGGCGAGGCGGCGCGGCGGCTCGGCGGCGCGGCGAGGGCAAGGGCGGCGGCGCGGCGGCTTGGGGCTCCAGGGGGGGGGGGGCGGGGGCATTTAAGGGGGGAAGGGGGTGCTGGGCGAGGGGCGAAGGGGCGGAGGCGCCGGCGGGCGGCTGGACTCCCGGCGAGTCCGTCTCGGCACGGGGACGCGAAGGCGGCGGCGGCCTGCGGGCCGGCTTGGGCTTCGGCCCAGTTAGGTCCGGCGGCATTTTTTTTTTTTTTGTAAATAATTCGCGCAGAAAGAAAAACAAATAAAAGAAAATAAACGACTCCAAAATTCCCGAAATAAATTTTCCCCGTCCTCTAAAAATCTCCCGGACAAGGTAAACATTTATTTGGGACTCTAATGCAATTTTGAAAAATGCATATTTTTTTCTAAATCCAAATAAAATTGCAATAAAAATCCAAATAAAATATTTATTTGATTTTAATATTTTTCCTCCAATATTCCATTTATTTTGGAGAAGTCATATTATCTCCTCTCATATATTTTTAATATGAAATATTTTCGGAGAGAAAAATAGTTAAACCAAATTGATCCCTGTTTCAATATTTGAGAAAATTCAAATATGAAAACGGTGAAATCCCCAACTCTCTCCGTGGGTCCTTGAGTTGCTTAGAATTTTCGAGGATCGCAAAACGAAATGCAATAAAATATGATATGCAGTGAATGATCTATGTATAACATTCCAAATTAAAAATTTGGGATGTTACAGTAACTGAAGGAAATATGCCCTAGAGGCAATAATAAAGTTGTTATTATATATTTCCTTATTCATGATAAAGGTTTATTATTCATGCTAGAATTGTATTGATCGGAAACTTAAATACATGTGTGAATACATAAACAAATACCGAGTCCCTAGTAAGCCTCTACTAGACTAGCTTGTTGATCAAAGATGGTTAAGGTTTCCTAACCATTGACATGTGTTGTCATTTGATAATGGGATCACATCATTAGCAGAATGATGTGATGGACAAGACCCATCCGTTAGCTTAGCATATTGATCGTTCAGTTTATAGCTATTGTTTTCTTCATGTCAAATACATATTCCTTCGACTATGAGATTATGCAACTCCCGAATACCGGAGGAATACCTTGTGTGCTATCAAATGTCACAATGTAACTAGGTGATCATAAAGATGCTCTACAGGTATCTCCGAAGGTGTTTGTTGAGTTAGCATAGATCAAGATTAGGATTTGTCACTCCGAGTATCGGAGAGGTATCTCTGGGCCCTCTCGGTAATAGACATCATAAGAAGCCTTGCAAGCAAATGACTAATGAGTTAATTATGAGATGATGTATTACGAAACGAGTAAAGAGACTTGCCGGTAACGAGATCGAACTAGGTATGGAGATACCGACGATCGAATCTCGGGCAAGTAACATACCGACAGACAAAGGGAATTACGTATGTTGTCATAAGGTTCGACCGATAAAGAACTTCGTAGAATACGTAGGAGCCAATATGGGCATCCAGGTTCCGCTATTGGTTATTGACCGGAGAGGTGTCTCGGTCATGTCTACATAGTTCTCGAACCTGTAGGGTCCGCACGCTTAACGTTCATTGACGATATAGTATTATATGAGTTATGTATGTTGGTGACCGAATGTTGTTCGGAGTCCTGAATGAGATCACGGACATGACGAGGAGCTCCGGAATGTTCCAGAGGTAAAGATTGATATATGGGATAATAGTGTTTGGTCTTCCGAAGGGTTCCGGAATTCACCAGAAGGGGTTTCGGATGTTTCCCGAAATGTTTGGGTACGAGAACACTTTATTTGGGCCAAGGGGTAAAGCCCACGAGGTTTTTGGAAAGCACAAAAGGAAGTTTTGCGGAGTCCAGGGGCCAGACGCCAGACGCCGGGAACCCTGGCGTCTGGTCCTGGAGTCCGAGAAGGACTCTTGCCTTTCGGGTAAAACCGACTTTGAGGAGGCTTTTACTCCAAGTTTCGACCCCAAGGCTCAACATATAAATAGAGGGGCAGGGCTAGCACCCAAGATACACCAAGCCGTGTGTCGGCAACCCCGTCCCTCTAGTTTATCCTCCATCTAGTTTCTGTAGTGCTTGGCGAAGCCCTGCGGAGATTGTTCTTCATCACCAACCGTCACCATGCCGTCGTGCTGCCGGAACTCATCTACTGCATCGCCTCTCTTGCTGGATCGAGAAGGCGAGGACGTCATTGAGCTGAACGTGTGCTGAACGCGGAGGTGCCGTACGTTCGGTACTTGATCAGGACGGATCGTGAAGGTGTACGACTACATCAACCATGTTGATAAACGCTTCCGCTTTGCGATCTTCAAGGGTATGAAGATGCTTTCCTCTCTCGTAGCTATGCATCTCCATGCATAGATCTTGCGTGTGCATAGAATTTTTTTTGTTTTCCATGCAACGTTTCCCAACAGTGGCATCATCAGCCAGGTCTATGCGTAGATGATATTCACGAGTAGAACACAAAGAGTTGTGGGTGGTGATAGTCATACTGCTTACCACCAACGTCTTATTTTGATTCAGCAGTATTGTCGGATGAAGCGGCCCGGACCAACCTTACATGTCCACGCACATGAGACCGGTTCCACCGACAGACATGCAACTAGTTTTGCATAAAGGTGGCTGGCGGGTGTCTGTTTCTCCTACTTTAGTTGAATCGAATTTGACTACGGCCGGTCCTTGAAGAAGGTTAAAACAGCAAACTAGATGAATCACCATTGTGGTTTCTGCCGTAGGTAAGAACGGTTCTTGCTAGAAGCCCGTAGCAGCCACGTAAAACTTGCAACAACAAAGTAGAGGACTTCTAACTTGTTTTTGTAGGGTATGTTGTGATGTGATATGGTCAAGACATGATGTGATATACGTTATTGTATGAGATGATCATGTTTTGTAATTTATCGGCAACCGGCAGGAGCCTTATGGTTGTCTCTTTATTGTATGAAATGCAAACGCCATGTAATTGCTTTACTTTATCGCTATGCGTTAGCAATAGTTATAGAAGCAAGAGTTGGCGAGACGACCACGACGCAACGATGGAGATCAAGGTGTCGAGCCGGTGACGATGGAGATCATGTCGATGCTTTGGAGATGGAGATCAAAAGCACAAGATGATGATGGCCATATCGTGTCACATATTTTGATTGCATGTGATGTTTATCTTTTATGCATCTTATTTTGCTTAGAACGGCGGTAGCATTATAAGATGATCCCTTCACTTAATTTCAAAATAAAAATGTTCTCCCTGAGTATGCGCCGTTGCTACAATTCGTCGTTTCGAGACACCACGTGATGATCGGGTGTGATAGACTCTACGTTCACATACAACGGGTGTAAGACAGTTCTGCACATGCAGAATACTTGGGTTAAACTTGACGAGAATAGCATGTACAGACATGGTCTCGGAACACTAGAGACCGAAAGGTCTGATAACCCACAAGTATAGGGGATCAGTTGTAGCCTTTCTCGATAAATAAGAGTGTCAAACCCAACGAGGAGCTAAAGGTAGAACAAATATTCCCTCAAGTTCTATCGACCACCGATACAACTCTACGCACGCTTAACGTTCACTTTACCTAGAACAAGTATGAAACTAGAAGTACTTTGTAGGTGTGAAGGGATAGGTTTGCAAGATAATAAAGAGCACGTAAATAAAAGCTAGGGGCTGTTTAGATAAAGAGACAACTAAGTTAGTTTTAGTAGAGAGCTTTTTGTCACAAGAAAGTTATTTGTCCCTAGGTAATCGATAACTAGACCGGTAATCATTATTGCAATTTTATATGAGGGAGAGGCATAAGCTAACATACTTTCTCTTCTTGGATCATATGCACTTATGATTGGAACTCTAGCAAACATCCGTAACTACTAAAGATCATTAAGGTAAAACCCAACCATAGCATTATAAGGTATCAAGTCCTCTTTACTCCCATACGCAAACAACCTACTTACTCGGGTCTGTGCTTCTGCCACTCACGGCACCCACCATAAGCGAATCATAAACATATTGCAAACCCTACAGCGGGGATCCCTCATGCTTGCGCGACACGGAGAGCACCATAGGACATCACCAATAATAAAACATGCAACTCAAACCAATCATGATCATCAATCAACCCATAGGACAAAACGGATCTACTCAAACATCATAGGATAGCCATACATCATTGGGAAATAATATATAGCGTTGAGCACCATGTTTAAGTGAGATTACAGCGGGGAGAAGAGGTGTTACACCGCTGCATAGAGGGGGAGAGAGTTGGTGATGACTGTAGGAGATATGCCCTAGAGGCAATAATAAATGTTATTGATTATCTCCCTGTTCATAATTAGGTTTATGTTCCATGCTATAACTGCTATGGTTCTCGAGTCTGCAAATAAAACGAGGCTCGGAGGAAGACTCATATGCACGTGTGGAATAATAAACAGTAATATGTATTCCTAGTCTGGCCTCTAAGACTAGCTCAAGTATTGCATGATGGTTCTGTTTTCCTGATCATGGGCATGTCTATGCCAGCAATTTTGAGGGCACAGTGTTAGAAGAACATTTGTGTTGAATCGACCCAAATTGATGTTATGCTATGAGTTACATTCGTCACATATTAATGGTTAATAACACAGAGATGGTTAATGTTTGCATAATTCCTTAGACCATGAGAGTGTCGAGTTTCTTCATACTTGCTTCATGAACTTTGGGGTTTGTTAAACGTCATCCGTAAATGGGTGGCTATTACGGCGGCTTACGGGTTCATGGAAAAGTGTGTCAAGTAACTTGATAGCTCGAGATTGGGATTTGCTCCTCCGACGATGGAGAGATATCTCTGGGCCCTCTCGGTGTTACGGTATCCATCATCGTCTGGCCAGACACTTTGTGATTTGATCACAGGGATGCCGGAACACGGTAACGAGAAAAGAGAACAATACCGGTAACGAGTTAACTGGCATAGTGGACAAGTTGTTGATCCACGGAAATGCCTACATGTCTAACCTCGGGTATTTGTAACATATCGTGAAGCAACAGGAATAGCACACGGCAACTGGAGGTTCACTCGAATATTCATTCGTGTGGGTATAGGGGTCAATATGGGTGTCCACGGCTCCGATGTTGATCATTGATCGGAAGGTGTTCCGTGTCATGTCTATACTTCACCGAACCTATAGGGTCACACGCTTTAGGGTCATCTATCTGCTGAATACTAGACAGGGAGTCTGAGAGAAAATCACCGAAAAGTTTCGGAGACAACGGAAGAGTTCCGGAGAGAGAACACTGAAAAAGTTTCGGTAAAACCAAAAAGTTGTTTCGGATAAAACCATTGATCCAAAAAGGTTTCGGCAAGCACCGGGAATGTTTTGGAGGTTGCCAGATTGGTCTGGTAATTTCTGGAATTTTTCTGGAGAAAAAACCGAAAAAAAAGTTTCGGAGCTGCCGGAGTTGTTTACCGGGTAAACAAAGATGGTTTTAAATTAAACCACCATACTGGAAATGATCCAGAGCGCGTCCAGATAATTTTAGAGGGTGCCGGAAATGTTCTGGGACCTTCTGGAATTTTTCAGAAATAATAGTCGCGGAAAACATCTTGTCCCAGCGTGAGGGGACAAGATCCCACGGATCGTGGGGGCTGTTTTTGGGCTGTTTTTGGGGGGGCCCCCTTTGGGAGCAGCCCCCTTGTGGCTGGACAAAATGTTGGGGGGGGCCCCCATGGTGGGGGGCAGCCCCCACAAATGGTGGAGAGTGTTGGGAGGAAGGTGGGGCCCCATGGGGGAACACCATGGACAAGGGAACATGTTTTTCCCTTGTTTGGTGGGAACATGTTCTCCTTGTTTTGTGGGAACATGTTTTCCCCATGTTTAGTGGGCTGAATTTTCAGCCCCCTCCACCCCTTCCACCACTATATAAGGAGGAGGAGAGGTGCTCTCCAACTCCACTCCAACTCTCTCACACAAGCCATGCATGATCTGGCATTCTCTCTCCCTCCCACGAAATAGTTTCGTAGTGCCGAAAGGTTGTCTGGGTTCCGGTGGAAACTAGTTCTGGACGGCGAAGCCCTGCCGGATAGATGGCACCGTATGTGTGCAACCCCGTAGAGAGGTCGTAGTTTCGTCCTTTTGCCCGAGGGGCTGTTCGAGTGTCCTCCCGAAGGGCTGTCCGAGTGACGGTCCGAGTTCTGTGAGTCCTCCCGAAGGGCTGTCCACGACACCGTCCGGGGGACTGTCCGACCGCCTCCCGGAGGGCTGTCCGAGTGGCGGATGAGGGAGTACATCCTCGCGGTTGGGAGGTTGTAAATCCTAGCTGCGGGGATCTGCACCGACGATTGTCATCGACTCTACTTCCGCTGCGCTACGAGTCGGTAACGAAAATGATCAAACCTTGTATGCAGTCTCCATAGTGGTCCTGGGCTGGTGCGTAGGTCGGAAAATTTTTGTTTTCTACTGCGTTCCCCAACAATGACGGCGGCGAAGTTGTTGATGTAGATCGCCGTCATGATGATGGCCCCGGCGGCGTTCTGGTGCCACCGGGAGAGAGGGGGAGACAGAGCCCCCTTCCTTCTTCTTCCTTGACCTTCTCCCTAGATGGGAGAAGGGTTTCCCCTCTGGTCCATGGCCTCCATGGCGGCGGAGGGGCTGGAGCCCCTCCGAGATTGGATCTCTCTCTTTGTTTCCTTCTGTTTCTGCGTTCCTAGATTCTGGCCTTTCACCGTTCCTTAAATTCCCGGAGATGGGCTGAAATTTTAACATGATTTTTATCTGAATATTAGCTTTCTTGCGGCCGAAGAAGGGCACCAACCGCCTTACGGGGTGACCACAAGGGTCCAGGGCGCGCCCTACCCCCTAGGGCGCCCCCCTGCCTTGTGGCCCCCTCGGGCATCGTCCCGCGTTGATTCTTTTTCCCAAAAATCACATATATTCCAAAAAAAAATCTCCGTAAGTTTTTATCGCGTTTGGACTCCGTTTGATATGGATTTTCTGCGAAACAAAAAACATGCAACAAACAGGAACTGGCACTGGGCACTGGATCAATATGTTAGTCCCAAAAATAGTATAAAAAGTTGCCAAAAGTATATGAAAGTTGTAGAATATTGGCATGAAACAATCAAAAGTTATAGATACGACGGAGACGTATCAGCATCCCCAAGCTTAATTCCTGCTCGTCCTCGAGTAGGTAAATGATAAAAAAGATAATTTTTGATGTGGAATGCTACCTAGCATAATCTTGATCATATAATCTAATCATGGCATGAATATTAAGACACGAGTGATTCAAAGCAATAGTCTATCATTTGACATAAAAACAATAATACTTCAAGCATACTAATAGAGCAATCATGTCTTCTCAAAATAATATGGCCAAAGAAAGTTATCCCTACAAAATCATATAGTCTGGCTATGCTCCATCTTCACCACACAAAGTATTTCATCATGCACAACCCCGATGACAAGCCAAGCAATTGTTTCATACTTTTAATGTTCTCAAGCCTTTTCAACTTTCACGCAATACATGAGCGTGAGCCATGGATATAGCACTATAGGTGGAATAGAATATGATGGTGGGGGTTGTGTGGAGAAGACAAAAAAAAGAAAGTCTCACATCGACGCGGCTAATCAATGGGCTATGGAGATGCCCATCAATTGATGTCAATGCGAGGAGTAGGGATTGCCATGAATGGATGCACTAGAACTATAAGTGTATGAAAGCTCACAAATGAAACTAAGTGGGTGTGCATCCAACTTGCTTGCTCATGAAGACCTCTGGCATTTGAGGAAGCCATCATCGGAATATACAAGCCAAGTTCTATAATGAAAATTCCCACTAGTATATGAAAGTGATAACTCAAGAGACTCTCTATATGAAGAACATGGTGCTACTCTGAAGCACAAGTATGGTAAAAGGATAGTAACATTGCCCCTTCTCTCTTTTTCTCTCATTTTTTTTCTTTTTTCTTTTTGTTTTTTTGGGCTCCTTTTTTTTGCCTCTTTTTTTTCGTCCGGAGTCTCATCCCGACTTGTGGGGGAATCATAGTATCCATCATCCTTTCCTCACAGGGGCAATGCTCTAATAATGATGATCATCACACTTTTATTTACTTACAACTCGATATTACAACTCGATACTGGAACAAAATATGACTCTATATGAATGCCTCTGGCAGTGTACCAGGATGTGCAATGATCTAGCATAGCAAAGATATCAAAAAACGGACAAGCCATGAAAATATCATGCTAGCTATCTTACGATCATGCAAAGCAATATGACAATGAATGCTCAAGTCATGTATATGATGATGATGATGGAAGTTGCATGACAATATGTCTCGGAATGGCTATGGAAATGCCATGATAGGCAGGTATGGTGGCTGTTTTGAGGAAGATATAAGGAGGCTTATGTGTGATAGAGCGTATCATATCACGATGCACCGGCGAAGTTTGCACCGACTCTCAAGGTGAGAAAGGGCAATGCACGGTACCGAAGAGGCTAGCAATGGTGGAAGGGTGAGAGTGCGTATAATCCATGGACTCAACATTAGTCATATAGAACTCACATACTTATTGCAAAAATCTATTAGCTATCGAAACAAAGTACTACACGCATGCTCCTAGGGGGATAGATTGGTAGGAAAATACCATCGCTCATCCCCGACCGCCACTCATAAGGAAGACAATCAAAAAATAAATCATGCTCCGACTTCATCACATAACGGTTCACCATACGTGCATGCTTCGGGAATCACAAACTTTAACACAAGTATTTCTACCAATCCACAATTGCTCACTAGCATGACTCTAATATCACCATCTTTATATCGCAAAACTATTGCAAGGAATCAAACATATCATATTCAGTGATCCACAAGTTTTATGTAGGATTTTATGACTAACCATGTGAATGACCAATTCCTGTCAACTCTCTAAATAGATATAAGTGAAGCAAGAGAGTTTAATTCTTTCTACAAAAGATATGCCCATGCTCTAACAAATATAAGTGAAGCAAAAGAGAATTCTACAAATGGCGGTTTTCTATGTGAAGAGAAACAGGCAATCCAAACTTCAAATGATATAAGCGAAGCACATGAAGCATTATATAAAGCCATACTCAAAAGATATAAGTGAAGTGCAAAGAGCATTCTATAAGTCAACCAAGGACTATCTCATACCATCATGGTGCATTATTAAAATAAAAATAAAAAGCACACGACGCTCCAAGATTTACGCATATCATGTGACGAATAAAAATATAGCTCCAAGTAAAATTACCGATGATCGTTAGAAGAAAGAGGGGATGCCTTCCGGGGCATCCCCAAGCTTAGTTGCTTGGGAGTCCTTGAATATTACCTTGGGGTGCCTCGGGCATCCCCAAGATTAGGCTCTTGCCACTCCTTATTCCTTCATCCATCGTGATCTCACCCAAAACTTGAAAACTTCAATCACACAAAACTTAACAAAACCCTCGTGAGATCCGTTAGTATAATAAAACAAATCACCACTTTAAGTACTGTTGAAAACTCATTCATATTTTATTTTTGCATTGTAGCTACTGTATTATAACTTCTCTATGGCTTATACCACTGATAAAATCGATAGTTTCATCAAAACTAGCAAAACAATGCATCAAAAACAGAATCTGTCTAAAACAGAATAGTCTGTAACAATATGAATATTCACTATACTTCTGTAACTCCAAAAATTCTGAAAAATTAGGAAAAAATAAAAAAATAATTATATAAGTACTGTGCAAAAAGTTTCAGAAGCGTTTGACTTTCCAGTAAAAAATGTCAAATCATGCACTACAGCCAAAGTTTCTGTTTTTACACCGCACGAACCAAACAAGCAATCTAATCATCCTAAAGGCAAATATTGGCACATTTATTTTATAATACGATGGATTTATACAAGGGGATAATTATTTTTGTTGAAAAGTTTCTGTAATTAAGATTCACAAAGCTTCCATGGGCATGAACAAAGTTCAAGTCATGCTCCCACTTTAACAATGCTCGTCTCTCTCACTTTCACTTTTCTTTTTGAAAAAGTTTTAGGTTCCCCTCTTTATTTTTTTGTTTTTAAAATTTATAAAAGCACTCAACAGAAATAAATGACTCTCTAAAACTTCCGGGTTGTCTCCCTGGCAGCGCTTTCTTTAAAGCCATTAAGCTAGGCATATCGTGCTCAAGTAATGGATCCACCCGGATCCCAAGGTATATCAAAGCCAATTTTGATTAACAATGATTTGTATTTTAGTAGTGAGCACAAAGCAACATATATCATGCAACAACGAAGTCTAACTCTCTTCCTATGCATTGGCATGTCATAAAAGAACAATTCATGCACACAAAGTAAAGGCCAATCATAGTATAAACAGTTTCTTGCAATTTTATCGTATTGGAAACATAGAGAGGCGGAGATGTAGTTTCTCTCTCATAATAATTGCAAGTAGGAGCAGCAAGCACATGCATATTATATCTATCAAAATCATCATGTGCAATAGTAGAACGCAACCCGTCAATATAGTCCTTAATAAGCGCAAACTTCTCCGATATAGTGTAGTTGGGAGAATTCAAAAAGATAATAGGACTATCATGTGTGGGTGCAATAGCAACAATTTCATTCTTAACATAAGGAACTATAGCAAGTTCATCTCCATAAGCATAATTCATATATGCATCATGGCCATAAGCATAGCAAGCATCAAGTTCATCAAAAAGGGACATTTCAAACGAATCAAAGGGATCATAGCAATTATCATAGCAATCATCCTTCGGTAAGCACGAAGGGAAATTAAACAATGTATGAGTTGAAGAGTTACTCTCATTAGAAGGTGGGCACGGGTGATCAATCTGCTCTTCCTCCTTTTATTCTTCGCTCTCCTCGTCATCTATTTCATCTAATGAGCTCACAGTTTCAGCAATTTCTTCTTCCATAGATTCCTGCAAAATATTAGTCTCTTCTTGGACAGCGGAGACTTTCTCAATAAATGCATCAATATCGGCATTGTATTCATAATTCTCATAGCAATATTTAAGTATAGCAAAATTTTCAGGCCTATAAACATCATCATCAAAAGCTTCATACTTTTCAAACAAAGATTCAGTTTCATAAGCACCCTTAAAAGCAACAAATTCTTCTATTCGTTCCACATCATAGTAATCATATCTACCACTAGCATAAGAAGCTAAGGTTTCATTATCATTAAATTTACATGAAAAGGGAAGGTATGGAGCCTTCATCCTAGAGCAACAAGTATAATCATATCTCAAGCATAGTTCCCGAGCATACCAATGCAACATATGAATTTGGTCCCATAACAGTTTCCCTTTTTGAGTCAAGTGATAATCCCTAAAATATTCACGTTGATCCAACGTGTCTCCCATTATATAATTGACTGGGGTTTTCTCAGGATTATTAAAGTAGTGCATAATATCTTTCACATAATGAGCATCGAGGGTTTTAGGAGGTTCCCCATCTCCGTGAGTAGCAAGTACAACTAATTTTTTTGGTATTTCGTGTTCATATCCATAACTAAAGATAGAGAACAACTTAGAACAGCAAATAAAATCTACTTAGTGATAAAGCAAACAAGCACACACGAGAATATTCACCCCACGCTATTGCTCCCCGGCAACGGCGCCAGAAAAAGGTCTTGATAACCCACAAGTATAGGGGATCAGTTGTAGCCTTTCTCGATAAATAAGAGTGTCGAACCCAACGAGGAGCTAAAGGTAGAACAAATATTCCCTCAAGTTCTATCGACCACCGATACAACTCTACGCACGCTTAACGTTCACTTTACCTAGAACAAGTATGAAACTAGAAGTACTTTGTAGGTGTGAAGGGATAGGTTTGCAAGATAATAAAGAGCACGTAAATAAAAGCTAGGGGCTGTTTAGATAAAGAGACAACTAAGTTAGTTTTAATAGAGAGCTTTTTGTCACAAGAAAGTTATTTGTCCCTAGGTAATCAATAACTAGACCGGTAATCATTATTGCAATTTTATATGAGGGAGAGGCATAAGCTAACATACTTTCTCTTCTTGAATCATATGCACTTATGATTGGAACTCTAGCAAACATCTGTAACTACTAAAGATCATTAAGGTAAAACCCAACCATAGCATTATAAGGTATCAAGTCCTCTTTACTCCCATACGCAAACAACCTACTTACTCGGGTCTGTGCTTCTGTCACTCACGCCACCCACCATAAGCGAATCATAAACATATTGCAAACCCTACAGCGGGGATCCCTCACGCTTGCGCGACACGAAGAGCACCATAGGACATCACCAATAATAAAACATGCAACTCAAACCAATCATGATCATCAATCAACCCATAGGACAAAACGGATCTACTCAAACATCATAGGATAGCCATACATCATTGGGAATAATATATAGCATTGAGCACCATGTTTAAGTGAGATTACAGCGGGGAGAAGAGGTGTTACACCGCTGCATAGAGGGGGAGAGAGAGTTGGTGATGACGGCGGCGAAGTTGTTGATGTAGATCGCCGTCACGATGATGGCCCCGGCGGCATTCCGGTGCCACCGGGAGAGAGGGGGAGAGAGCCCCCTTCCTTCTTCTTCTTCCTTGACCTTCTCCCTAGATGGGAGAAGGGTTTCCCCTTTGGTCCATGGCCTCCATGGCGGCGGAGGGGCGGGAGCCCCTCCGAGATTGGATCTCTCTCTCTGTTTCCTTCTGTTTTTGCGTTCCCAGATTCTGACCTTTCACCGTTTCTTAAATTCCCGGAGATGGGCTGAAATTTTAACACGATTTTTATCCGGATATTAGCTTTCTTGCGGTCGAAGAAGGGCACCAACCACCTTACGGGGTGACCACAAGGGTCCAGGGCGCGCCCCCTGCCTTGTGGCCCCCTCGGGCATCGTCTCGCGTTGATTCTTTTTCCCAAAAATCACATATATTCCAAAAAAAAACTTCGTGAGTTTTTATCGCGTTTGGACTCCATTTGATATGGATTTTTTGTGAAACAAAAAACATGCAACAAACAGGAACTGGCACTGGGCACTGGATCAATATGTTAGTCCCAAAAATAGTATAAAAAGTTGCCAAAAGTATATGAAAGTTGTAGAATATTGGCATGAAACAATCAAAAATTATAGATACGACGGAGACGTATCAAAGTCGAATGTGAATCATATAGTAGATATGATCAACATAGAGATGTTCACCATTGATGACTACCCCATCTCACGTGATGATCGGACATGGGTTAGTTGATTTGGATCACGTATCACTTAGCTGACTTGAGGGATGTCTATTTAAGTGGGAGTTCATTAGTAATTTGATTAATTAAACTTAATTTATCATGAACTTAGTCTTATAGTTTTGCATATCTATGTTGTAGATCAATGGCCCGAGCTACCGTTCCACTGAATTTTAATGCGTTCCTAGAGAAAGCTAAGTTGAAAGATGATGGTAGCAACTACACGGACTGGGTCCGTAACTTGAGGATTATCCTCATTGCTGCATAGAAGAATTATGTCCTTGATGCACCGCTAGGTGAAAGGCCTGCTGCAGGAGCTGAAGCTGATGTTATGAACATCTGGCAAGCTCGATCTGATGACTACTCAATAGTTCAGTGTGCCATGCTTTACGGCTTAGAACCGGGACTTCAAAGACGTTTTGAACATCATGGAGCATATGAGATGTTCCAGGAGTTGAAGTTAATATTTCAAGCAAATGCCCTGAAGGAAATATGCCCTAGAGGCAATAATAAAGTTGTTATTTATATTTCCTTATATCATGATAAATGTTTATTATTCATGCTAGAATTGTATTAACCGGAAACTTAGTACATGTGTGAATAAATAGACAAAAGAGAGTGTCCCTAGTATGCCTCTACTTGACTAGCTCATTCATTAAAGATGGTTAAAGTTTCCTGACCATAGACATGTGTTGTCATTTGATGAATGGGATCACATCATTAGAGAATGATGTGATGGACGAGACCCATCTGTTAGCTTAGCATAATGATCGTTAAGTTTTATTGCTATTGCTTTCTTCATGACTTATACATATTCCTCTGACTATGAGATTATGCAACTCCCGAATATCGGAGGAACACCTTGTGTGCTATCAAACGTCACAATGTAACTGGGTGATTATAAAGATGCTCTACAGGTGTCTCCGAAGGTGTTTGTTGGGTTGGCATAGATCGAGATTAGGATTTGTCACTCCGAGTATCGGAGAGGTATCTCTGGGCCCTCTCGGTAATGCACATCACTATAAGCCTTGCAAGCAATGTGACTAATGAGTTAGTTACGGGATGATGCATTACGGAATGAGTAAGGATACTTGCCGGTAACGAGATTGAACTAGGTATGATGATACCGACGATCGAATCTCGGGCAAGTAACATACCGATGACAAAGGGAATGACGTATGTTGTTATGCGGTTTGACCGATAAAGATCTTCATAGAATATGTAGGAGCCAATATGAGCATCCAGGTTTCGCTATTGGTTATTGACTGGAGATGTGTCTCGGTCATGTCTACATAGTTCTCGAACCCGTAGGGTCCGCACGCTTAACGTTCGATGATGATTTGTATTATGAGTTATGTGTTTTGGTGACCGAAGATTGTTCGGAGTCCCGGATGAGATCACGGACATGATGAGGAGTCTCAAAATGGTCAAGAGGTAAAGATTGATATATTGGAAGGTTATATTTGGACACCGGAATAGTTTCGGATCGTTTCGGGTATTTTTTGGAGTACCGGGAGGTTACCGGAACCCCCCGGGAGAGTTAATGGGCCTCATGGGCCATAGGGAAAAGGGGAGGCAGCCCACAAGGGGTGCCTGCGCCCCCTCCCATGGGGAGTCTAAATTGGACTAGGGGAGGGGGCGCGCCCCCCTTTCCTTCTCCTCTTCTCTCTCCCTTTCCCCATTTCCCACTCCGAAAAAAGGAAGGGGGAATCCTACTAGGATTGGGAGTCCTAGTAGGACTCCCCACACTTGGCGCGCCCCTAGGGGGCCGGCCTCCTCCCTTCCCTCCTTTATATACGGGGGCGGGGGGCACCCCAAAGCACACCAATTGTTCTCTTAGCCGTGTGCGGTGCCCCCCTCCATAGTTTACTCCTCCGGTCATAGCGTCGTAGTGCTTAGGCGAAGCCCTGCGCGGATCATATCACCAACACCGTCGCCACGCGGTCGTGCTGACGGAACTCTCCCTCGACCCTCTGCTGGATCAAGAGTTCGAGGGACGTCATCGAGCTGAACGTGTGCTAAACACGGAGGTCCCGTACGTTCGGTGCTTGGATCGGTTGGATCGTGAAGACGTTTGACTACATCAACCGCGTTAACCTAACGCTTCCGCTTTCGATCTACGAGGGTACGTGGACACACTCTCCCCCTCTCGTTGCTATGCATCTCCTAGATAGATCTTGCGTGAGCATAGGAATTTTTTTGGAATTACATGCTACGTTCCCCAACAGTGGCATCAGAGCCAAGTCTATGCGTAGATGATATGCATGGGTAGAACACAAAGAGTTGTGGGCGATAATAGTCATACTGCTTACCACCAATGTCTTACTTTGATTCAGCGGTATTGTTGGATGAAGCGGCCCGGACCGACATTACATGACCGCGTTCATGAGACTGGTTCTACCGACGTGCTTTGCACACAGGTGGCTGGCGGGTGTCTGTTTCTCCAACTTTAGTTGAATCGAGTTTGACTACGGCCGGTCCTTGTTGAAGGTTAAAACAACACACTTGACGAAAAATCGTTGTGGTTTTGATGCGTAGGTAAGAACGGTTCTTGCTAGAAGCCCGTAGCAGCCACGTAAAACTTGCAACAACAAAGTAGAGGACGTCTAACTTGTTTTTGCAGGGCATGCTGTGATGTGATATGGTCAAGACATGATGTGATATACGTTATTGTATGAGATGATCATGTTTTGTAAAAGTTATCGGCAACTGGCAGGAGCCTTATGGTTGTCGCTTTATTGTATGAAATGCAATCGCCATGTAATTTCTTTACTTTATCTCTATGTGGTAGCGATAGTCATAGAAGCAATAGTTGGCGAGACGACAACGATGCTACGATGGAGATCAAGGTGTCAAGCCGGTGAAGATGGAGATCATGACGGTACGGCGGTAGCATTATAAGATGATCCCTCACTAAATTTCAAGGTATAAGTGTTCTCCCTGAGTATGCACCGTTGCGACAGTTCGTCGTGCCGAGACACCATGTGATGATCGGGTGTGATAAGCTCTACGTTCACATACAACGGGTGCAAGCCAGTTTTGCACGTGCAGAATACTCGGGTTAAACTTGACGAGCCTAGCATATGCAGATATGGCCTCGGAACACTGAGACCGAAAGGTCGAACGTGAATCATATAGTAGATATGATCAACATAGAGATGTTCACCATTGAAAACTACTCCATCTCACGTGATGATCGGACATGGTTTAGTTGATATGGATCACGTGATCATTTAGATGACTAGAGGGATGTCTATCTAAGTGGGAGTTCTTAAGTAATATGATTAATTGAACTTAATTTATCATGAACTTAGTCCTGATAGTTTTTGCATATCTATGTTGTTGTAGATCAATGGCCCGTGCTACCGTTCCCTTGAATTTTAATGCGTTCCTAGAGAAAGCTAAGTTGAAAGATGATGGTAGCAACTACACGGACTGGGTCCGTAACTTGAGGATTATCCTCATTGCTGCACAGAAGAATTATGTCCTTGATGCACCGCTAGGTGAAAGGCCTGCTGCAGGAGCAGATGCTGATGTTATGAACGTCTGGCAAGCTCGATCTGATGACTACTCGATAGTTTAGTGTGCCATGCTTTACTCGATCTGTTACTCAGTGTGCCATGCTTTACTCAGATATGGGTATATCTACTTAATGAAACATAAGTCTGAAACATTTGAAAAGTTCAAAGAATTTCAGAGTGAAGTGGAAAATCATCGTAACAAGAAAATAAAGTTTCTACGATCTGATCACGGAGGCGAATATTTGAGTTACGAGTTTGGCCTTCATTTAAAACAATGTGGAATAGTTTCGCAACTCACGCCACCTGGAACACCACAGCATAATGGTGTGTCTGAATGTCATAACCGTACTTTATTAGATATGGTGCGATCTATGATGTCTCTTACCGATTTACCACTATCGTTTTGGGGTTATGCATTAGAGACAGCTGCATTCACGTTAAATAGGGCACCATCTAAATCCATTGAGACGACACCGTATGAACTGTGGTTTGGCAAGAAACCTAAGCTGTCGTTTCTTAAAGTTTGGGGTTGCGACACTTATGTCAAAAGGCTTCAGCCTGATAAGCTCGAACTCAAATTGGAGAAGTGCGTCTTCATAGGATACCCTAAGGAAACAATTGGGTACACCTTCTACCACAGATCCGAAGGCAAGATCTTTGTTGCCAAGAATGGAACATTTCTAGAGAAGGAGTTTCTCTCGAAAGAAGTGAGTGGGAGGAAAGTAGAACTTGATGAGGTAATTGTACCTTCTCTCAATTTGGAAAGTAGCACATCAGAGAAATCCGTTCCCGTGATGCCTACACCAACTAGAGAGGAAGTTAAAGATGATGATCATGAAACTTCGGATCAAGTTACTACTAGACCTCATAGGTCGAACAGAGCATGTTCCGCACCAGAGTGGTACGGTAATCCTGTCCTGGAAGTCATGTTACTAGACCATGACGAACCTACGAACTATGAAAAAGCTATGATGAGCCCAGATTCCAATAAATGGCTTGAGGCCATGAAATCTGAGATAGGATCCATGTATGAGAACAAAGTGTGGACTTTGGTGGACTTGCCCGATGATCGGCAAGCCATTGAGAATAAATGGATCTTCAAGAAGAAGACTAACGCTGATGGTAATGTTACTGTCTACAAAGCTCGACTTGTCGTGAAAGGTTTTCGACAAGTTCAAGGAGTTGACTACGATGAGACTTTCTCACACGTAGCGATGCTTAAGTCTGTCCGAATCATGTTAGCAATTGCCGCATTTTATAATTATGAAATCTGGCAAATGGACGTCAAAACTGCATTCCTTAATGGATTTCTTAAAGAAGAGTTGTATATGATGCAACCAGAAGGTTTTGTCGATCCTAAAGGTGCTAACAAAGTGTGCAAGCTCCAGCGATCCATCTATGGACTGGTGCAAGCATCTCGGAGTTGGAATATACGCTTTGATGAGGTGATCAAAGCATATGGTTTTATCCAGACTTACGGTGAAGCCTATATTTACAAGAAAGTGAGTGGGAGCTCTGTAGCATTTCTGATATTATATGTGGATGACATATTATTGATTGGAAATGATATAGAATTTCTGGATAGCATAAAAGGATACTTGAATAAGAATTTTTCAATGAAAGACCTTGGTGAAGCTGCTTATATATTGGGCTTCAAGATCTATAGAGATAGATCAAGACGCTTAATAGGACTTTCACAAAGCACATACCTTGATAAAGTTTTGAAGAAGTTCAAAATGGATCAGTCAAAGAAAGGGTTCTCGCCTGTGTTACAAGGTGTGAAGTTGAGTCAGACTCAAAGCCTGACCACTGCAGAAGATAGAGAGAAAATGAAAGTCATTCCCTATGCCTCAGCCATAGGTTCTATCATGTATGCTATGCTGTGTACCAGACCTGATGTGTGCCTTGCCATAAGTTTGGCAGGGAGGTACCAAAGTAATCCAGGAGTGGATCACTGGACAATGGTCAAGAACATCCTGAAGTACCTGAAAAGGACAAATGATATGTTTCTCGTTTATGGAGGTGACGAAGAGCTCATCGTAAATGGTTACGTCGATGCTAGCTTCGACACTGATCCAGATGACTCTAAGTCACAAACTGGATACGTGTTTATATTGAATGGTGGAGCTGTCAGTTGGTGCAGTTCCAAGCAGAGCGTCGTGGCGGGATCTACGTGTGAAGTGGAGTAAATAGCTGCTTCGGAAGCAGCACATGAAGGAGTCTGGATGAAGGAGTTCATATCCGATCTAGGTGTAATACCTAGTGCATCGGGTCCAATGAAAATCTTTTGTGACAACACTGGAGCAATTGCCTTAACGAAGGAATCCAGGTTTCACAAGAGAACCAAACACATCAAGAGACGCTTCAACTCCATTCGTGAAAAGGTCAAGGATGGAGACATAGAAATTTGCAAAGTACATACGGATCTGAATGTGGCAGACCCGTTGACTAAGCCTCTGCCGCGAGCAAAACATGATCAGCACCAAGACTACATGGGTGTTAGATTCATTACAATGTAATCTAGATTATTGACTCTAGTGCAAGTGGGAGACTGAAGGAAATATGCCCTAGAGGCAATAATAAAGTTGTTATTTTATATTTCCTTATTCATGATAAAGGTTTATTATTCATGCTAGAATTGTATTGATCGGAAACTTAAATACATGTGTGAATACATAAACAAATACCGAGTCCCTAGTAAGCCTCTACTAGACTAGCTCGTTGATCAAAGATGGTTAAGGTTTCCTAACCATTGACATGTGTTGTCATTTGATAACGGGATCACATCATTAGCAGAATGATGTGATGGACAAGACCCATCCGTTAGCTTAGCATATTGATCGTTCAGTTTATTGCTATTGCTTTCTTCATGTCAAATACATATTCCTTCGACTATGAGATTATGCAACTCCTGAATAACGGAGGAATACCTTGTGTGCTATCAAACGTCACAACGTAACTGGGTGATCATAAAGATGCTCTACAGGTATCTCCGAAGGTGTTTGTTGAGTTAGCATAGATCAAGATTAGGATTTGTCACTCCGAGTATCGGAGAGGTATCTCTGGGCCCTCTCGGTAATACACATCATAAGAAGCCTTGCAAGCAAATGACTAATGAGTTAGTTACGAGATGATGTATTACGGAACGAGTAAAAAGACTTGCCGGTAATGAGATTGAACTAGGTATGGAGATACCGACGATCGAATCTCGGGCAAGTAACATACCGACAGACAAAGGGAATTACGTATGTTGTCATAAGGTTCAACCGATAAAGATCTTTGTAGAATATGTAGGAGCCAATATGGGCATCCAGGTTCCGCTATTGGTTATTGACCGGAGAGGTGTCTCGGTCATGTCTACATAGTTCTCAAACCCGTAGGGTCCGCACGCTTAACGTTCGTTAACGATATAGTATTATATGAGTTATGTATGTTGGTGACCGAATGTTGTTCGGAGTCCCGGATGAGATCACGGACATGACGAGGAGCTCCGGAATGGTCCGGAGGTAAAGATTGATATATGGGATAATAGTGTTTGGTCTTCCGAAGGGTTCCGGAATTCACCGGAAGGGGTTTCGGATGTTTCCAGAAATGTTTGGGTACGAGAACACTTTATTTGGGCCAAGGGGTAAAGCCCACGAGGTTTTGGGAAAGTGCAAAAGGAAGTTTTGCAGAGTCCAGGAGCCAGACGCCAAGGTCCCTGGCGTTTGGGTCCAGACGTCGGGAACCCTGGCGTCTGGTCCTGGAGTCTGAGAAGGACTCTTGCCTTTCGGGTAAAACCGACTTTGAGGAGGCTTTTACTCCAAGTTTCGACCCCAAGGCTCAACATATAAATAGAGGGGCAGGGCTAGCACCCAAGACACATCAAGATACACCAAGCCGTGTGGCGACAACCCCGTCCCTCTAGTTTATCCTCCGTCTAGTTTCTGTAGTGCTTGGCGAAGCCCTGCGGAGATTGTTCTTCATCACCAACCGTCACCACACCGTCATGCTGCCAGAACTCATCTACTACTTCGCCTCTCTTGCTGGATCGAGAAGGCGAGGACGTCATCGAGCTGAACGTGTGCCGAACGCGGAGGTGCCATACGTTCGGTACTTGATCGGGACGGATCGTGAAGGTGTACGACTACATCAACCGCGTTGATAAACGCTTTCGCTTTGCGATCTTCAAGGGTATGAAGATGCTTTCCTCTCTCGTAGCTATGCATCTCCATGGATAGATCTTGCGTGTGCGTAGAATTTTTTTTGTTTTCCATGCAACGTTTCCCAACAGTAACACCTCTCTTCCCCGCTGTAATCTCTACTTAATATTATTTCCCAATGATATGTGGTCATCCTATGATGTTTGAGTAGATCCGTTTTGTCCTATGGGTTGATAGATGATCATGATTGGTTTGAGTTGTATATTTTATTTTGGTGCTGTCCTACGGTGCCATCCGTGTCGCGCAAACGGAGGGATCCCCGCTGTAGGGTGTTGCAATACGTTAATAGTTCGCTTATGGTGGGTGGCGTGAGTGACAGAATACACAGACCCGAGTTTGGGGGTCATTGCGTATGGGATAAAGAGGACTTGATACTTAATGCTATGGTTGGGTTTTACGACCTTAATAATCTTTAGTAGTTGCGGATGCTTGCTAGAGTTCCAATCATAAGTGCATATGATCCAAGTAGAGAAAGTATGTTAGCTCATGCCTCTCCCTCATATAAAATTGCAACAATGATTACCGGTTTAGTTATCGATCACCTAGGGACAAATGACTTTCTTGTTTGACAAAAGCTATCCACTTTTATCGTCTTGCATTTTTATTTGTAGTTTTATTCTCGCAAAGTACTCGTAGTTTTATTCTTGCAAAATAGTTTCATACTTGTTCTAGGTAAAGCAAACATCAAGTGTGCATAGAGTTGTATCGGTGGTCGATAGAACTTGAGGGAGTATTTGTTCTGCCTTTAGCTCCTCGTTGGGTTCGACACTCTTATTTATCGAAAAAGGCTACAAACGATCCCCTATACTTGTGGGTTATCAGTCTACGAGGGTACGTAGACACACTCTCCCCTCTCGTAGCTATGCATCTCCATGGATAGATCTTGCATGTGCGTAGAAATTTTTTGTTTTCCATGCAACGTTCCTCAACATCTTTGGGCTCCATGTAATCCGGGGGTACGCGGTGCTCGGAGTTATCCGCCATGAGAATCTCGGCGGTCGACTCGATGCTCTCGGACTCAGATTCCTCGGAGGAATCACCGAGTGACCCGTTGGAGAGGTCAAGGGCGGGCTCGTCGAACTCGATAGCTGCCACTTGTTCCGCTGCTGCATGGGTGGCAACAGCGTGCTTGATCCAGCGATGCAGTCGCGAGCGCCCAGAGCGCTTGCGACGGCGTGTAACGGTGGGGTGGGCAACCACTTGGTACAGAGCCGAGGGCTGCGGAGAAGGACTCCGTACGAAGAAGCACGGAAGTGCGTCGCGCCATGAACGGGCAACGCTTCCACGTCCAACGGGGCCTCGCGATGAAGGAGATCGTCCCGAAACGGATTTCACCGCCGACTGACACGATGATAAAGAAATCCACCTACTCCGTGAAATTTTGCTAGACGCCTAGCCCCACGGTGGGCGCCAACTGTCGGGGTTATGATCCTGACAATGAGTACTAGGGGTACGAATAAGGGGCAGAGACTAGCTACGGCATAGGTGTAACACTCGGTGTTTAACGAGTTCAGGCCCCTCACTCGGTGGAGGTAAAAGCCCTACGTCTCGTGCCCTAAGGCTTGCTTTGATTTGATGGATATGGTTACAAGGGTTGAACGTGCCCGGCCAGGGGGAGGGGAGCGGCTTATATAGAGTGCGCTGCAGCCCCATGTTCCCCACGTCGACGGGGCAATAAATGCCATTGAATGAGACAGTTACTAGTATAATGAGCCTCTACTACAACAGTTACAGGTAACGGTAGCTATAACTCTATTTAGTGGATGACTTAGGATTCCTCGACCGTTGCAGCTCCCACGATGCCTTCCTGCCTTGTACGTTCGAGTGGTAGTTCGTCCGCCTAGTGACGTGTGGTTGTCCGAGTGTTGCAGAGCCATCCGAGTGATCCTCCTGATGTATCATCCGAATGCTGACACGGTCCAGAGACCTACCTATGATGGTAATAGGCCCCCTATGGGTCCCAGATGATGGGTCCTTGACCCTACCTGTAATAGGTGACCACATCACCGGCGGCTTGCCCTGCCTCAGGCGCCTCCCCCTTCCATGATATGGGCAATGCAATTCACTCCTCTTTTTTGCGGCGATTTGCAATTCACTATACATAGCGCGAGGTCCCGAGGGCATAACTGTCTAGTTCAATCCAGTTTATCAGATCAGATCCAAGCATCCAAGATCCGACGATCAGCAACTCCCACGGCTCCACGGATCTCTGACCTTTATCTCCCGATCTTTCACACGCCGGCAGCAGCGCCAGCAACACATCCGGGGTCTCCCCATCATCTTCTCCGTCACACCTACCAGCAGAGGAGAGGGATCTCTCCCTCCGCCTCCCCATCCATGGCGGCGGCGAGCTGGATCCGGCTGCCGCGCGCCACCATAATCCTGCTCCTACTCGCCCTCCACCTCTCCCTCTCCCTCGCCGCCCAGTTCGAGGGGTTCGACTCCGACGAGCTTCCCTCCGCCACCGCCGCCGACGTCGCGTCCTCCGACGATGACGACGAGGGGCTCGACCTCGACCTCCCGCCCCCTCCGCCCATCACTGTCTCCGTCTCCGCTCCTTCCCCTCCCGTGACCACCACCACTGCCGCAAACCCTAACCTTACCCCCAACCCCACGGTCACGCCTCCGAATCCCACTCCCTCGCTCGACTTCTGGGACGAGGACGAGTTCGAGGGCATCCCCGTTCCAGAAGCGGCAACCTCCGGCGACTCCTCCACGCCGGCCGATTCCGCCCCGTCAGATCCCTCCGCCGAGGAAGCGGCCGAGGCGGCGCCGGCCACGCCGAGGGGCCCCGCGGAGCTCATCCGCGCGTTCGCCGTCGAGATCGCGTGCGTCAGCTTCCTGATCTGCTTCGTGCTCAACTACTTCACCGGGAAGCGGCAGAACGAGGCGATCGCGCTGGCCTGGGCCACCAAGTTCGCCACCAGGGACTCCATCTTCGACAAGAACTTCAGCCTCCTCGGCACCGGCGACGGGAAGGACACGCCGCTCCTGCTCAAGGAAGGACAGGACGTGTTCAAGTTCTACGCCAGCGGCAGGCGCTTCTGCCAGGGGGTGCTCGCCACCATGGAGATGCGTGCGCGGCACGACCTGCTGTCCAAGCTGCTGGAGCTGGTCTTCCCCAGGAAGGACACCATCACGTTCGAGGTGGTGATGAACGAGGACGGCATGGACCACGTGATGGTGGCTGTGGCTAGGAAGAAGGCGGCCAAGGCGATGCAGAAGGAGGAGAGGGATCTGCAGAAGTTTGCCTCTGTTCTCGCTCCTGCACCCGCTGGGAAGAAGTGGGTTGCAGATGAGCTTGCAGTGGTGGCCGAGTCAAAGGAGGTTGCTGGGGATATGATCACCGAGGCTGTGCTAGATCAGGTGAGAGTTTAATTGCTTACCTCCATTCAGAATTTGCATCTTATAGATACGGCTGAACAAAACAGATGTCCTGCTGATTTAGACTTTCTTTATGAAAGCATCATAGGTAATTAGGATTGGGCTAATATAACTTTTGAATTGTTTAAGAACAGCCCAAAAGGAGAAAGATTGATTTGAGAACCCAACACACTCTTGAATTATGATGTCATTAATCACAGATATTGGATTCGGATTAATCGTGAGATAACTTATAAATTACTGAATCGAGAATTAGCATCAAACAATTCCACATGTTTATATTTAATATTCCATGTGGGTAGCATCTTGTAAGATATTATATTGGTGCTATATTATCAAGTGGTGACAAAAACCGCCTGTTTTTAAGCTAGCAAGTATCGACCTATCATGGTAATGTCTTTTATGTAAGGTTTTATTTATTTTGGACATGCCATATTTGTCTTGGGAATGGTTTTTTCGAGCAGCTTTTGCACATATACAGATGTTGTGCTGCATCATGAAGCCTCATTTGAATATGGAAGGGATATCTGGAGCCTTAAAGTCTAAAACTGTACCCCAGACACAATAACTTTTGTGACTGAAGTAACTCCTTAGTTTTAATACATGAACAAAATTATGTGCATTGTGTAGCCATTCTGCTTGAGAAACAGATGTTTTTGTAGTTTGCTTAGCTTAGTGTGGTATTTTTGTGTGTATAAGCTGGCCTTGGTATGATCAGCTTTATTGAGAAAGTAGATTTGATCTCAAACAGCAGATACAATAAAAGGCAAGCTAGTTTTTGGCCTCTGATCTTGGTTGTAAGCACCCAGCCATGAGCTCAAGTCTGCCAAAATGATCTTCCATAAAATCTGGAAAATATCAATGGAACGTATTACGAGGTTATTGAATCTAGTGTGACTTTACGATGATTGAGCAATGCTATACAGTGCCCTGCATCTATTTGATGTTCTCACAAATTTTTTTATGCAGGTGCTTGGTGAGAAAGCTTTCGAGAAAATGGGGAAGTGGTTCATCTCACTTCATTTTTCAGATCAACTGGCAGGCTCTTACAAGAAAGTCCTATCATTCAAGTTTGTGCTGCCAGATGCAAACAACATGGCTGATATGACAAAATTAGTTGCTCTTGTGCCATTCTACATTGATTTGGTTGGACGCTACAAGCTGAGCTCACATGTAAGCACCGACTTTGTTTCTTCCTCTTTGTTCACAGGACTTTCAGTTATATTTTCTAAATCTTGCTATCCATGCCCAACTGCAGGCGCGCTCGAAAACTGATGCTGCTAGGACAAAGGCTGCCCAGGAGGCTTTCAGGGAGCTTCAGGGTGTCAGGCAGGAAACCCTGCTGAGGAAAAAGGCTGAAAAGAAAAAACTAATGGAAGAGGCAGAGGCCAAACTGAGCGCCGAGGTACTCCGGAAGAAAGAGGAGAAAGAACGGAATCGGCAGATGAAGAAGGGGGCGCCCAAAGTTAAAATGCTGCGCTCTTAATAACATCAAGAATCTGTCATAGTTATCGGCTTTCGCTGTTCACTTGCTGATTAGCCTATAGTTCAGCATCGGCTAGACTCTTTTATGTTGAAAATTTTCCATCAGCCTCCCTGGTATGAGAATCAAGCGAAAGTAAGAGAAAAAGAAATGCTGACAGATGCTCCGGTGAAGTGTTTTCGTCGCATGTTGGTTCGGTCTATCTGATTCGGGTGCACAGCAGCTCATTTGTAAGAAAAAACTCAAGAAGACACTTCCCATGATTTGCTGTGTAATATGTTGATAGATCTGTGGTCAGAAACTACACTTGGATTACATGGTTTCATGTTTAAGCAGCCGGCTTGCTTGCTGTTAGCCTGTTAATGTTCACTTTACGCATATCCTTTACCCCCACCCCACTGGCTGAATAACCGTGGCAGCATATGTTTTATCTGTTTCAGTTTCTTGTGCTATGCCTAGAAAGAATACAGCAGAAAATAGTTTGATGTCTTGATGATGCTATACTGTGTTACTCCGTGTGTAAATAAGATGGTGGTTGGTGCTATGCTATGCTCTGCTCTCGTTGTCTGTCTGCCGGCGGAGTGCCTGGCGTGGTGCACTTGAGGCGTGCACTCTGCTCTGGCTTCCCTTGCCATCGCTGGAGCATTCTACGTCTGCTTCCGTCTGTGATAGTATAATCAGCCTCTTTAAAATACAAAGGTGAACATGATTTCACGCGCACCCATATGAATAGTAAATAAATAAAAACTGGATTTTTTTTAATTTTTTTGTAACTTCAGGGTATGAAACTTAGTCGATTTTCGTGATTATTGACATCCATGGTATTCTTAGTGAAGAAAATACAATTGAGATCATCCTATTCATCAAACAGTATTTTTAATATAGTTTCAATTTTCTCATTTCTGCCTAGATTACCACGGATGTGATATCTTCATGAAACTTCATACGTGAGTATACTGGTTGATTATGTATATTCTAAAAAAATAGATTCTTTTTATTAGTGTTCTTTTTAATTTACGATTCATAAGGGGTGTATGTAGAACCATGTTCACCAAATCTGCTTCCGCCTCTTCGGCAGTTTCTTTGCATCAGCGGGCTTAGGCCCAGTTCTTTTGGGCGATTCTCCCAGAATCTTGAGAATCACCCCTTCCTTCAGTTTCTCTCAGAATCTTGAACCTATATTTTTTTGACAATCCTAATTATGTACATTCTAATTAGATAGGATTGTGAAAGAAATATGAGTTCAAGATTCTGGGAGAAGCTGGGGGAAGGGGTGATTCTTAAAATTCTAGGAGAATCGGCCAAAAGAACTGGGCCTTAGAAGTCCTGCGCAGGAGCTATGTTTTTGACCAAACTGCCCTAAATCACTTTTTTTTGCGCACGGCCGTACTGTTTTTTGACATCCGTCGGAGATGCTCTTATGAGTACAGTAGATCTGACGAGGGCATACTTGGGAAAGCATCAAATCTGTACACCGCGCAGCGGGGAAAACGGCAGAAGGAAAACGCGACTCACCTCCCTCTCTCTCTCTCTCTCTCTCTCTGCGGCAGCCCGCGCTCCGCCGCCGCGCGCGATCCAATGGAGGAGGTGCAGGCGGCCGTGACGGCGCACCTGGACCAGGTGTCGGGCCTCGTCCGGGCGCTCTCCTCCGAGCTCCGCAGCGGGATCGGCCCCGCCGCCGACAGCCTGCTCGCCTTCGTCCGCGCCGTCGACTGGACGGTACCCCGCGAGAAATCCCCCCTCCCTGTCCGTTTCCCTGTGTTTTTCCTTTGGAGCTAACGGACGATTCGCGGTCGCCGCTTGTCCAGGAGCCATGGCTGGTGTGCTTGATGGCATTCCATGCGGGCCTGCTGCTGACGGCCGTCGGGTTGAGGAGGAATGCCAACCTGCAGTTCTTCTTCTTGTTTCTTGCTTGTGAGTTCTCATATCTGGGACAGGACAGACACAGACTAGTAAATTTTGCCGGGAGTGGGGCTATGATTTTATCTTTATGAGTTCCAACTTGTAACCACAGCATCTTTTGTCCAATTTTAGTTTTAGTTATGTTTCATACATCATCACTAAGGAAAGTAATGTGTAGTCCAGTTATTTGTGCAATCAGTTTTGTATAGCTCAATTATTTGTATGGAGTGAAACCTGAAGACAAAAATGAGTATGTGGAGGTTTTCAATTAGGGCATGATCCACTAATTGGCTCATTGCAGGCAGCAATATCACTGGTCTAGGTGTATCTCGCTACCTTCGGCGCATAACTGAATACCAGCTTTGTGCTACCATAGATGTCATATTGTATTGCCATTCTAGTTCTTGCCAGAAGAGTTGAGGTGTGGCAAAATTGCCACATTGCCTTATCTAAGATTTGATGCCTTGGCACAAAGATTAAACATTCAGAATATCGCAGTGAATTGAAGGGCGTTGAATGGGAACGATGTGGGAAATTTAGCTTGTTACAGTAGACCATATAATGTGTGAAAGTAAAGTGCAAGGCTAGAACAGCTTATAGTATGACGCAGACAAAGCATGCTATAAACTAACAGTTTTAATTACTTGGGAAAAATTCTGTGGAATTGTAGTTGTCAGCGTGTGCTCCTCAAATTTGCTTTAAATTTTTTTTGTACAGCTTTAAGCCATAATTTGCGACACAAGTAATTTCTAGTGTTTTGAGAAGGACCAAATGAAGCCAATACAGCAGGTTGCAATAAGATCTCTAGGGCAGGCACCTGGCTTTCTGATCTACTGACATTCTGATTGGTTCCGCGGTTTCCTGTTTGCAGATTCAGGGGTGTATCTAGCTGAAAAGATGAACATCTACCTAGCAGAGCACTGGAAGATCTTCGCCAGCCGGAATTACTTTGACCGTGCTGGAGTTTTCATCTCCGTTGTTTGGTCTGGCCCCCTTGTCTTCATATCTATCGTCACCGTGGTTAGTAAAAGATCTTATATGTTCCGAAGTAAACCTTTTCGTCTATTAGAGTCTGCAATCAATTTGCGATTCAGCTTTGTTTACAATCCAAATCTTTCTGACGGTTCCAGGTTAGCTCTCTTATTACACTATGTCAGTTAATGGTGAAATGGAAGAGAGCAGAACTAAGGCATCGTGTTCGTCTTGCTCGTGACAAAGAGGAATGATTTCATATCCTATTTTGAAAGAAGGGAACTAGAGTGTTGATTTGTTGATCTTAGTCGGTGCTTGGATCTCAGAGGGATGCGCAGTTACCAAGTACTGTAAATGCTTCATCTGCTATCAGCATAGCATGTAATCTTCAGCTGCTCTTTCTTAGTAGTGTATTTCTATTATTCTCTGGGGTCATCAACTTCGGTAATGGTTAGGTGTACAGAAAACTAGATAGATGTTGTATCTGGCTCCATCCTGTTTTATTTGTAGCTAACCTGATGGTGTAAGTTCGTTTGATATTCGGTATGATACATCTGCAAAACCACACATCGATACATTTTTCCCCTTTTTTGTGCAAAGGTTATTTTCTGTAGCGAGATGAGTGATAAATATCATATAGATATAAGTGACACTTATTTTGGGACGGAGGTAGTATAATATAATAAGCTCGGAATAGAAAAAAAAAACACCAGAACAAGCAAAATGCATGGAGGTCTTTACTACTACTTCTGTTCCTAAATGTTTAAACTGCCTGAACGTCTTATATTTAGGAACAGATGGTGTAATTCCTAGAACAGGAACCTGGAGAAGTAGCATGTCAACTTGACCTTTTATTATTTCCTTTCAGCACTGATGGACAAACATGTGCATCAGTGGTTATTGCCAGAGTTTTACATATTACAAGCGAAACAAATTTGTGTAGGCAGAAACATCACAATTTCTTTAGCCTCTTAACAGCCGCTTGGCTGGCAAAGAATTCCTGAACTTCCTCCTATACAAGAAAAAACCTAGGGTACCGAGCAAGGGCCAAGATGTTACCACAGCAATGTAAGCCAGCCACCAGACTGACCTCCCCTGGGATCGAATGAGCTGGTTAATGGATTTCTTAACGGGGGCAATGGCATCTCGGATTTTATCTGTGGAGAGCTCTTCTCTCTGCTCTTGTGACCCTACAGGGCCTTGGGCAGACGGTACATTATCCTCTGTGCCGCTTGTGTTCTTCACCGCACTGTGACTCTCATCCTGTAACACACTGGTGATCCCATTCTGTTGTACATTAACATCGCTGCCTTCCATTTCGCTGACAATCTGCTTATGCTTATCCAAGGATTCGTGAATGTTGGTATCCTCGTTTGTCACTGCAGCTACCATTCCATCTTCCATGAGATTGACATATGGGCCCTTATCGATGGACGATTCCAGCAGAGATTGCAATCCATGCTCTTGAGTCTGCATGCAAATATTATTGAGTTATATCATGTTATCAAAGATGATTTGTGATCTATTAAATTTAATAATCACCACCTTCTGTCGATGCATGCAAGGACTATCATGTAGAGCAGAGAAAAACTCGGAGACAGGTTCCACCCACCTATAAAGCACAGAGAAAGACATTATCAGATACCAGGACATAGAATCTCAAAGGCCGCATCAAAAGTTAAAAAATGGAAGGTGTGAAAGGAAAGGAAATCGAAGAGTAGCAGTTAAAACGATGCAACTTCGTCCCTGCCCCTGCCCAATGCATATGTCATACAGAATGTAATTTAGACATGTGCACATTCTAATACTCCCTCCGTCCCAAAATAAGACACTTAATTTTGGGGGGGGGTACAATTTTGTAGAGTATACTTATGCATTGCTTGACAATTTTGGTAAATTAAATGCATAGACATCTTAAACACCATCCCTCAATCGAGACGGCCAACGCTGACCTCTTTTTAGAAGAAAAATAAACAGTTACAAACTCCTCAAAAAATCTGAAAATAATTTGTACATATGGAGGTCTAGTAGTATGTACATACGGATGAAAATATCTTTTCAGCTCTGGTGTACGCAAAAAGGACAAATATGTGGATCACAGTTAGAGTAACTTTTTTTCTTTTTTTGGAGCCACGAATGTTTTTTTTGTGTGTAGCCTACAAATTAACGAATTTTAAAGTAAAACTTTACAGTTATGTAGAACACATCCATATGTATCCACTATTTTTTTTGGATATTTTTCAAACTTAACACTATTTTTGTGCATTTTCCAAAATATCAGGCTCCATGGAGCCCACGAGTCAAATTGCTGCACTCCAAGTAGGTTTTGTGAATGAAACTTACCATAGTCTTCCAGCAGTTAGGCCTTGAAAAAAACCAAGATGGCCACCATTAGGTGTAGTTGCCAAAACAATATTCTTATTTGCCCTTAATCATAAAATGTGGACTTCATCAATACACAGAACTAGAAATGTTCAAGATGGTGAGCTTGTGTAAGATTACTAGTTACTTGCCTGCATTCATCCCAGGGAATGGCCTCCCTTGTGCAAAGGGGGTCATCTAAAGCACTGATACAAAGCAACGGAACAGACACGTTACCAATATAGTTTGCACAGCTGCACTTGCGGTAGAATGTGTCCACTGTCTGGAAAAATGATTAGTCGGTGCATCAGTTTTATTGCTTATCCGATACTTAAGCTATTACAACCACAGGAGGAACAAACATCAATTCCCATGAACAAAACTTGACTTCAAAAGATTCACAGCATTATTCTCGATTTGCATCAATAAGTTGGTTGGCTCAAGCATTTTATCCATACAAAATTACAAACTCACCTATTTGGTTCATGTTTAAATTAATTTGAATCTAGATTGTAAATAAGCTACAGTACACATTCGAGTAAGGCAGGACTGCCTGATATTCCTAATAATGGATGTCACATATCCATTATTGTGCTGCCTTGCAATAAATGCCACAGCTAATAGTATCCATTTTATTCTTCTTTCCCAATGAAAAAACTGCGAAGTCCAAGGGTCCATCTAAAGCGTGAAACCTGGACCCCAACTATTACTACAACTACCAGCAGTATGCATTTCAAGCTGTGCTTGTCAAATGCAGATTCAGTCCATTCAACTGGTGAGGCCACAATTGTCATAACCAATCCACCCTCAATAGAATCAAAGTCTGCTGTGAATGTGATCAAGAAAGAATCTCAAGTCTCAACTGCTCAAACATGGGATAACCGGATAAACCCCATTTTATGCCTCCTGTATTTTGCCATTTGATTGCTCATTATAACTAACCGATGGTTTGCTATTTAAGTTCCCTGGGTCAATCTCAGTTGATCCGTGATTATGGATTGTGATATTACTGCCACTTCAGATTTATTTTAATTTTTAAAATTTTCAAGGTTATAGAAGTTCAATGTGAACAGTAGGTGATGATTGGTGGAAATGGCTAGAATTCTAGCATGGTTCTTGTGGACAGTGCAAGGAAGTTCAATTTTTTTTTCTGGTGCAAATTAGGTACTTCCAACTAGTTAACGACTACCCAACTTCTTTTACGAATATTTGGTTACTTATCTCCAAAAAAATGATTTGACACACTAGTTTATGAGAAACTATAATTCAGGTTTGCATTCCCTCCTAGTTCAAATTTTAAGGAAGCGATCCACAATTTGTTTCTTCTTGAACAAAACAAATGTGATTTTGCATCATTCAACTCTAACCCTCATTATATAGAAAGCAATCATTAACGTATTTAATCAAGTAGTAATGAGAGGAACAATAAAACTTGATGCAACTTATAATTTTAGACGAAGTAATATTATTGCTAGCATTAGAAATAATACCTCGTACTTTGCAACAACACAAGTTGCATGATGGTCAAATTCCCGGGTAGAGCGTGACTGATAAGGAGGGAAAAGGAAAGGATAATCACGGCCCTTTTCTGTGACCAGCATATTACTATGATAACTGCTATTTACTATGATAACTGCAATTGACCATGTAACTATGAAAAAAATTAGACAAGCAGGTTAGCACATTGCATACCGACGTAATAGCTTCCCAGTTTGCAAGTCGTGCCAAGACTGGTTGATGCCTGCAAAAAAATTAAAGAGAAGGCCAAAAGATGTTCATAACAGTCTGGACTCGACTGATCCGTGCAGAGGCTAGGGGATCCCACGGCCGTTTTCACGATAATGTCTCCAATGATTTGCAAACGAAGAAAATAAGTTTCAACTAGGATCACAAAACCTGTGTAACTGATAAAGCCTATATCTTGGACTATTTGCTACTGCGACCAACGGTTATCCATCACCATTAATGTTTGTTGGCTTGTAACTCAAACAAAGGATACACTGTTTGTCCCATTTGAGAAGTTCAAAATTGTATCAAAGAACAATCTAATTAGCTGTTGCAAAGAACATTGTCCTAAATAGTAGAGATCCATATAGGTCAATCATCATGGAAAATAATATAAATATGAAATGATTTCTTCTGTAATCAATAATCTCGATTACCACCAAAGTATGGGAATGTTTAAATGTCTCAAGAGGAAATACATACAGTTTTGCATATCCTTTGAGACCAATTGCAAGAGCTTTATCATAACAACGCTGCACTAGCTTGCGAGAAATAAATCTGCTAGTCACCTGTAAATGTGGTATACCAAATTATTATGACAAAAAGCAAACTGAAGTCTAAGGGTAGTATTAGTAAGCCAAAGCACTACGCGAGTATCATTTGTTGTTTAGCCTTTAGTGTGCAAACAAAAAGAAATAGAAGAAATAGAGAGCCGATGTTATTTGAACACCGCGCAGTGTAGAGATTCAGATAAAAGTATTCCTGCATAAGAAGAACAATAACCCACAAATGTGTAAAAGATCTGCACGATAGGCTAACTGTGGCTCACTAACCAGAAGATCCCAGGGTGAACAAATAGATGCAGCACCAGCTACAGGAGTACTTTCACCCTCTTCTCCCAGATACTTTACCTGAATGTGCAATTTAAACAAGTATAGAATTAAAATAGGTTTTAGAATATTAATTGATGTAAAAGAATATATAACAAGGTCTACCAGAATATTGGCGCCTAAGCTTGTCCCAACAGTGAATAGTGGAGCATCTGGGTACTTTTGATGAAGGTAATTAACAACTTCACGAATATCTTCTGTCCATCCGCCATTGTAAAAGCAATCGGACTGCCAGAGAAAAAAAACCAAGAGTTGTGTAAAAATTGCAAGCTGAACATATCCAGCCTCTGATGTCAATGAATTCCTTTTAGGTGTCAGGTCGTATATTCAAGGTGTAACAAGTGCATAATTGATTTATCATATTGCATGAGAGAACTTACTGTTATGGAGATGCCACCCAGACCCCTGTGATTGCCTACAACAACATTCCATCCGTTGCTCGCCATAGAAAAGACCAAGTGTTTCACATACTGGACATCAAAACATGTTGTTAAAATCAACTAATAAAGGTAGCCCAACACCATGTGTGGGTCGGGTCATAATGTCAACTTCTTTTATTATTTAAACCAATCAGTTTGGTAAAGCAACTATCAGAACTTACAGCGGCAGTAGAATCACTAGTTAATCCAGGCACCACAACAACAATGGGTGTTGAATCATCGCTAGAAATAGTTCCATCACAAGAACTAACATCTGCAGCTGCAACATAGCACAAATGGTCAGGCACCCCCTTGCTTGCCGAGCAATCTCGAACTATCTAAAATTCTCAGAACCTTCACAGTCAGAGGCTAGTAGCCAATCCAAAGCAATGGTTCCACCATCACGAACTGTGTACAGCTGCCTGCAATACAACGAGTTTAATCAATGTACTAACTAGAATTGTGAGCCTAGCTCTAACTTCACCTTGTGAGGTTCAAACACACATGAGTATCTGGCCTACGAAGGTAATGCTCAAATTGCTCAAGCTGAAACAAGTGAATGCCTACACATTTTCTAGAAACCTGCAGATTCTTAATTAATTATTATTTCGATCATCTCTATTTCTCTTCTTGGAAATGTAGGGTGCAGTAATATAAACAGCATTATTGGATAGTCAAAATCGCCACCCAATGTACAATCACAATCTAAGAACATAATTGGAGGGACGCCATGAACAAGTACACCTCGACTGGACAAGTAGCGCAATCAACTGTTAATGCGGCATACACAACACGGATTTACATGGCCTACCTTCTATACGTGACCGGAGGCGGTCTTCCCCAGATGCCCAGGAACAGCGTCTGCAGATGAGGGCTCGCCAGCCACGGCGTCGCCAGGTACCTACGCGGACAAATTTCGCAACATTTCGGACGGCATCAAATCAAATTTCTTCAAGCAAAGACGAATTGATGATGATCCACGGGCCCGGAATCCTCGTCCCACCTGCCGTGGAGGGAGCGGCACTTGGCGGCGACGCGGTGGTAGACCTGCGAGTCCGGGTGGAAGGTGAGGGCGACGCGGCCGCCGCGGAGGCCGCGGAGCAGGTCGCCGAGTGCGTGGAGCTCGAGGAAGCGGTAGAGGAAGGCGGCGGCGAGGACGAGGGCGGCGAGCGCGTAGCGCTCGAGCGGCACCAGCGCCGCCGCGCGGAGCAGCAGCTCGGCGGCCGAGTCCTCGCCCGCGGTCGCCATCGGCCCGGGATTCTGCTGGCGCGTGCGATGTCGATGGCGGGAGCTGGATTTTATTTTTTCCTCTAGTGGTGTGGCATGTGTTTTTTTCTCGAGACGTTACGGGAGAATGATGCCGTTCGTGGAGACTGGAGAGACGTGAGCTGTTTCGTCGGTCTGGACTGACGGGGTGCGACGGGCGGGAGCGCATCTTTTTTTTTTAGGGAAATCATGCCGCTTTATTTAACGGAAACTAGGGATCTCGTCTGCGATTACATCCAAAATAAAGTCTGGTGGTGAGCCCATCCAAATCTCCGACCGGTTCTCTCCTACATCTACTCTAGCAAATTTATGAGCGGCTACATTCCTAGAGCGTCGAACCCACGACACCTTTGCATCCTCAAGTGTATTGAGCATCATTTTTATATCCTGCACCCAAGGTCCTACAGCGGACAAATTCCTTTCTGAATTGTTAAGCATCTGGACCACTGCCTGACAATCTAGTTCGACATGAGCCCTCTGAACCTGAAGTTCAATCGCCAATTGAACTGCTCGTCTGCACGCTAGCACTTCTGCCATCTCGGGGTCAACAATATTTGGTAAAAACTGGCAAAGACCAGCCTTGAACGCCCCATTGTGATCCCTGAAGACCACTCCTGCTCCTCCCTTATCTCCATGTCTCGAGACCGCGCCGTCGGAGTTGATCTTTACCCATCCATCTTCGGGAGGCTCCCATCGTTGGATGGTCTTTGGCTCCGGTTGTGGCGCCCTCGTCTCGTGTGCTAGTTTCCAATCCATGAGCTGTGTCTGAACTGTGCCTACTATTTCATGTGGCTGGGCAATCTTCTTGCCATCTCTCGCATCGTTTCTCACGAGCCATAGCCCATAAGTCGCTTGTAGCAAAACTTCCTTTTCATCTCCCGAGGCCCCGGCGAACCAGCTCAGCAGCCAGGTTGCAAGCTCGCGTTGGGAGGTAATATACGGTGGTGGGGATCCCAGCTGCATACCCAACCTCGAACACAATTGCGTCCAAAACTGAACAGAATGTTGGCACGCGCATCTGATGCGACACTTCAGATTTGTGCCGTTGTGCAGCATATCTTCTCAGTCACGGTGGGAAGGATCGAAGGCGCACGAAGCATCGAACTATTCATGCAGCTCAATAGGAACGTACAACATGGATTACAAAGCCTTGAAACTAAAAATTAGAGAGAAGAGAAACTATATGGCAGATCATAATCATATTCCTGTGAGTTGAAACAAAGCAACATATGTCAGGTTCAACGTCTGATCTAAGAACCTGATGAGCTACATTATGAGCAATTTTATTTATCTCTCTCGAAATGTGAAACACCTATGGTTAGCCAAAGTTTTCCTGATAGACCAAGGAGTAGAAGCCTCTAAAATCCTTCTGTTTGCCGCAACCGAAGCCAAGGAAAGACAATCTGTAAGAAATGTAGGTTGGCTAATGTGATCGAGATTAGGTTATCTCCAATGCCAACCCACAAATTTGCTCCGGCATCCGTCCGCGGAAGGGGGACCACACGCGGATACTGATGCAGGAGGCGGCCATGCAACGCTGCCTGCATACATCCGACCCCATTTTTTTTAAGTCCGCACGTTCAAATAGCCGCATATATAGTCTAAAATAGTTCAAATGTTCATATGCAACGATAGTTCTAATTAAAAAATTCAAATATTACACCCAACATTATTGTCCCTCTTGAACGCCCACAGATACTCAATCAGATCTTCCTCCAGTTGCTCGTGAGTTACTCGATGCTGAATTTGTTGATGCATTTGAACAAACTCTTCAAATGTAGCCGGATTTTGGTCGGGAAGTTCGATAGGATCACCTATTTTTCGTATTCGATAGGATCACCCACGATGTCCTTCAAGATGAAGTCGTTGTCAAAGGACCGGACATCATGGTACAGACGATCGAAGACATTTTTGCGCATCCGAAGTCGCCGGCGAGAATTGTCAGCGAAGAGGGCATCAGGGAAAAGTAGTCGTCCATCGGCGTCAAATGGCCGCACGCCCAGTTGCGGTTGAGCACTCGATGACCCTTGATCGATCCCTTGAAATTGAGAGTATGCTTCTCCGCACGCTCCGCGTCTGCAAGCACCGCATGCATCATCGATGTCTCATCCGTGTAGTCCTCCTCGTCGGACGACTCAACATAGTGCTCGTAGATGTACTCCATATCTGAATTCATTGCTTCAAAGAAGAAGGGACAAAAAATTTAGCTCGGGCAATTCATCGAACAATTGCCGGGCATGGTGACCATCGTAGGAGCTGATGGTACCTGAGCGGCAGTCTGAGGAGAGGTGTGGAATGGCGGTGAGGGAGAAGCGGCATGGAGCCCGGGTGTACTCATCATCGAATCAACCCACACTCCACCATTTCCTCCCATCATTAAAGCCATTTTTTTTCTTTCTCCAAATGTAGAATTGACTAAATATTTTGAACCATATATCTATCTGGTTTGACCATCATCTTTGTTTTGATGAGATGTTTGAAACATAACTAATATTGAATATATTTTTTAAATTTAATTTTTTTCCCTGTTTGAAACTTGACCACAACATTTATAAGTTCAAGTCAAGTAAAAAACCCAGAAACATATTCAACATTGGTCTTGTTTCAAAGATCTCGTCAAAACAAAGTCTAGTGAAAACGGATTAGGAATCAGATATTCAATTTAAACTATACTCCTTTTTGTGTCTAGACCAAAAAAATATTAACGCACATAAAAAAACCAAGTCAATTCTGCAAATGTGACAACAGTCCATCTGGTCCAAAATAGCAGGGTGCATTAGGTGCACTAGATACGTTCCCTATACAGAGATCCATATAAACAATTCATCAGCCAAAACTACATGAGCAAACCCAGCCAGATTAGAGCATCTCCACTCGCGCCCCCAACAGGCCCTTCAGGGCGCCTTTTTTAGCACCGGCGCCGATAAATAGGCCCAGTCGCGCCCCCAGCTTCTCGATTATCGCCGGTTTGGGCCGAAATAACAACCGGCGAACCCGAGCCAAACCCAGCGCCCCGAGGGCCGCCTGGGGGCGCGGCTGAAGCGAAAAGTCGCGTGGGGCCGCGCTATCGGTGACACCAGGCATATTCCCGCCGTTTTGCCCGCCTTTTCCCTCCATTTCCCCCATTGCTTCCCCCTTCTCCCCCGCCGTTCCCGCCATTCTCCTCATCAGACCGGGCGCCATGCCGCCGAAGAAATATGTTGCTCCTCACGCAGCCGCCGATTCCACCCAGCCAAAGCAGAGGAAGCCGAGGGCGCCGATGGCAAGACCAGCGGGTGTGTCAAACGCCGAGTGGAGGGCGGACGTTCAGCGCCGGGAGGCGGTCACCGCCGACCGGCGGAACAAGCTCATCGTCAAGAGGGCCAGGGACGCGGCGGCGGCGCGACAGAGCAAGCAGAGGCGTCTCGCGCGGGGATGATGAACCTACCGCCTGGCCACTGCCCACAAGCCGCGTGGGGGAGCCAGGCCAGCGTCGCATCGCCGGCCAACCTCTCGCCGCCCCCGCCGCAATGGGGGTACGCACCCTCGCCCGGCTACTCCGACGGCGACGCGCATGGCGGGTTCAACCTCAACATCACCTTCCCGCATGGCGCGCCACCGCGTGCCTCGCCCACCAGCCTCAACCCCGACCAGCACACTCCCTCCCCTGCATTCACCGCCGGCCTCAACACCCAGTACAGCTACTCGCCGCAGGTGTACTCAGCCTCGCCTGCGCCGCCTCTGTGTCGAGGCGCCCTCCCGTTTGCGCATCGCTCGGCGCCACAGTTCAACAACACCGACGCCACCAACGCCGACATGGATGAGATCATCACGAGCGGCTCGGTCGCCGCCGCTTCCTGCCCCGGGTTCCACGCACAAGACGACACGATGGCCGCCGACATGGAAGACGAGCTCGACGACGCCGAGGAGGAGGGGGAGGAGGAAGAACAGGTGGAGGAGGAGGAGGCGGAGCCGGCGCCGACGACGAAAGGGAGAAAGAAGAAGCGGGCGACCAATGCCAGGCCGGGCGAGCCTCGCGTCAAGTGGACGTTGAAGGAAGACGAGTGCCTCGCCGAAGCATGGAAGACCGTCAGCATCGACCTGATCATCGGCGCGAACCAGAACACCGACTAGTACTGGAGAAGGATCAAGACGGCGTTCGACGAGCGCAAATTGGTCGACTCCTACTTCGCAAGCATCCACATGAAGCACGACGACAAGGCCATGGCGAACCATTGGACGATCATCCAGGCGACCTGCAACAAATGGCATGGGATTGTAGAGGAGGTCGCGGCTCGCCCGGAAAGCGGCGCCAACATCGAGGGTCGGGTATGCCCAGCCGCCGGCTCAGTTCTTTTTCGCCGTGCACTTCGCCGACACTTGTTCTTCGGCTGTGCAGATTGTTCGAATGTTCAACATGTATCGCCAGGACAACAGCGACGCTGAGTTCAAGTTCCTTCACGTGTTCTCCAGAATCGATTCGTGCGAGAAGTGGAGGGAGGTCCGGCTCACCCTCGCCAAGGCCAAGGAGACGTACAAGCCGGACGCGCCTGCCCCGGCGGCGGCGGATGGGCGCCCTGATGGCAATAAAAGAGCCAAGGCAGCGAGAGACGCGACACCCACCGCCGAACAGCTGCAATCATCGATCGAGCAGTGCATCGCCGACGCCAAAAACAACGCCGCAAAGAGGGAGGAGAAATCCGACGCGCGGTGGTCGGCGTTGATGACGAAGCAGGACGTGAAGCTCGACCTTCTCAGGACCAACGTCGCCGCGAAGAAGAGGAACACCGCCCTGGCGTTCTTGATGGCGGCAGACATATCGGCGATGGACGAGCAGGTCAAGGCGTGGTACCTGGCGGAGCACGGCCTCATCCTGAACCGGATGCCAAGGCCGGCTTCGACCACCGCCCCTACTACGCCAACGCCGACGCCCAGCCCGAGCGATGAAGCCACGCCGCCGACGCCGAGCCCGAGCACAGAAGCCACGCCGACGCCCAGCACGCCGACCCCGACCAGTCCCACGCTAGAGGAGCCCGCCGTTTGAAGCGTCCCTTTGTCTACGCGCCCTTCCTTTTGATCGCCGAACTTTCGCGTATGTTTGATCGCCGAACTGTGGCATGATAATCGCCGAACTTGTGGCGTTTTTTTGGTAGCGGGAAAGACAAGTTTGAATTTACGGGCGTCTGGGGGCACGGCTGGGAACTGCATCGGCCCCCGGGCGAAAAAACCTCCGGCGCATACACCAAAACGCAATCGCTGTTTGATCGCCGAACTGTGGCATGATGATCGCCGAACTTGTGGCGTTTTTTTGGTAGCGGGAAAGACAAGTTTGAATTTACGGGCGTCTGGGGGCACGGCTGGGAACTGCATCGGCCCCCGGGCGAAAAAACCTCCGGCGCATACGCCAAAACGCAATCGCCAGGTGCACTGGGGGGCCGAACGAGTGGAGATGCTCTTAGACCAGCACATCAGTTTGCCATCACATTAATTCAAACTTGTACGGTTGTACCCAAGCAAGATTAGACCAGCACATTTGTTTGCCATCGTATTAATTCAAACTTGTACCCAAGCAAGATTAGACCAGCACATTTGTTTGCCATCATATTAATTCAAACTTGTATGCATTAGTTCATTACATTTACACACTCAAGGAACTGGATCCCTTCAAAGTCAAGTGGATACATCTCTTATTCTTAGGTTACAGCCATGAGATGCGACCATTCCCACCTTAGAAGAACAGAGCCTACTCAAGGCTTTCACATAAGGCCCATGGTGCGCGTTGTGCTGGCATGTCCACCCTCATTTCCATGGAGCTGGTACGTCTGGCTCGGCACAACCTGAAGGACACCTGGTTGCTCTGCAAACCAAGAACAAGCAGACAAGTTTGTTCAGAACAGCATACAAACAGAAGTGAGAAGAGGAACACGCACCAAATATTGCTTATCTAACAGGCGAATTTAGCATATCCAGCATAATAAGTAGCTTCTAGTCAGATGAGATAGGCATGTGGTGCACAGAAATCTTGTTAGTTCAATGCTGAATACGAGTACAACTAAAATTCACACAACATAAATCCTGTTTCGCAACATAAATCTTATCTTACTGAAGAAAGAAAATCCATATTCCACCAGAAATTAATCCCATCACATAACTATCATCCACCAAGCCTCTTCACTATAGGATAAGTGGGATGATTAACTGATAATCATACGGATGCAACTGTCCACATGAAACAGAAAGACCGAATCTCTTCAACGATAAATATACAACCAAACATTCCTTTTAGCATGTGATCTGTATATGTGCAGTGAAATATTTTACCCTGAGATGAATGCATCTTTGCTCCACATTTCTGAAATGCTTACAGGTCTAGACTAAAATGTCAATAGAGTAGCAGGCCGGACTTGATTTTACACTACAAGTTGATGAGATAAGTTGGCAAGTACCCTATATTCCGCAATTTCGCAAGATCACATGTTTTGGTTTCGGTACGAATTACGATTTTGAGCCTGTGATGGGCATCCAGTGACTCAATGCAACTAAATTCCGCATTATGAGCATGCAACTAAATTCCGCATTATGCATGAGGCTAAATTCCACATTATGCGGAATATTAAAAAAATCTGCACAGCGGAAGCAAGTATTAACTGGAACTCCATAAGCTAAAGAAAGGGGGCACTCACTCTTGAGGTCCTCGACCTGCTCGGTGGTGAGCTTTGCGGAGAATCCGCTGGCGGCGTGCTTGTAGTGGTAGAGGACCGCGTCCCTGGCCTTCTCCTCGCTGCCAAAATTCCCCCCAGATCAGCAAATCGACATACAGCCGCAAAAAGTCTCACGAGAACGAATCAACGCCAAAACGACCAGATCAAGCTAAATCGGACCCCCAAAGGCCTAGATCCCACAGGCAGGCGCCAGGGACGGCGCAAACCCGAGCCAAACGGCTGCGGATCCGGTTCGGTTCCACGGTACGGTACCTGCCGAGGACGGGGGCGAGGGTGCGGATGTGGAACTCCTCGGGGTCGGCGTCCTCGGGGCGGTCCACGTACACGATGTGCACGGCCGCCTCCTGCGCCGCGGGCACCTGCTCCGGCTCGGCCGCCATGGCGATCTGGACGAGGGGCGCTGCCGCTACCGCTGCCGCTGCGGCTGCGAGGAAGAGGAGGGCGAGCAGAGGGTTACGAAGAAGATGACGCGGGGATTCGGTCTTCATCGCCGTGGAGTGGATTTTGAGGTGGCTTTAATGATAACCGGGTGGCTGTGTGCGCGACGTGTCCCCCTGCTTCGGCCTCTCCGCGTGTTCTTGGCCTGTTTTGCCTTCGCCGCGAAGTATCTTTTGTCCGCCTCGCAAGCTCTGAAGTTTTCTTCGGAGAAGGTTCATCCCTTTGCTTGTCGATGAGGGGTTTTTGACTGGTTGCCGTAGAAAACAAGGGGCTCTTGACTAGTGAGCGTGTGGATTTTTGTAGTCAGAACTTCGGGGCGATCTTGAATTTTATAAATTGATGAAGTGTTCAGACCACCAATAATAATCGACCAAGTTATGTTACAAGGATACTCCTCATTTGGATTTATAAGGCACATATGTATTTGTTAGATAAGTTTTTTGACAAATGAAATATGACTTACATGCCGCAATAACGAAATCAATGCTGCATTTTTTTCCGATATGATATGCACTGGAAGGACAGTGCGCGCTTTGCTACGCCGTTCATGTTCTTGGGGTTGTACATGTTTTATTTTTACGTGGTAATTTTTTTTAATTGTGAAAATTATTTACGTGCTAGTTGGTTTGGCATGTGGGGGAAACAATTGAGTGTTTTTTTATTAGAGATGCTACACCTACGGACAGACTTTACAGAATCATGATTACAAATGGATGTGTCAATTTATGGTTGGAGATTAGGAAAAGAGTGGCCCACCATTGAAAATCAAGGAAATGATTGGTGGTCCAATGTTCCGTATGACCGATCTATAGCGAATCGTTTGTGAGTGTAGCATTTTTTTATTGTGGTGTTTGGATGGGTCTTTTTGACCGTGTGATTGGAGGGCGTCTTTTAATTAATACAAATGCATGAGAAAGTTACCTATGTTGTTGGCGGCGTGTGTTATACTGATGAAAAAGTTACCTTTTTGTCAACTAAGGCCCACACCACCCAGACACTTACCAAGACCCACTTATCAAAAGATCCCACCACGATTCCAGGTCAACGACCAATCAATTGTGTATCCAATTCAAATTGAAGACCTCAGTTGAATGAGGGGGCTTCCAAATTAGGGCTTAATGAAGTTAAATATTTCATTGTCACAGCCAAGGATTGACCGAGTCAAAATCAAGGCAATAAAATTGTATACCTCAATCGAATGGAGAGATTCAAAATTAGTGAGCATTAGACCTGGCCATGGGCAGCCCGGCCCGGTCGGCCTGACCCGGCCCGGCCCGACCTTGTCCATGGGCCGGGCTCGGGCCTAGATTTCAAGCCCGACGGCCGGGCCGGGCTGGGCCCGGGCCCGTCGTATTCGCATGTTAACGAAGAGGCCCGGCCCGAGGCCCGGCGGGCTTTTAGCGTGATGGGCCGAGCTCGGGCCCAATTTTTAGGCCCGATGGCCGGGCCGGGCCGGGCTCGGGCCTGGGTTTTTGCATCGGGCTTTGGTAGGCCCGGCCCGAAGCCCAGCAGATGGCCACGTATAGTGAGCATAGTGAATTAAAACAAAGTGCGAAAGAGCTCTTTGAGAAGTTGTTGACCCGATCAAAATCGGGTGACCTAATTCCAATTAAAGACTTCAATTGAATGTGAGCTCTTTATAATTAGGGAGCATAGTGTTAGAGGATATTTCACTAATCAAATTGATGATCTAGAAATACATGGATGCTCTGTAAACCGAAAGTAATGCAGTAAGTTATGAGTGTTGGGAGTTCTAGGCAGAGATTACTAAACTCAAACAAATAGCAGAAGAACTAAATGAAATGGTGAAGCCAGAGTAAACTAAAAACAGAAGCTATTGACGTTGGAACATGCCATTTCAAAAAAAAAGTCCAAACATGGACAAGTGGACAAGATATGATCATGAATTCATGAGCACATCACCTCTCACCACAATGTGACTACGACCACGGTGCAATTATGCAAGCACCACATAAACGGACAGAACATGCAAGAGAAGGGCTCTAAAGCAGCGCCTCCAAGGAGCCAATCGTGAGATTTAACAATTTTATGGTTTCACAAAAAAAAAATCATGAGCAAGTCACGTAATGATAGCTAAGTGCATTGACAATGCAACAATTTGGGTAATAGGAGCCAAACCACGCCAATACTGACACTCAACATCGGTAAAGCACTCTCATGCTCCAAATGGAGGCCCTGCTTTAGTCTCAGTGAAGCGCCGTCACACCCCGTGTGAAGGACCCGCTCGGGCTTGATGAAGCACCCTCACGCTCCATGTGAAGGCCCTGCTCAGCCATGGTGAAACTCTAGGAAAAGATTTCGCTCATCCTCACACTCCAATTAAAGCTCTCGTCCACTGAAGGCATCATCATATTGCTAAGTCGCAATATTGCAAGCCTTGCTCATCGGAAAAAGATTCCGCTCATCCTCACACTCCAGTTAAAGCTCCCGCCGGTCATGGAAGAGGCTTAGGACTGAGCCAACGGACCCTAGGCTCTCCCATTGGATTGCATAATCGATTTGCATCTCAACCTTGGTTCCATTCCTAGGACTAGGTAGAAATTGTTGTAGTGTAGACAACATGCGAGCAAATGGTATCTCATTAGTGCTTGCGGAAATAAAGTCAGTGAGGGTATGTGTACAACCTTATGGGAAGGCTATCCAACAACGAGACAAGGTTGACACGTTGATTTATTTTGGACGGGTTTCGGTCACCTCGTGGGAGCGTGGCTTAATCCTGTGTTAGGAGAGGCGACAAAGGGAGTGTCTCGACCAGTAGATGAGATTCATGGTAGAGTGTCATGGAATTCCCCACGATGAGTGAAATGCTCCACTAGTGAATCGAGTCGAAGACAAATCCACCTAAAATCTCCCATTGCCTTGACGATATTCGAGCCTCATGAGGTGCCTCGTATCTGTCCCGAACCTTAAAGCTCTTCTCAGGTCACTTGGAGGCCCCTCCCCTCGAGCTCTATTCAAGTGAGAGGAACGGTTATACGCCCCTTCGGTGAAAGAAATATTGTAAAACCATCTTAGGATTCCTCACGCCCTAGAGAATAATATATAATAGATCCTATGACATATTCTTGTAAGTCCTACATGGCATATTCTTGTAAGTTTACCCAAATATCCTTTAGTCATGTGAAGAAGACCAAGGGCATCACCATAATCTGTATATGAACACGGGATGTAAATATGTTGAACTTTTCCAATAAATAGAGGCGCACCCAAGGGGGGCCTTTTTATCTTCTCATGACACTTTCTCCTTTCCTATGTCCTTGTTCCTTTTCACCTCCTCGGTGAAACTAGGTCTCACACTTCATCTCCTCTTGCATTGTCCTTTCACATCCTGGGTTGAGCAATTTCACATTCGGGTGACCTTCAAACCGTGCGGAAGTCGAGGTCACGTGAAGTGCATAAATCCTCCTTCCTCCGGGTGAACATAAGTCTCCTTAAGTCCTCGTAGTCATACGAAGGTAGCCTCATGGGAGCAAGGCTTGCAAGGTTGCCACGCTCGACTCCCAAACACGCTGTAACACCCCCTTGTAATAAGCTCTGTGACACTCTGTTAATCTTGCCAAGTCATGACCATTTGCAGTGCCAAGTCATATGGGATAAGGATCCAATTCAAATTCAATTCTAAAAAAAAATCAACTCAAATTCAAAAGTGCTAATTAAAGTTGCTCAAACCCTGCTGGAAAAAAAATGTTCATTAATTGGCAAATATTCCAGAGGTATATATAAAAATATAACCAATGAAACTTGGATCAGTTGAATGACTCCAACAAGATGAAACAGTCCCAAAATAGCACCATTTTAATTCATTTATATTTAATTCAAATTCATATGAAATCCCACCTTGCCCAAACCAATTTTTGGTGAATGGGAATATTGCACTGTAATATTTGGGCCTAGTCCCATATTTTACAAAATAGCAAAAATGGCCGAGCTATTACCAAAACAGAAAAAGAAATAAGGAAAACAGAAAATAAAAAGAAACGAGGCACTGTGCACTGGGCCTTAGTGCACAGTGCCCCGACAGCCGGCCCATTTGGCCCAACCTCTCTCTCTCCCTCGCGCTGTCGTCCTCCCCCTGGTCGAGCGCGCGCGCGCCGGCACGGCGCCGACACATCGCCGCCGCCGACACTACAGTGAGGCGAGGAGGATAAGGGCGAGGCCCGTTCGTTCCCCCTGGCTCCCTCTGTCACTTCCCCGTCCTCTCCCTCGCTCGCCTCGCCTCTCTTCCCCTCCAGATCCGCGTCGTCCGAGTGCCGCCGTCGCCACGCAACGCCACCGCCGTGGCCAGCGGTCTCCCCGCGTCGCCTGAAGTTGCCTAGGAGAGGCGCCGTGGACGGCCACGTCCACTGGAGCAACTGGACGGAGCTGAGGAGCACGGCATCGCCCCGAACGCGTCATCTTCTTCCCCGGCCACCGGAGATCTCTCTCCCCGTCGGCGACGCCTCTGCTGCTCCAAAGCTGTCACCGGGCCACCGTGCGCCTCCGCTGTGAGCTACTCCTCCCTCCTCCTCTCTCTGTTGCTCCGCACGCACGCGCTAGCCGCTTCTCCACGCGAACCCGAACCCGCCGCCGCATGAGCTCGTCGCCGGCCATGTTCCGATGACTAAATGCCCGCGCAGACTTGCCCATCAAGTTCACGCGCACGTGTAGATCGACAACGTCACTTTAGCCTGAGCTACCGCGCGTCGTATCGCCGTGCTCCCTGTCACCCGAGCTCCGGTGCCGCTCCGATCATCGCCGCCGCCGCTGTAGACCACCCCGGCCCGCGATACCGCCACCGATGGATGCGGCTCGGTCTCCTCGTTCGAACGCGCTGAGCCCCGATCCATTTGGCCGTCGGAGCACGTTTTCCGGCGGGTTTCCGAACACGCCGCCGCATTTGGCGTCACCGGCGGCGAGACGCCGGCCACCGCTGACGTGGCGCAGGTGGGGCCCACCCTGGGTCACCGACCGTGGGCCCTGGGACCCCAGTTGACTGAGTTGACTCAGTCAACTCTGCTGACTGGGCACTATGTGCCTATGACATGCGGGCCCCACCGCTTATTAGTTTAAATAAAATGATTTAATAATTAAAACTAATTAGTTAGACTAATCTCTCACTGACAGATGGGGCCCACTCCCTAATTAACCCTGCTAATTAGATTAATCCACTGTTAGACTAAACAGAGACTGACATGTGGGTCCACTATTAGATTAATCCGGTTTGACCTGGCCAGCCGGTCAGTTGACCTGCTGACGTCGTCATGACGTTCTGCTGATGTCATATTTCAATTTCTGTTAAAATAAATAGATTCCAGAAAATCATTTAAACTTCGAAAATTAATAACTTTTAAACCGTAGCTCAGATCGAAAAAGTTAAAACATGAAAGTTGCTCAGAACGACGAGACGAGTCTGATCGTGCCGTCTGTTTTCCTGTCGGAACCTCCTACGTAGAAGAACTAGTAACTCTGAGCTCGATTCTGGTAGATGAATAGTGCACACACACTGGTTAATAAATCCCAGAATAATTCTAAAAATAACTAAAATGACTTAGAGGCATATTTAGGCAACCCTGCACTGCATCATAGCATCGCACGCACTGTGTTGCATCTGTTTGCATTATATTTACTTGTTTCTTCCCCCCTCTTCTCTTTCGGTAGACCCCGACGTTGCCGTAGCTCCTGAGGCAAACGCCACTCCGGAGTACGACTACGTCCCCGACGATCAGGCCCTTGCCGTCGAGCAGACAGGCAAGCACCCCCATTTTGAGCATTTCGATATCGCCCACTCTCTTCTCTCTTATGCTTGCATTAGAAGTTACTGCTGCTACTGTTGTCCTATATCTGCTGCATAGCCTATTTTATTATAGCCTACTTTTGATACCTGCCTGTTCTCCTGAACTGTTTAGTATAGGATGGGTAGAGCCTTATCAGAGACCCACTTGTCCCGACTGCCCCGCTGGACTCTCAGAAGACCCGAGCAACGGGATCGAAGATCATACCCTGGCACCGCACGTCACTTCCCCCTTAAATTGCTCGACACTACTGGGTTACTATCAAGTGCCGAGGGTGATACCTCGACAACACTTCTAATGATAACCTTGTAGGTTAGTTAATCGGTCGTGGTAAGCGAGGGTGATTCCTCCTACACCACCCCCGATAACGACATCGTCGTGCAACTGTTCAAGTGTGGACCTCGAGGGTGATACCTCCTTCGTTCACCTTGACGAGAACATCAGGTGGGACTCCATCGAGGGTGATTCCTTAGGGTTCCCTTGGTGTTAGACACACGGTTACTGTTGTTACTGTGACTTACACTGAAACATGATACTAAAGACGGGTCGGCCCTGAGGGGTACCCGCGCGAGCATGAATGCGAAGTGATGTGGAGTCGGGTTGACCTGAGAGGTGCTCGCGAGATAACTACGAGGCGTGGCCGGACATTCTTAGCCCTTGCCGCAAGTCCTCGAGACGGGGCGACGGGGTCACATCGATCGTGAGTCTCTGCTCGTTTCCGCGCGCTCCTAAACCACTAAACGGTTTGGATATTTGATCCGAGGGGCCTCTGGCCTGATCGCACCAACCATCACGTGGGCATAGTATGGGCGTTCTGCATCGTATACTTCAGCCGGAGCTTAACGGACGTCAGCGACTGAGCGGCGCGCGCCGAGTTGGACTGGTTACGCAACTACGCTTGTATTAAGGGGTTGCAAGGTCTGCTTCCGGCCGCCCACGCAACGCGTAGGAGTTCCCGGGGCGAAGGCCTAAGACCCCTGGGGGCATAGGTTTAGTCCGGCGTGCTAACCTCTCTGTTAAGTATTTGGTCGGGTTGCGGCGTGTTGCTTAGCCGAGGCCGGGCATGACCCAGAAAAGTGTGTCCGGCCGGAGTTAAGTGAGCGTGGTGGGTAAGTTGGTGCACCCCTGCAGGGAAGAAACTTCTATCGATAGCATGTCCTACGGTAACGGACACTCGGAGTTGTATCCCGATCGGTACAACTAGAACTTGAGATGAGAACTGGATAGTACGGCTCTGGGATTGCTTTCTCGCAGGGAGTTAAGGAAGAATCTCTGGCCGAGGTTGATGACATTACTGCTATACTTTACATTATGTTATTCTGCTCTCTTCTAATGCTGCAAGACTGTTGAAGAAGCTGAAGATGCTAGTCTTCGATAGGACTAGGCTTTCCCCCTCTATTCCGGCATTTTTGCAGCCCAGTCCACTAAAACAGCCCTTCTTTGAAAATGTTGCATATGTAGTATAGATCCTTGCTTGCTGAGTACTTCGGATGAGTACTCACGTTTGCTTTACTTTCTTTTTCCCCATATCCCTTTTGATGCCACCAGACGTCGGAGTCCCTGAGCCAGACGCCCCGTCGACGACCACTACTACTACCAGCCCGGAGAGTACTACTACTACGAGGAGCCGTCTGACGACCAGGAGTAGGATCGGAGGGTCCAGGGCAGGAGACCCACACCTTTTCGATCGTAGTATTTTATTTTACCCCGCCTCTGTGAAGGCTTATCTCTCTTTCTGTAATATATCTGTACCCAGATATCTGATGCTTCCACTGACACTTGTATGCCATCGAGCTACGTATTCGAGCCCTCAAGGCCCTGGCTTGTAATATAAAGCTTTTATGAATGTATTTATGTTTTAGAGTTGTGTTGTGATATCTTCAAGTGAGTCCTTAGGCTTAATCGTGTGCATTTGCATGTATGGTTAGTGCACGATTAAGCCGGGATCGTCACAGGTTGGTATCAGAGCCGACTGCCTCTAGGAATCCCCCTATCCAATTCCTTGGCCGAAGTTGAGTCTAGACGTCAAAAAATTGTTTTACTAACTTGGGTGTGTGGCTTACGGGCCCACGTCGCCAACTGGGTGGTATTAGGATCTTTTATTCCTCGACCTTTATTCTGGGACTCTAATCTCTCTTCTATTCGGGTTTAATAAATTACTAACACCGACACTTAGGATCTCGTAAATTCTATCCACCCGGAGAGCTGGATTCAGTGCGATTTCCCTGTCTTTGATCTGATTAGTCTGATAATAATTTTCCTTTCCATTGTTTTGTTTAACCTTTCAATTCGAGATCTTCTATATTTCTCGTCATCGAATGACAATCCTGAATCTTCTCTGTTTCAGATGGACCGTCTGTTTCCACCTCGCCCTACGACGCAGCTTGTGCTTCGCACCTGTGTTCGAGACGTCCCTGGGTTTCCAGCTGTTCTGATCGCCCTCTTGATCAGGCTGGGATATCGCTGGTGCCCCGAGTACATGGTCTACGAGGTTTATCGTGAGTTCAACCAGGAGCAGTAATATGCTGATGTTCGCATCTACGATCAGCAGGATGACTCTGACACTGAGCTACACCATTTTCACGGTATCAGCGTGACGATTGAGATGGCAGTCCATGATGCCGCCTACTCTGCTGTTGCACGTCTTCGAGGACAGTTCAGCACTGACTTGGATGCCTCTGAGTATTGGTACATTCTGTATGTCCCTGCTGGAGATGCTACTGGATACTACATAGCTGTCTGTGCCCGTACGAGCCTCGTCGCTATGATCAGCGAGTTCTGATTCACTGTACTCAGGCTCTGGATCGCACTGTTCGCGCTCTTGCTGTCGAGTTGTTTGCCACTCGAGCACTACTCTATGATGCTATGACGCAGTTGCTACCAGCTGTTCATGCAGGAATACATCCGGAGCACATTCTTTACCCGAGCAGGACAGAGATGCCATCAGGGATCGATTGGCCTGCTGTGGGAGGTCACACGCCTGCGCGTGGACCTCTTCTTACAGCTCGAGACTGGGTTCTGCATCAGAGTGCACATGGAGCACAGGATCCTTCTGCGATGAACGTCCGTTGTCCGCACTTGCAGCTACCCCGTTTCAGTGGTTTTCTCCGACGTTGATGTAGCCTTTGCTATGTCTCGTTGTGTACTTCCTTACCGTGTGCCTGCGCGCCGCCTAGCATGTCTAGCTTTTGAATTTGCGCCGTTATGCTGCCCAAATGTAACCGACTCTGTATGGATCTGTATGACTTAATGACTACTATTAAGCATCTGCTGTACTATTTAAATTCCGTCGCGTTACATCATGCATGTCGCTAAACACTCACATTGGCTTCTGCTAAACTACCCCTGTTGATTTAGCAGGATGGCAGATAACAATCCACCTCCGCCGCCACCGCCTGACTATATGGCTGCTATGATGCAACAGTTTGAACTCAACCGTCAGTTCATGACGGGGATTATGGAACAATTCCCCCGTCCCAATGCCAACCATCAGCCAGCTTCAATCACACTGCCAGAGTTTGTCCGACTCAATCCATCGATATTCCACAACACAGTCAACCCGCTGGATGCCGATGACTGGCTGCGTGACATCTCCTATGAGATGGAGTCTGCTGATGTCGCCCTGGCCAATTATGTCACCTTTGCGACATACCTTCTGAAGGGTCCCACGTCACAATGGCGGGCTACTCACCGACAGACCCTACCACCTGGTACCGTCATCACTTGGGCAGAATTCAAGATTGCTTTCCATGCCCGCTATATTCCTCAAGCTGTCATAGCACGGAAGAAGGCCGAGTTCCGTAGTCTCGTTCAGGGCAACAAGTCTGTGGAAGTTTATCAGCGCGAGTTTCTTGACTTGTCTCGCTACGCTAAAGAAGACGTTCCCACTGATGACCGAAGGCAGGAGAAATTCCGTGAAGGGCTGCATCATGACATTCAGTTAGCTCTGCTTGTCCAAGACTATCCTGATTTCGCCACCTTGGTGAATAAGGCTATCATGGTTGAAACTGGTCTAAAGAAGCACAAGGAAGCAACCAGACGCACCCGTGAGGCGGGCTTATCTTCGGGCTTGTCTTCCCAGAAGCGCCGCATCTGGATCCCACAGAGCATGTACCGTCCAGCAGCGCCAGTGTACAGACCAGCATATGCTGCACCTCAACTGCCTCCTCCACCACCGAGGCAGCCTCTTCGAACTCCACCACCGCGAGCTCCTGCACCACGTCCTGACAGTGCTCTCTACTTCAAGTGTGGCCAGCCAGGTCACCGTGCCAGAGATTGTTCTCAGAATCAGAATCAGTTGGCTCTTCCTTCTGCTGGCCGTGGGAATTCTCAGCCTCGCTACAGCAATGCCAGACCTTCTTATGGTCGTGGGCAGGTCTTCCATGTCAATATGAATGAAGACCCAGAACAACCAGCAACTGTGATGGGTACCCTTTTTGTTAATTCAGTACCTGCAACCGTTTTATTTGATTCAGGAGCATCGCATTCATTCATGTCAGAACATTTTGCACTCTTGCATGACGTTAAGTGTGAAACGCTACAACATCCGTTAGTAGTAAACACTCCCGCGGGACGATGCCGAACTTCTATATTCAGCCCTCGAGTCACTGTTGAGATTGAAGGGTTGCATTTTCATGCAAACCCCATTATCCTGCAATCTTCAAAAATTGACCTTATCTTGGGAATGGATTGGTTGAAGGCTCACTACGCCTCAATCAATTGTGCCACTAAAGTTGTACACCTCCTTCATCCATCCGATGAGTTAGTGAACTACCGAGCTCATATCACTCAGAACGCCGAGGCTCAGATTTATGCCTTGTGTGACGCCCCCGGCCCAATCGTGCACTAATCATACACGCAAATGCACACGATCAAGCCTAAGGACTCACAGGAAGATATCACAACACAACTCTAAAACATAAATAAAGTCATACAAGCTTTATATTACAAGCCAGGGGCCTCGAGGGCTCGAATACATAAGCTTGCGAACAAGCGTCAGCGGAAGCATCAGATATCTGAGTACAGATATTAAAAGAGAAACAAAAAGGCCTTTAGAAAGGTGGGGCAAAATAAAACACTACGATCGAAAGGCGTAGACCTCCTGCCTGGGACCCTCCGATCCTACTCCTGGTCGTCAGTCAGCTCGTAGCAGTAACCATCCTCTGGGTAGTAGTAGTAGTCGATCGACGAGGCATCTGTCTCAGGGGGCTCCGTCCTCTGGTCACGACAAACTGATAAGGGGAGAAAAGAAAAACAAAGCAACCGTGAGTACTCAGAAGTACTCAGCAAGCAAGGATCTACACTACATATGCAACATTTTCAAAGGGAGGCTGTATATGTGGACTGGGCTGCAGAAATGCCAGAATAGAGAGTAGGCCTAGTCCTATCGAAGACTAGCATCTTCAGCGGTCTTGCAGAAATAGAAGAGGGTAGAACAGTACAATATAATGTAGCAGTATCATTAAGTCTCATCCTCACCCAGAGATCCTTTCTCGACGCCCTGCGAGAAAGCAATCCCAGAGCCATACAGTCATCAACCTTGTCCGGAGATCCCTTCTCGACTCCCTGCGAGAAGCAATCCCAGAGCCATAGTATCCAAGTATCCAGTTCTAAATTGTATCAATCGGGATACAACTCCGAGTGTCCTTTTCCGTAGGACCGACTATCGATAGAAGTGTTCTTCCCTGCAGGGGTGCACCAACTTACCCAACACGCTCGATTAACTCCGGCCGGACACACTTTCCTGGGTCATGCCCGGCCTCGGCCAAACGACACACCGCAGCCCTACCTAGAGCTCAGCAGAGAGGTCCCCGCCGGTCTACATCCTAAGCACTCAGGGGTCTTGGGCCATCGCCCTGTGCACTCCGGGTCGTTGTGTGCAGGGTGGATACCAGCACCGCCTCGGAGGGTCGGTACGATCTGACCGTGCCACAATGCTGAACTGGACGTCTGACAGAACTGTCAGCTGATGCTACGATGCAGAACGCCCATACTATGCCCACGTGATGGTTAGTGCTATCAGGGCAGAGACCTGCTCGGACCAAATATCCAAATCGTTAATGGACTAGGGCTTGCGGTAACGAGCAGAGACTCACGAAAGATGTGACCCCGTCGCCCCGTCTCGAGGACTTGCAGCAAGGGCCAAGAATGCCCGACCGCGCCTCGTATTCTCACTCGGGCACCACACAGGCACCCGTCTTCACAACACTCGCCTCTCAGGCGCACGCGGGTACCCCTCAGGGTCGACCCGCCTTTCCAAGTAACAACAGTATAGTCCAAGTATCTGTGTGTCCATAACATCAGGGGAATCCGAGGTATCACCCTCATTGAATTCCCACTCGATGTATCCGTCAAGGTGAACTCGGAGGAATCACCCTCGCTGGGTTCACACTTGAGGTGTTGTACGACGGCGTCGTTATCGGAAGCGGTGAAGGAGGAATCACCCTCGATGACCACGACCGAATAGCTACTCTACAGAGTTAACATCAGGAGTGCTACAAGAGGTTTCACCCTCGGCACTCGATAGTAACGCTGCAGTGTCGTTACAACTAAGAGGGGGGGGGGGTGACGTGCGGTGCCGGGGCCTGGTCTTCAATCCCGTTGATCGGGTCTTCAGATAATCCAGCAGGGCAGTCGGGATAAGTGGGGTCACTGATAGGTCTCTACCCAGCCTATACTAAGCAGTTTAGGATATGCAGGTAATTATCAACAGCAGGATACAATAAACAGGCTATGCATCAGAATAGGTAAAGCAGTAGCAGCAGCAATTCTAATGCAAGCATGAGAAATAGAATGGGCGATATCGGGATGATCAAAAGGGGGGCTTGCCTGGTTGCTCGGCGGCAAGGGCAAGGTCGTCAATGGTGTCTTCGGTCTCCGGAGCTGCGTCGGTACCGGGAACTGCGTCGGGGTCTAACGAGAGAGAAGAGGGGGAGGAAACAGTATAAATACATAGCAAACAGTGCATGTCATGTCAATAAGCAGAGCTAGCGGTGCTCTATCGTAGGGCTAGGTAATACCGGCGAAAGAGAAAAACATCCGGGAAAGTATTCCCGGTGTCCGGCATTTCGGACATACGAAAAGAGGGGAACGGTTGCACGTTCGGATAGTTAGGGACATGTGACGGACGAACGGACCGCGTGTTCGGATCCGTCTCGTCGTTCTGAGCAATTTTCATGTATAAAGTTTTTCGATCGGAGTTACAGATTAAAAGATATGATTTTCTAAAGTTTTTATTAATTTCTGGAATTTATTTAATTAATTAAAACAACATTATCCAAAACAGTACAGGGTGACGTCACTGTGACGTAATGCTGACGTCAGCAGTCAACGGTCGGCTGACCAGGGTCAAACCTGACCAGTGGGGCCCACATGTCAGCCTCTGATTAGTCTAAACAGAGTTTATTTTAACTAATTAACTAATTAGGCTACTGGGCCCACATGTCAGTGTGTAATTAGGTTAAACTAATTAACTTAATCAAAATAATTAATTAACAGGCGGTGGGGCCCGTGTGTCAGTGACACAGCCAGCCCAGTCAGCGGGCTGACCGGGTCAACTGGGTCCGCGGGGCCCAGCAGTCAGCGGCACAGCGGTGGGGCCCGGTCGGCCACGTCGGACGCCTAGTCAGTGCCGGTCACCGGAGTGCTCCGGCGAGGCCGCGCGGCGGCGCGCAACTCCGGCGAGCTCGGGAATCGCCTGTGGGGCTCCATCCGAGGTGGGGTTTGGTCCTTTGGATTGGCCACTTCACGGATTCGACACTACGGCGCGCTAGCGGGCGAACTAAGCGACTAGGAAGGCTCGACGCGATGTGGCGAGCAAAATGAGCAGCAGCGCATGACCATTTGGTCATCGGAGGCTTGCCGGTGACAAGCTCTGCGGCGGCGCGCTCGGGCGCGAGCGAGGCGATGGCCACGGCTATGGGAAGAGGACGGGGAGAGGGGAAGAAGGTGCAGCAGCTCACAGTGGCCCTGTAGTTGTGCAATAGAGGGCTCGGGGAAGATCAACGGCGACGAATCGGTGCCGGAGACGAAGATGGCCGTGCGGGGAAAACGAGCTCGGGGAGGTTGCATCGGTGGATCCCGGCTCCAACGAGCAGCTCCAGGAGGCGCAATAGTCGACGGCGGAGCGCTCGGACTCGAAGGCACGACACGGGGACGACGGTGGCCGCGGAATCGATGGCAATGGCGGCGGCGGCGTTCGGGCACCGACGAGAGAGAGAGAGAGAGAGAGGGAGGGCGTGAGGGAGAGCCAGGGAGGGGTGTCCAGAGGGTCGAGGGGGGGGGCTTATCCCCTCCAGAGGCGCGTGGTGGCCGCTGTCGAGCAGGGGAAGGGGGGGGGGCAGTGCGGCGGAGGCGACAGCGCGCGAGGGGGAGGAGCAGTAGGAAGGGAACGGCGCCAGGCGGTGGGCTGGGCCGCACTGTGGCCACTCAGGCCCAGTGCGGTGGGCCTTTTTCTTTTCTTTATTTCTTTTTCTGTTTTTCTGTTTTAGTTCCTGTTTTGCAAAATGTGTGGCACCCACATGACTTTTGCAAAAATTGTGACCTGGTCCATAAATCACAGGGCAGCATACCCTATCACCAAAAAATTGTTTTGGGTATTTATCATTTCAGATTTATTTTATCTTTATTAATAGGTTATTAAATATGGTTTTCAGTCACTGATTGAGGATGTTCAGGCCACTTACCCATTTTCAATAATGTTGGTTTCAATTTTAGAATTGTCTCTGATTTACTTGCTATTAAATGAACAATTTAGTTTCTGATTTGAGTAACTTTTATTTTCCACTTAAATTTTAATTTGAATTTTTAGTTAGGAGTTAAAATGCAATATAATGCTAATGATGATCATGCACTGTTAAACATGATGACATGGCATAATCAAAAGGGTGATTACTGTAGTTATCCACTGGGGGTGTTACACCTTGAACGCGTTGAATGCCTCTCCGCTTGAGGGGATCGAGAACATCCCAGTTGTTTGTGACTTCCCGGATGTTTTTCCAGAAGAACTTCTAGGAATACCCCCTGCTAGAGCTGTCAAGTTTGTCATCGACTTGAAGCCTGGCACCACTCCTATTGCGAAGCGTCCTTACAAGATGCCACCGCATCACCTTATTGAGCTTAAGGAAGAAATCGATAAGTCACTCAGGAAGGGCTTCATCCGTCCTAGTTCCTCTGCCTGGGGAGCGTCATCTCTTTTTGTCAAGAAGAAAGATGGTACGAATAGGTTGGTCCAAGATTACCGTCCTATCAACCAGGCAACCATTCAGAATAAATATCCGCTTCCCCGGATCAATGACTTATATGATCAACTTGCTGGATCTTTGGTGTTCTCTAAACTCGACTTGAGGTTGGGTTATCACCAGATCCGTGTCCGTGAAGAGGATATTCCAAAGACTGCATTCGTTACTCGATATGGCTCCTATGAATACACTGTCATGTCATTTGGCCTGACGAATGCTCCAGCTACGTTCTCACGTCTGATGAATTATATATTCATGGATTACCTCGACAAATTCGTCGTGGTGTATCTGGATGATATCCTAGTATATTCGAAGAATAAGGAAGAACATGCGGAACATCTTCGCCTTGTTCTAGAGAGACTTCGAGAGCACAAGTTATATGCCAAGTACTCCAAATGTGAATTCTGGCTTTCTGAAGTGACCTACCTTGGACATGTGATTTCCAAGGACGGTATTGCCGTTAACCCGGAGCGTGTTCAGGCTATCCTTGACTGGACTCCTCCGAAGAATGCCAAGCAAGTCCGAAGCTTTCTCGGTCTAGCCAGTTATTGTCGCTGATTCGTCGAGAACTTTTCCAAGATTGCCAAGCCCCTGACTAATCTGCTCCATAAAGGCGTTAAGTTTGAATGGACAGACAAGTGTCAGGAAAGTTTCCAGACCCTCAAGGACAAGCTTACTTCTGCTCCAGTGCTTGCTCCTCCTGATTCTCGCAAGGACTTTGTCATATATTGCGACGCCTCTCGACAGGGATTAGGCTGTGTCCTAATGCAAGAGCGAAGAGTAATTGCGTATGCTTCACATCAATTGCGTCCGCATGAAGAAAATTATCCAGTGCATGATCTTGAACTTGCTGCAGTGATCTATGCATTAAAGTTATGGTGTCATTACCTTCTGGGTAATCGGTGTGAGATCTATACCGATCATCAAAGCTTGAAATATTTGTTCACTCAGCCGGATCTTAATCTCTGTCAGCAACGATGGTTGGAAACAATTACGGACTATGACTGTGGTATTTCTTATACCCCGGGCAAGGCTAATGTAATGGCCGATGCCCTGAGCCGCAAGTCATATTTCAACGACCTCATGGTTAGGCGAGCTCAACCTCGTCTTTATGCAGAACTGACTCAGCTGAATCTGCGAGTCGTTCCCCAAGGTTCTCTTAATAACCTTGTGATACAACTAGACCTTCAAAAGACTGTTAAGATCGCAAGCCAAAGATGCTAAAATTGACTTGATGAAGAAAGAGCTTCACCTTGATAAGTACCGGGATTTCTCAGTTGCTGAAGATGGAACATTATATTTCAGAGACCGCATCGTAGTACCTCGCTTTGAGCTTATGACTGACAAGGTCATGAAGGAGGCTCATGATACACCACTGTCTATCCATCCGAGTAGCACCAAGATGTATCGCGATCTTCGACAGAGGTACTGGTGGTCTAGAATGAAGCAGGACATTGCTCGATATGTTGCTGAATGTGACGTATGTCATCGCGTGAAAGCAGAACATCAAAAGCCTGCTGGAATTCTTCAACCACTCCCTATTCCTCTATGGAAGTGGGATAAAGTGCAAATGGATTTCATTACTGGTCTTCCCAAGTCTCAGAAAGGTCACGATGCTATTCTTGTCGTCGTCGACCAACTTTCCAAGGTTGCTCATTTTCTGCCTGTCAAGGAGACTATCACTGCTAGCCAGCTAGCAGAGCTGTATATCTCCAGAATCGTTTCACTCCACGGCATTCCGAAAGAGATCAGTTCGGACCGTGGTGGACTTTTCACGTCCAAGTTCTGGGAAAGTTTCCAAGAAGCTATGGGAACTCACATTACATGGAGTTCAGCTTATCATCCCCAATCCCAAGGCCAAGTCGAGCGAGTTAACCAAGTACTTGAAGATATGCTTCGCGCTTGTGTTATATCATTCGGTAAGAAGTGGGAAGAATCTCTCCCGTATGCCGAGTTCTCTTATAACAACAGCTATCAAGCCAGCTTGAAAATGGCCCCCTTCGAAGTGCTTTATGGTCGTAAGTGTCGAACCCCTCTGAATTGGTCAGAAACTGGGGAACGACCAGTCGTGGGACCAGACATTATTCAACATGCCGAAGAACAAGTCAAAATTGTCCGAAAAAATCTCAAAGCATCTCAGGACCGTCAGAAGAGCAATTATGATCGCAAGCGATGGGGTCTGACTTATCAACCGGGTGATCAAGCTTATCTGCGTGTCACTCCTATGAAGGGCACCCGTCGATTCGGAATCAAGGGCAAGCTAGCTCCTCGCTATATTGGTCCCTTTCGCATTGTTGCCAGACGTGGACAGGTGGCATATAAATTGGAGTTGCCACCACAATTCTCTCATATTCATGATGTCTTCCACGTGTCGCAACTTCGCAAATGCTTCAAGGAATCTCCGCACCGCGCAGTGGATCATGAGATGCTTCAGTTGCAAGACGACTTATCTTATAAGGAGCATCCGATCCGCATCCTTGATGAAGCTGAACGTCGAACTCGTCAGAAGATGACCAAGTTCCTGAAGGTGCAGTGGTCGAATCACACTGAAGATGAAGCCACTTGGGAACGCGAGGATCATCTTCGCAAGGAATATCCTAACCTCTTCCCTTCTACCTCCTAAATTCTCGGGACGAGAATTTCTTTTAGAGGAGGAGAATTTGTAACACCCCCTTGTAATAAGCTCTGTGACACTCTGTTAATCTTGCCAAGTCATGACCATTTGCAGTGCCAAGTCATATGTGATAAGGATCCAATTCAAATTCAATTCTAAAAAAAAATCAACTCAAATTCAAACGTGCTAATTAAAGTTGCTCAAACCCTGCTGGAAAAAAAATGTTCATTAATTGGCAAATATTCCAGAGGTAGATATAAAAATATAACCAATGAAACTTGGATCAGTTGAATGACTCCAACAAGATGAAACAGTCCCAAAACAGCACCATTTTAATTCATTTATATTTAATTCAAATTCATATGAAATCCCACCTTGCCCAAACCAATTTTTGGTGAATGGGAATATTGCACTATAATATTTGGGCCTAGTCTCATATTTTACAAAATAGCAAAAGTGGCCTAGCTATTACCAAAACAGAAAAAGAAATAAGGAAAACAGAAAATAAAAAGAAACGAGGCACTACGATCGAAAGGCGGGACAAAAAAAACACTACGATCGAAAGGCGCAGGCCTCCTGCCTGGGACCCTCCGTTCCTACTCCTGGACGTCGGCCAACTTGTAGAAGGATCCACCCTCGGGGAAGTAGTAGAAGTCGTCGGCGGGGCAGCTATCTCAGGGGCTCCGTCAGCTGGTTGCATCAAATGAAAATGGGGGAAAAAGAAAGTAAAGCAACCGTGAGTACTCATCCGAAGTACTCAGCAAGCCAAGGATCTACACTACTTATGCAACATTATCAAAGGGAGGCTGTATATATGGACTGGGCTGCAGAAATGCCAGAACAGAGGGGGAAAACCTAGTCCTAGCGAAGACTAGCATCTTCAAGCATCTTCGAGCGTCTTGCAGCATGTAGAGGTACAGAATAGCATAATGTAAGTAGTAGTAGAATCAGGTAACAGTCTCGCCCAGAGATCCTTCCTCGACTCCCTGCGAGAAAGCGATCCCAGAGCCACATATCCAGGTATCATCTCAAGTTCTAGCTGTATCGATCGGGATACAACTCCGAGTGTCCTTTACCGTAGGACCGGCTATCGATAGATGTTTTCTTCCCTGCAGGGGTGCACCAACTTACCCACCACGCTCGATTAACTCCGGTCGGACACACTTTCCTGGGTCATGCCCGGCCTCGGCCAAACGATACACCGCAACCCTACCTACAGCTCAGCAGAGAGGTCCCCGCCGGTCTACCTCCTAAGCGCAAGGGGGTCTTGGGCCATCGCCCCTCGCCCTCCGGGTCGTTGTGTGCAGGGTGGATACCAGCACCGCCTCGAAAGGCCGATACGATCCGCCCGTGCCACAATGCTGAACTGGACATCTGACAAAGCTTTCGGCTGATGTTATGATGTAGAACGCCCATACTATGCCCACGTGATGGTTAGTGCTATCAGGCCAGAGGCCTGCTCGGATCAAATATCCAAATCGTTAGGACTAGGGGCTTGCGGAAACGAGCAGAGACTCACGAAAGATGTGACCCCGTCGCCCCGTCTCGAGGACTTGCTGCAAGGGCTAAGAATGCCCGGCCGCGCCTCGTGGAATAACTCACGGGTATCTATCCATCATTCGCGGGTACCCCTCAGGGTCGACCCGCCTTTCCAAGCATCAGTGTCAACAGTAATGTAAGGCATCCGTGTGGTCACCATATCAAGGGGAGTCCGAGGCATCACCCTCGTTGGACTCCCACCTGATGTAACATCTAGATGGACATAGGAGGCATCACCCTCGAGGTCCACACGTGGGGTGTTGCGCGGCTTTGTCAGTATCGGGGGTGGTGTAGGAGGTATCACCCTCGCTTACCACGACCGATCAACTAACCTACAAGGTTATCATCAGAAGTGCTGACGAGGTATCACCCTCGGCACTCGATAGTAACCCAGTAGTGTCGAGCAACTAAGGGTAAAGTGAGGTGCGGTGCCGGGGTCTGGTCTTCGATCCCGTTGATCGGGTCTTCTGAGAATCCAGCAGGACAGTCAGGACAAGTGGGGGTCTCTGATGGGTCTCTACCTAGTCTATTCTAAACAGTTTAGGAAAACAGTAAGGTATCAACAGCAGGTTACAATAAACAGGCTATGCTGCAGAAATAGGTAAAACAGTAACAGTAGCAAATTCTAATGCAAGCAGGGGATATTAGAATGGGTGATATCGAGATGATCAAAGGGGGGGGGGGGCTTGCCTGGTTGCTTTGCAGACAAAAGTGGATCTTCTACGGTGAGGTAGTCGTCCACCGGATCATCAGCGCTCTCGCAGTCTATCGGGGAGAAGAGGGGGAGAAGAAACAATATAAATACATGACAACAGTAACATTCACATAGCAAGGCACGGTAATACGCAGTGCAGGGGTGTCCTAGTGCTAGACTAAGTGCTATGGACGAAGTGGGAATTTACCGGGAAAGTTTTCCCGGTTCCGGACGTCTGACAAACAAACGAACCGGAGGGAACGGTTCCATATTCAGGTAGTTAGAGGCATGTGACAGATAAACGGAGAGCGTATTCGGATTCGTCTCGTCGTTCTGAGCAACTTTCATGTATAATTTTTTTTCATCCGGGTTACGGATAATTTCCTACGAATTTTGCAAGTTTTAACAATATTCTGAAAATACTGGATTTTATTATTAAATCGAAAACAGTGGCTGAATTGCTAGATGCACACGGTGCAGTGCACCCACTGGTGCACTAGGGGCTGACTGGTGGGGCCAGTGAGCTGAGTCAGCGCTGACTGAGCTCATCTTATCCAAAAGAACAGCGCAGGGGCCCCACTTGTCATTGACTTGACATTTTAACAGTGATTAATTTAAACCAGGGTTTAATTAGATGGGTGGGCCCCTGTGTCAGTGACTGTTTAGTGATTATATTAGTTAACAGACTGATTAGCAGTTTAATTAGTTTAGAATTTAACTAAACTACAGTGGGGTCTACATGTCAGTGGCCCATGATGCCCAGTCAGCAGGGTTGACCCAGTCAACCCTGACTGTTGGCCCCATTGGGCCCACGGGCAGTGTCACCGGGGCGGACCCCGCCAGTGCCAACTCAGCGGAGTCGCCGGAGGAGCTCCAGCGAGCTCGCGCGCGGCGGCCGAACCACGGCGGGGGTCGGAATCGCGCTACGGTGCGTCATTTCGCGCGTTCCTGGTGGCGTTCGAAAGCTCGCAGCGTCGCGCGTCTTGTTGTGGTATTGGCCGGAGCTTGGATCGCCGGAAACGCTACCGGCGGCGAGGTTGGCGGCGACGCATTTTGGGCGTGCCTGGATGCGGGGTTTTGAGGCGTTTTTCGAGCGGTTACGCGTCTTAGCGATCTTCTGCGGACGTCCAAAACACGACGGACATGGCAAAAAGGGCGCGGGTGGCTCTGCGCTGGCAGTTCGCCATCGGCGGCGGCAACCGGAGCTGCGGTACTGCGGCGGCTCCGCTCGGGTTCTGAGAAGAGCAACAGAGGGCGAGGGAGCAAGTAGGAGCTCACAGGGAGGCTACATAAAGCCGGTGGAAGTTTAGGAGTAGCAGAGTTGGAAGCAGTCGACGGTGATCGCCGGAGATGCCGAAGACAGGGACGGCTCGATCCGCTGGCTCCGGTGCACCTCAGCTCTTGTCGTCGGTTGATTGAGGAAGAGGTGGTCGGCGGCGCACCACCCAGACACATCCGTCGGGTTCGGGAACGCCGGTGGCCGCGAGTACTACGGTGGCGTGGCGACGGTGGCGCTCGGCCGCGCTGACAGAGAAGGGAGAAGTGGCGTGGGAGCGAGGGAGAAGATGGAAGAATGGGCGAGAGTGACCAGGGGGTCCAGGGGGAGTGGACGGGGTTCGAGTTAGCAATTTTTTTAACCCGGGTAGAAGAGAGATCAGAGTCCCAGAGTATAGACGAGGAATAAAAGATCCTAATACCACCCAATTGGCGACGTGGGCCCGTAAGCCACACAGCCATGTTAGTAAAACAATTTTTGGACCTCTAGACTCAACTTCGGCCAAGGAGTTAGAAAGGGGGGGCTCCTACAGGCAGTCGGCTCTGATACCAACCTGTGACGCCCCCGGCTCAATCGTGCACTAATCATACACGCAAATGCACACGATCAAGCCTAAGGACTCACTTGAAGATATCACAACACAACTCTAAAACATAAACAAAATCATACAAGCATTTATTACAAGCCAGGGCCTCGAGGGCTCGAATACAAAGCTTGATGACAACAAGCATTAGCGGAAGCGTTAGATATCTGTGTACAGATATAAAACAGAAAACAGAGAAGCCTTTAGAAAGGCAGGACAAAAATAAAACACTACGATCGAAAGGCGCAGGCCTCCTGCCTGGGACCCTCCGTTCCTACTCCTGGACGTCGGCCAACTTGTAGAAGGATCCACCCTCGGGGAAGTAGTAGAAGTCGTCGGCGGGGCAGCTATCTCAGGGGCTCCGTCAGCTGGTTGCATCAAATGAAAATGGGGGAAAAAGAAAGTAAAGCAACCGTGAGTACTCATCCGAAGTACTCAGCAAGCCAAGGATCTACACTACTTATGCAACATTATCAAAGGGAGGCTGTATATGTGGACAGGGTTGCAGAAATGCCAGAATAAAGGGGAAAAACCTAGTCCTAGCGAAGACTAGCATCTTCAAGCATCTTCGAGCGTCTTGCAGCATGTAGAGGTACAGAATAGCATAATGTAAGTAGTAGTAGAATCAGGTAACAGTCTCGCCCAGAGATCCTTCCTCGACTCCCTGCGAGAAAGCGATCCCAGAGCCACATATCCAGGTATCATCTCAAGTTCTAGCTGTATCGATCGGGATACAACTCCGAGTGTCCTTTACTGTAGGACCGGCTATCGATAGATGTTTTCTTCCCTGCAGGGGTGCACCAACTTACCCACCACGCTCGATTAACTCCGGCCGGACACACTTTCCTGGGTCATGCCCGGCCTTGACCAAACGATACACCGCAACCCTACCTACAGCTCAGCAGAGAGGTCCCCGCCGGTCTACCTCCTAAGTGCAAGGGGGTCTTGGGCCATCGCCCCTCGCCCTCCGGGTCGTTGTGTGCAGGGTGGATACCAGCACCGCCTCGAAAGGCCGATACGATCCGACCGTGCCACAATGCTGAACTGGACATCTGACAAAGCTTTCGGCTGATGTTATGATGTAGAACGCCCATACTATGCCCACGTGATGGTTAGTGCTATCAGGCCAGAGGCCTGCTCGGATCAAATATCCAAATCGTTAGGACTAGGGGCTTGCGGAAACGAGCAGAGACTCACGAAAGATGTGACCCCATCGCCCCATCTCGAGGACTTGATGCAAGGGCTAAGAATGCCCGGCCGCGCCTCGTGGAATAACTCACGGGTATCTATCCATCATTCGCGGTTACCCCTCAGGGTCGACCAGCCTTTCCAAGCATCAGTGTCAACAGTAATGTAAGGCATCCGTGTGGTCACCATATCAAGGGGAATCCGAGGCATCACCCTCGTTGGACTCCCACCTGATGTAACATCTAGATGGACATAGGAGGCATCACCCTCGAGGTCCACACGTGGGGTGTTGCGCAGCTTTGTCAGTATCGGGGGTGATGTAGGAGGTATCACCCTCACTTACCATGACCGATCAACTAACTTACAAGGTTATCATCAGAAGTGCTGACGAGGTATCACCCTCGGCACTCGATAGTAACCCAGTAGTGTCAAGCAACTAAGGGGAAAGTGAGGTGCGGTGCCGGGGTCTGGTCTTCGATCCCGTTGATCGGGTCTTCTGAGAATCCAGTAGGGCAGTCAGGACAAGTAGGGGTCTCTGATGGGTCTCTACCCAGTCTATTCTAAAAAGTTTAGGAAAATAGTAAGGTATCAACAGCAGGTTACAATAAACAGGCTATGCAGCAGAAATAGGTAAAACAGTAACAGTAGCAAATTCTAATGCAAGCAGGGGATATTAGAATGGGTGATATCGAGATGATCAAAGGGGGGGGGGGCTTGCCTGGTTGCTTTGCAGATAAAAGTGGATCTTCTACGGTGAGGTAGTCATCCACCGGATCATCAGCGCTCTCACAGTCTATCGGGGAGAAGAGGGGGAGAAGAAACAATATAAATACATGACAACAGTAACATTCACATAGCAAGGCACGGTAATACGCAGTGCAGGGGTGTCCTAGTGCTAGGCTAAGTGCTATGGACGAAGTGGGAATTTACCGGGAAAGTTTTCCCGGTTCCGGACGTCTGACAAACAAACGAACCGGAGGGAACGGTTCCATATTCAGGTAGTTAGAGGCATGTGACAGATAAACGGAGAGCGTATTCGGATTCGTCTCGTCGTTCTGAGCAACTTTCATGTATAAATTTTTTTCATCCGGGTTACGGATAATTTCCTACGAATTTTGCAAGTTTTAACAATATTCTGAAAATACTGGATTTTATTATTAAATCGAAAACAGTGGCTGAATTGCTAGATGCACACGGTGCAGTGCACCCACTGGTGCACTAGGGGCTGACTGGTGGGGCCAGTGAGCTGAGTCAGCGCTGACTGAGCTCATCTTATCCAAAAGAACAGCGCAGGGGCCCCACTTGTCATTGACTTGACATTTTAACAGTGATTAATTTAAACCAGGGTTTAATTAGATGGGTGGGCCCCTGTGTCAGTGACTGTTTAGTGATTATACTAGTTAACAGACTGATTAGCAGTTTAATTAGTTTAGAATTTAACTAAACTACAGTGGGGTCTACATGTCAGTGGCCCATGATGCCCAGTCAGCAGGGTTGACCCAGTCAACCCTGACTGTTGGCCCCATTGGGCCCACGGGCAGTGTCACCGGGGCGGACCCCGCCAGTGCCAACTCAGCGGAGTCGCCGGAGGAGCTCCAGCGAGCTCGCGCGCGGCGGCCGAACCACGGCGGGGGTCGGAATCGCGCTACGGTGCGTCATTTCGCGCGTTCCTGGTGGCGTTCGAAAGCTCGCAGCGTCGCGCGTCTTGTTGTGGTATTGGCCGGAGCTTGGATCGCCGGAAACGCTACCGGCGGCGAGGTTGGCGGCGACGCATTTTGGGCGTGCCTGGATGCGGGGTTTTGAGGCGTTTTTCGAGCGGTTACGCGTCTTAGCGATCTTCTGCGGACGTCCAAAACACGACGGACATGGCAAAAAGGGCGCGGGTGGCTCTGCGCTGGCAGTTCGCCATCGGCGGCGGCAACCGGAGCTGCGGTACTGCGGCGGCTCCGCTCGGGTTCTGAGAAGAGCAACAGAGGGCGAGGGAGCAAGTAGGAGCTCACAGGGAGGCTACATAAAGCCGGTGGAAGTTTAGGAGTAGCAGAGTTGGAAGCAGTCGACGGTGATCGCCGGAGATGCCGAAGACAGGGACGGCTCGATCCGCTGGCTCCGGTGCACCTCAGCTCTTGTCGTCGGTTGATTGAGGAAGAGGTGGTCGGCGGCGCACCACCCAGACACATCCGTCGGGTTCGGGAACGCCGGTGGCCGCGAGTACTACGGTGGCGTGGCGACGGTGGCGCTCGGCCGCGCTGACAGAGAAGGGAGAAGTGGCGTGGGAGCGAGGGAGAAGATGGAAGAATGGGCGAGAGTGACCAGGGGGTCCAGGGGGAGTGGACGGGGTTCGAGTTAGCAATTTTTTTAACCCGGGTAGAAGAGAGATCAGAGTCCCAGAGTATAGACGAGGAATAAAAGATCCTAATACCACCCAATTGGCGACGTGGGCCCGTAAGCCACACAGCCATGTTAGTAAAACAATTTTTGGACCTCTAGACTCAACTTCGGCCAAGGAGTTAGAAAGGGGGGGCTCCTACAGGCAGTCGGCTCTGATACCAACCTGTGACGCCCCCGGCTCAATCGTGCACTAATCATACACGCAAATGCACACGATCAAGCCTAAGGACTCACTTGAAGATATCACAACACAACTCTAAAACATAAACAAAATCATACAAGCATTTATTACAAGCCAGGGCCTCGAGGGCTCGAATACAAAGCTTGATGACAACAAGCATTAGCGGAAGCGTTAGATATCTGTGTACAGATATAAAACAGAAAACAGAGAAGCCTTTAGAAAGGCAGGACAAAAATAAAACACTACGATCGAAAGGCGCAGGCCTCCTGCCTGGGACCCTCCGTTCCTACTCCTGGACGTCGGCCAACTTGTAGAAGGATCCACCCTCGGGGAAGTAGTAGAAGTCGTCGGCGGGGCAGCTATCTCAGGGGCTCCGTCAGCTGGTTGCATCAAATGAAAATGGGGGAAAAAGAAAGTAAAGCAACCGTGAGTACTCATCCGAAGTACTCAGCAAGCCAAGGATCTACACTACTTATGCAACATTATCAAAGGGAGGCTGTATATGTGGACAGGGTTGCAGAAATGCCAGAATAAAGGGGAAAAACCTAGTCCTAGCGAAGACTAGCATCTTCAAGCATCTTCGAGCGTCTTGCAGCATGTAGAGGTACAGAATAGCATAATGTAAGTAGTAGTAGAATCAGGTAACAGTCTCGCCCAGAGATCCTTCCTCGACTCCCTGCGAGAAAGCGATCCCAGAGCCACATATCCAGGTATCATCTCAAGTTCTAGCTGTATCGATCGGGATACAACTCCGAGTGTCCTTTACTGTAGGACCGGCTATCGATAGATGTTTTCTTCCCTGCAGGGGTGCACCAACTTACCCACCACGCTCGATTAACTCCGGCCGGACACACTTTCCTGGGTCATGCCCGGCCTTGACCAAACGATACACCGCAACCCTACCTACAGCTCAGCAGAGAGGTCCCCGCCGGTCTACCTCCTAAGTGCAAGGGGGTCTTGGGCCATCGCCCCTCGCCCTCCGGGTCGTTGTGTGCAGGGTGGATACCAGCACCGCCTCGAAAGGCCGATACGATCCGACCGTGCCACAATGCTGAACTGGACATCTGACAAAGCTTTCGGCTGATGTTATGATGTAGAACGCCCATACTATGCCCACGTGATGGTTAGTGCTATCAGGCCAGAGGCCTGCTCGGATCAAATATCCAAATCGTTAGGACTAGGGGCTTGCGGAAACGAGCAGAGACTCACGAAAGATGTGACCCCATCGCCCCATCTCGAGGACTTGATGCAAGGGCTAAGAATGCCCGGCCGCGCCTCGTGGAATAACTCACGGGTATCTATCCATCATTCGCGGTTACCCCTCAGGGTCGACCAGCCTTTCCAAGCATCAGTGTCAACAGTAATGTAAGGCATCCGTGTGGTCACCATATCAAGGGGAATCCGAGGCATCACCCTCGTTGGACTCCCACCTGATGTAACATCTAGATGGACATAGGAGGCATCACCCTCGAGGTCCACACGTGGGGTGTTGCGCAGCTTTGTCAGTATCGGGGGTGATGTAGGAGGTATCACCCTCACTTACCATGACCGATCAACTAACTTACAAGGTTATCATCAGAAGTGCTGACGAGGTATCACCCTCGGCACTCGATAGTAACCCAGTAGTGTCAAGCAACTAAGGGGAAAGTGAGGTGCGGTGCCGGGGTCTGGTCTTCGATCCCGTTGATCGGGTCTTCTGAGAATCCAGTAGGGCAGTCAGGACAAGTAGGGGTCTCTGATGGGTCTCTACCCAGTCTATTCTAAAAAGTTTAGGAAAATAGTAAGGTATCAACAGCAGGTTACAATAAACAGGCTATGCAGCAGAAATAGGTAAAACAGTAACAGTAGCAAATTCTAATGCAAGCAGGGGATATTAGAATGGGTGATATCGAGATGATCAAAGGGGGGGGGGGCTTGCCTGGTTGCTTTGCAGATAAAAGTGGATCTTCTACGGTGAGGTAGTCATCCACCGGATCATCAGCGCTCTCACAGTCTATCGGGGAGAAGAGGGGGAGAAGAAACAATATAAATACATGACAACAGTAACATTCACATAGCAAGGCACGGTAATACGCAGTGCAGGGGTGTCCTAGTGCTAGGCTAAGTGCTATGGACGAAGTGGGAATTTACCGGGAAAGTTTTCCCGGTTCCGGACGTCTGACAAACAAACGAACCGGAGGGAACGGTTCCATATTCAGGTAGTTAGAGGCATGTGACAGATAAACGGAGAGCGTATTCGGATTCGTCTCGTCGTTCTGAGCAACTTTCATGTATAAATTTTTTTCATCCGGGTTACGGATAATTTCCTACGAATTTTGCAAGTTTTAACAATATTCTGAAAATACTGGATTTTATTATTAAATCGAAAACAGTGGCTGAATTGCTAGATGCACACGGTGCAGTGCACCCACTGGTGCACTAGGGGCTGACTGGTGGGGCCAGTGAGCTGAGTCAGCGCTGACTGAGCTCATCTTATCCAAAAGAACAGCGCAGGGGCCCCACTTGTCATTGACTTGACATTTTAACAGTGATTAATTTAAACCAGGGTTTAATTAGATGGGTGGGCCCCTGTGTCAGTGACTGTTTAGTGATTATACTAGTTAACAGACTGATTAGCAGTTTAATTAGTTTAGAATTTAACTAAACTACAGTGGGGTCTACATGTCAGTGGCCCATGATGCCCAGTCAGCAGGGTTGACCCAGTCAACCCTGACTGTTGGCCCCATTGGGCCCACGGGCAGTGTCACCGGGGCGGACCCCGCCAGTGCCAACTCAGCGGAGTCGCCGGAGGAGCTCCAGCGAGCTCGCGCGCGGCGGCCGAACCACGGCGGGGGTCGGAATCGCGCTACGGTGCGTCATTTCGCGCGTTCCTGGTGGCGTTCGAAAGCTCGCAGCGTCGCGCGTCTTGTTGTGGTATTGGCCGGAGCTTGGATCGCCGGAAACGCTACCGGCGGCGAGGTTGGCGGCGACGCATTTTGGGCGTGCCTGGATGCGGGGTTTTGAGGCGTTTTTCGAGCGGTTACGCGTCTTAGCGATCTTCTGCGGACGTCCAAAACACGACGGACATGGCAAAAAGGGCGCGGGTGGCTCTGCGCTGGCAGTTCGCCATCGGCGGCGGCAACCGGAGCTGCGGTACTGCGGCGGCTCCGCTCGGGTTCTGAGAAGAGCAACAGAGGGCGAGGGAGCAAGTAGGAGCTCACAGGGAGGCTACATAAAGCCGGTGGAAGTTTAGGAGTAGCAGAGTTGGAAGCAGTCGACGGTGATCGCCGGAGATGCCGAAGACAGGGACGGCTCGATCCGCTGGCTCCGGTGCACCTCAGCTCTTGCCGTCGGTTGATTGAGGAAGAGGTGGTCGGCGGCGCACCACCCAGACACATCCGTCGGGTTCGGGAACGCCGGTGGCCGCGAGTACTACGGTGGCGTGGCGACGGTGGCGCTCGGCCGCGCTGACAGAGAAGGGAGAAGTGGCGTGGGAGCGAGGGAGAAGATGGAAGAATGGGCGAGAGTGACCAGGGGGTCCAGGGGGAGTGGACGGGGTTCGAGTTAGCAATTTTTTTAACCCGGGTAGAAGAGAGATCAGAGTCCCAGAGTATAGACGAGGAATAAAAGATCCTAATACCACCCAATTGGCGACGTGGGCCCGTAAGCCACACAGCCATGTTAGTAAAACAATTTTTGGACCTCTAGACTCAACTTCGGCCAAGGAGTTAGAAAGGGGGGGCTCCTACAGGCAGTCGGCTCTGATACCAACCTGTGACGCCCCCGGCTCAATCGTGCACTAATCATACACGCAAATGCACACGATCAAGCCTAAGGACTCACTTGAAGATATCACAACACAACTCTAAAACATAAACAAAATCATACAAGCATTTATTACAAGCCAGGGCCTCGAGGGCTCGAATACAAAGCTTGATGACAACAAGCATTAGCGGAAGCGTTAGATATCTGTGTACAGATATAAAACAGAAAACAGAGAAGCCTTTAGAAAGGCAGGACAAAAATAAAACACTACGATCGAAAGGCGCAGGCCTCCTGCCTGGGACCCTCCGTTCCTACTCCTGGACGTCGGCCAACTTGTAGAAGGATCCACCCTGGGGGAAGTAGTAGAAGTCGTCGGCGGGGCAGCTATCTCAGGGGCTCCGTCAGCTGGTTGCATTAAATGAAAATGGGGGAAAAAGAAAGTAAAGCAACCGTGAGTACTCATCCGAAGTACTCAGCAAGCCAAGGATCTACACTACTTATGCAACATTATCAAAGGGAGGCTATATATATGGACTGGGCTGCAGAAATGCCAGAACAGAGGGGGAAAACCTAGTCCTAGCGAAGACTAGCATCTTCAAGCATCTTCGAGCGTCTTGCAGCATGTAGAGGTACAGAATAGCATAATGTAAGTAGTAGTAGAATCAGGTAACAGTCTCGCCCAGAGATCCTTCCTCGACTCCCTGCGAGAAAGCGATCCCAGAGCCACATATCCAGGTATCATCTCAAGTTCTAGCTGTATCGATCGGGATACAACTCCGAGTGTCCTTTACCGTAGGACCGGCTATCGATAGATGTTTTCTTCCCTGCAGGGGTGCACCAACTTACCCACCACGCTCGATTAACTCCGGTCGGACACACTTTCCTGGGTCATGCCCGGCCTCGGCCAAACGATACACCGCAACCCTACCTACAGCTCAGCAGAGAGGTCCCCGCCGGTCTACCTCCTAAGCGCAAGGGGGTCTTGGGCCATCGCCCCTCGCCCTCCGGGTCGTTGTGTGCAGGGTGGATACCAGCACCGCCTCGAAAGGCCGATACGATCCGCCCGTGCCACAATGCTGAACTGGACATCTGACAAAGCTTTCGGCTGATGTTATGATGTAGAACGCCCATACTATGCCCACGTGATGGTTAGTGCTATCAGGCCAGAGGCCTGCTCGGATCAAATATCCAAATCGTTAGGACTAGGGGCTTGCGGAAACGAGCAGAGACTCACGAAAGATGTGACCCCGTCGCCCCGTCTCGAGGACTTGCTGCAAGGGCTAAGAATGCCCGGCCGCGCCTCGTGGAATAACTCACGGGTATCTATCCATCATTCGCGGGTACCCCTCAGGGTCGACCCGCCTTTCCAAGCATCAGTGTCAACAGTAATGTAAGGCATCCGTGTGGTCACCATATCAAGGGGAGTCCGAGGCATCACCCTCGTTGGACTCCCACCTGATGTAACATCTAGATGGACATAGGAGGCATCACCCTCGAGGTCCACACGTGGGGTGTTGCGCGGCTTTGTCAGTATCGGGGGTGGTGTAGGAGGTATCACCCTCGCTTACCACGACCGATCAACTAACCTACAAGGTTATCATCAGAAGTGCTGACGAGGTATCACCCTCGGCACTCGATAGTAACCCAGTAGTGTCGAGCAACTAAGGGTAAAGTGAGGTGCGGTGCCGGGGTCTGGTCTTCGATCCCGTTGATCGGGTCTTCTGAGAATCCAGCAGGACAGTCAGGACAAGTGGGGGTCTCTGATGGGTCTCTACCTAGTCTATTCTAAACAGTTTAGGAAAACAGTAAGGTATCAACAGCAGGTTACAATAAACAGGCTATGCTGCAGAAATAGGTAAAACAGTAACAGTAGCAAATTCTAATGCAAGCAGGGGATATTAGAATGGGTGATATCGAGATGATCAAAGGGGGGGGGGGCTTGCCTGGTTGCTTTGCAGACAAAAGTGGATCTTCTACGGTGAGGTAGTCGTCCACCGGATCATCAGCGCTCTCGCAGTCTATCGGGGAGAAGAGGGGGAGAAGAAACAATATAAATACATGACAACAGTAACATTCACATAGCAAGGCACGGTAATACGCAGTGCAGGGGTGTCCTAGTGCTAGGCTAAGTGCTATGGACGAAGTGGGAATTTACCGGGAAAGTTTTCCCGGTTCCGGACGTCTGACAAACAAACGAACCGGAGGGAACGGTTCCATATTCAGGTAGTTAGAGGCATGTGACAGATAAACGGAGAGCGTATTCGGATTCGTCTCGTCGTTCTGAGCAACTTTCATGTATAATTTTTTTTCATCCGGGTTACGGATAATTTCCTACGAATTTTGCAAGTTTTAACAATATTCTGAAAATACTGGATTTTATTATTAAATCGAAAACAGTGGCTGAATTGCTAGATGCACACGGTGCAGTGCACCCACTGGTGCACTAGGGGCTGACTGGTGGGGCCAGTGAGCTGAGTCAGCGCTGACTGAGCTCATCTTATCCAAAAGAACAGCGCAGGGGCCCCACTTGTCATTGACTTGACATTTTAACAGTGATTAATTTAAACCAGGGTTTAATTAGATGGGTGGGCCCCTGTGTCAGTGACTGTTTAGTGATTATATTAGTTAACAGACTGATTAGCAGTTTAATTAGTTTAGAATTTAACTAAACTACAGTGGGGTCTACATGTCAGTGGCCCATGATGCCCAGTCAGCAGGGTTGACCCAGTCAACCCTGACTGTTGGCCCCATTGGGCCCACGGGCAGTGTCACCGGGGCGGACCCCGCCAGTGCCAACTCAGCGGAGTCGCCGGAGGAGCTCCAGCGAGCTCGCGCGCGGCGGCCGAACCACGGCGGGGGTCGGAATCGCGCTACGGTGCGTCATTTCGCGCGTTCCTGGTGGCGTTCGAAAGCTCGCAGCGTCGCGCGTCTTGTTGTGGTATTGGCCGGAGCTTGGATCGCCGGAAACGCTACCGGCGGCGAGGTTGGCGGCGACGCATTTTGGGCGTGCCTGGATGCGGGGTTTTGAGGCGTTTTTCGAGCGGTTACGCGTCTTAGCGATCTTCTGCGGACGTCCAAAACACGACGGACATGGCAAAAAGGGCGCGGGTGGCTCTGCGCTGGCAGTTCGCCATCGGCGGCGGCAACCGGAGCTGCGGTACTGCGGCGGCTCCGCTCGGGTTCTGAGAAGAGCAACAGAGGGCGAGGGAGCAAGTAGGAGCTCACAGGGAGGCTACATAAAGCCGGTGGAAGTTTAGGAGTAGCAGAGTTGGAAGCAGTCGACGGTGATCGCCGGAGATGCCGAAGACAGGGACGGCTCGATCCGCTGGCTCCGGTGCACCTCAGCTCTTGCCGTCGGTTGATTGAGGAAGAGGTGGTCGGCGGCGCACCACCCAGACACATCCGTCGGGTTCGGGAACGCCGGTGGCCGCGAGTACTACGGTGGCGTGGCGACGGTGGCGCTCGGCCGCGCTGACAGAGAAGGGAGAAGTGGCGTGGGAGCGAGGGAGAAGATGGAAGAATGGGCGAGAGTGACCAGGGGGTCCAGGGGGAGTGGACGGGGTTCAAGTTAGCAATTTTTTTAACCCGGGTAGAAGAGAGATCAGAGTCCCAGAGTATAGACGAGGAATAAAAGATCCTAATACCACCCAATTGGCGACGTGGGCCCGTAAGCCACACAGCCATGTTAGTAAAACAATTTTTGGACCTCTAGACTCAACTTCGGCCAAGGAGTTAGAAAGGGGGGGCTCCTACAGGCAGTCGGCTCTGATACCAACCTGTGACGCCCCCGGCTCAATCGTGCACTAATCATACACGCAAATGCACACGATCAAGCCTAAGGACTCACTTGAAGATATCACAACACAACTCTAAAACATAAACAAAATCATACAAGCATTTATTACAAGCCAGGGCCTCGAGGGCTCGAATACAAAGCTTGATGACAACAAGCATTAGCGGAAGCGTTAGATATCTGTGTACAGATATAAAACAGAAAACAGAGAAGCCTTTAGAAAGGCAGGACAAAAATAAAACACTACGATCGAAAGGCGCAGGCCTCCTGCCTGGGACCCTCCGTTCCTACTCCTGGACGTCGGCCAACTTGTAGAAGGATCCACCCTCGGGGAAGTAGTAGAAGTCGTCGGCGGGGCAGCTATCTCAGGGGCTCCATCAGCTGGTTGCATCAAATGAAAATGGGGGAAAAAGAAAGTAAAGCAACCGTGAGTACTCATCCGAAGTACTCAGCAAGCCAAGGATCTACACTACTTATGCAACATTATCAAAGGGAGGCTGTATATGTGGACAGGGTTGCAGAAATGCCAGAATAAAGGGGAAAAACCTAGTCCTAGCGAAGACTAGCATCTTCAAGCATCTTCGAGCGTCTTGCAGCATGTAGAGGTACAGAATAGCATAATGTAAGTAGTAGTAGAATCAGGTAACAGTCTCGCCCAGAGATCCTTCCTCGACTCCCTGCGAGAAAGCGATCCCAGAGCCACATATCCAGGTATCATCTCAAGTTCTAGCTGTATCGATCGGGATACAACTCCGAGTGTCCTTTACTGTAGGACCGGCTATCGATAGATGTTTTCTTCCCTGCAGGGGTGCACCAACTTACCCACCACGCTCGATTAACTCCGGCCGGACACACTTTCCTGGGTCATGCCCGGCCTTGACCAAACGATACACCGCAACCCTACCTACAGCTCAGCAGAGAGGTCCCCGCCGGTCTACCTCCTAAGTGCAAGGGGGTCTTGGGCCATCGCCCCTCGCCCTCCGGGTCGTTGTGTGCAGGGTGGATACCAGCACCGCCTCGAAAGGCCGATACGATCCGACCGTGCCACAATGCTGAACTGGACATCTGACAAAGCTTTCGGCTGATGTTATGATGTAGAACGCCCATACTATGCCCACGTGATGGTTAGTGCTATCAGGCCAGAGGCCTGCTCGGATCAAATATCCAAATCGTTAGGACTAGGGGCTTGCGGAAACGAGCAGAGACTCACGAAAGATGTGACCCCATCGCCCCATCTCGAGGACTTGCTGCAAGGGCTAAGAATGCCCGGCCGCGCCTCGTGGAATAACTCACGGGTATCTATCCATCATTCGCGGTTACCCCTCAGGGTCGACCAGCCTTTCCAAGCATCAGTGTCAACAGTAATGTAAGGCATCCGTGTGGTCACCATATCAAGGGGAATCCGAGGCATCACCCTCGTTGGACTCCCACCTGATGTAACATCTAGATGGACATAGGAGGCATCACCCTCGAGGTCCACACGTGGGGTGTTGCGCAGCTTTGTCAGTATCGGGGGTGATGTAGGAGGTATCACCCTCGCTTACCACGACCGATCAACTAACTTACAAGGTTATCATCAGAAGTGCTGACGAGGTATCACCCTCGGCACTCGATAGTAACCCAGTAGTGTCAAGCAACTAAGGGGAAAGTGAGGTGCGGTGCCGGGGTCTGGTCTTCGATCCCGTTGATCGGGTCTTCTGAGAATCCAGTAGGGCAGTCAGGACAAGTAGGGGTCTCTGATGGGTCTCTACCCAGTCTATTCTAAAAAGTTTAGGAAAATAGTAAGGTATCAACAGCAGGTTACAATAAACAGGCTATGCAGCAGAAATAGGTAAAACAGTAACAGTAGCAAATTCTAATGCAAGCAGGGGATATTAGAATGGGTGATATCGAGATGATCAAAGGGGGGGGGGGGCTTGCCTGGTTGCTTTGCAGATAAAAGTGGATCTTCTACGGTGAGGTAGTCATCCACCGGATCATCAGCGCTCTCACAGTCTATCGGGGAGAAGAGGGGGAGAAGAAACAATATAAATACATGACAACAATAACAATCACATAGCAAGGCACGGTAATACGCTGTGCAGGGGTGTCCTAGTGCTAGGCTAAGTGCTACGGACGAAGTGGGAATTTACCGGGAAAGTTTTCCCGGTTCCAGACGTCTGACAGACAGACGAACCGGAGGGAACGGTTCCATGTTCAGGTAGTTAGAGGCATGTGACAGATAAATGGAGAGCGTATTCGGATTCGTCTCGTCGTTCTGAGCAACTTTCATGTATAATTTTTTTTCATCCGGGTTACGGATAATTTCCTACGAATTTTGCAAGTTTTAACAATATTCTGAAAATACTAGATTTTATTATTAAATCGAAAACAGTGGCTGAATTGCTAGATGCACACGGTGCAGTGCACCCACTGGTGCACTAGGGGCTGACTGGTGGGGCCAGTGAGCTGAGTCAGCGCTGACTGAGCTCATCTTATCCAAAAGAACAGTGCAGGGGCCCCACTTGTCATTGACTTGACATTTTAACAGTGATTAATTTAAACCAGGGTTTAATTAGATGGGTGGGCCCCTGTGTCAGTGACTGTTTAGTGATTATATTAGTTAACAGACTGATTAGCAGTTTAATTAGTTTAGAATTTAACTAAACTACACTGGGGTCCACATGTCAGTGGCCCATGATGCCCAGTCAGCAGGGTTGACCCAGTCAACCCTGACTGGTGGCCCCATTGGGCCCACGGGCAGTGTCACCGGGGCGGGCCCCGCCATTGCCAACTCAGCGGAGTCGCCGGAGGAGCTCCGGCGAGCTCGCGCGCGGCGGCCGAACCACGGCGGGGGTCGGAATCGCGCTACGGTGCGTCATTTCGCGCGTTCCTGGTGGCGTTCGAAAGCTCGCAGCGTCGCGCGTCTTGTTGTGGTACTGGCCGGAGCTGGGATCGCCGGAAACACTGCCGGCGGCGAGGTTGGCGGCGACGCATTTCGGGCGTGCCCGGACGCGGGGTTTTGAGGCGTTTTTCGAGCGGTTACGCGTCTTAGCGATCTTCTGCGGACGTCCGAAACACGATGGACATGGCAAAAAGGGCGCGGGTGGCTCTGCGCTGGCAGTTCGCCGTCGGCGGTGGCAACCGGAGCTGCGGTACTGTGGCGGCTCCGCTCGGGTTCTGAGAAGAGCAACAGAGGGCGGGGCAGGAAGTAGGAGCTCACCGGGAGGCTACGTAAAGCCGGTGGAAGTTTAGGAGCAGCAGAGTTGGAAGCAGTCGACGGTGATCGCCGGAGATGTCGAAGACAGGGACGGCTCGATCCGCTGGCTCCGGTGCACCTCAGCTCTTGCCGTCGGTTGATTGAGGAAGAGCTGGTCGGCGGCGCACCACCCAGACACATCCGTCAGGTTCGGGAACGCCGGTGGCCGCGAGTACTACGGTGGCGTGGCGACGGTGGCGCTCGGCCGCGCTGACAGAGAAGGGAGAAGTGGCGTGGGAGCGAGGGAGAAGATGGAAGAATGGGGGAGAGTGACCAGGGGGTCCAGGGGGAGTGGACGGGGCTCGCCCTTATCCCCTCCAGCCTCCTGCCTAGTCGCGGTGGCGAGCAGCGAGCGGTGCGGCGAGCGCGGCCATGGAGATGGCGACACGGAGGAGGGAGTGGGTGGAGATGGGCTGGGCCGGCTCGGGCTGCAGGTGAGCGCCAGGTAAGCCTCTCCCTTTTCTGTTTTTTTTTTCTGTTTTCTCATTTATCCATTTAAACAGAGACAGAAAAAGAATACTTGAGGCCACCAAAAGAGTTGAGAAAAATGTGGAGTTTGGCCCATTAATTACTTTACATTATTAGGCATTGCCACAAATTTTTTGGGAGCAAGATGAGTCCAAATGGATTTTTCATATTTGAAATAGCATTATAAAATGCTGGAATAGCACTGAATAAATTGCTACTGTCCATTTTAGCAAATAACAGAGGTTGTTGTCCTTAACAATTAATTGCTATGGATTATTTGTTAAGTGATGAACATTTTTGCAACAACTTTGGTGCAACTTCATTTTGCACTTGTGATATGAATTAGAATTAGAATTTGTCTTTGACTTTGGACAAGTGGCAGAATGGCATGATGATGATGACTTGGCAATGTCAGAGGGTGATCACTGTAGGATGATGCTGGGGATGTTACATCTCTCTCCCTCGCGCTGTCGTCCTCCCCCTGGTCGAGCGCGCGCGCGGCGGCGCGGCGCCGACACATCAATGCCGCCAACACTACAGTGAGGCGAGGAGGATAAGAGCGAGGCCCGTTCGTTCCCCCTGGCTCCCTCTGTCACTTCCCCGTCCTCTCCCTCGCTCGCCTCGCCTCTCTTCCCCTCCAGATCCGCGTCGTCCGAGCGCCGCCGTCGCCACGCAACGCCACTGCCGTGGCCAGCGGTCTCCCCGCGTCGCCTGATGTTGCCTAGGAGAGGCGCCGTGGACGGCCACGTCCACTGGAGCAACTGGACGGAGCTGAGGAGCACGGCATCGCCCCGAACGCGTCGTCTTCTTCCCTGGCCACCGGAGATCTCTCTCCCGGCCGGCGACGCCTCTGCTGCTCCAAAGCTGTCACCGGGCCACCGTGCGCCTCCGCTGTGAGCTACTCCTCCCTCCTCATCTCTCTGTTGCTCCGCACGCATGCGCTAGCCGCTTCTCCACGTGAACCCGAACCCGCCGCCGCATGAGCTCGTCGCCGGCCACGTTCCGATGACTAAATGCCCGCGCAGACTTGCCCATCAAGTTCACGCGCACGTGTAGATCGACAACGTCACTTTAGCCTGAGCTACCGCGCGTCGTATCGCCGTGCTCCCTGTCACCCGAGCTCCGGCGCCGCTCCGATCATCGCCGCCACCGCTGTAGACCACCCCGGCCCGCGATACCGCCACCGATGGATGCGGCTCGGTCTCCTTTTTCGAACGCGCTGAGCCCCGATCCATTTGGCCGTCGGAGCATGTTTTCCGGCGGGTTTCCGAACGCGCTGCCGCATTTGGCATCACCGGCGGCGAGACGCCGGCCACCGCTGACGTGGCGTAGGTGGGGCCCACCCTGGGTCACCGACCGTGGGCCCTGGGACCCCAGTTGACTGAGTTGACTCAGTCAACTCTGCTCATGCGGGCCCCACCGCTTATTAGTTTAAATAAAACAATTTAATAATTAAAACTAATTAGTTAGACTAATCTCTCACTGACAGATGGGGCCCACTCCCTAATTAACCCTGCTAATTAGATTAATCCACTGTTAGACTAAACAGAGACTGACATGTGGGTCCCACTGGACCCACATGTCAGGTTTGACCTGGCCAGCCGGTCAGTTGACCTGCTGACGTCGTCATGACGTTCTGCTGATGTCATATTTCAATTTCTGTTAAAATAAATAAATTCCAGAAAATCATTTAAACTTCGAAAATTAATAACTTTTAAACCGTAGCTCAGATCGAAAAAGTTAAAACATGAAAGTTGCTCAGAACGACGAGACAAGTCTAATCGTGCCATTTGTTTTCCTGTCGGAACCTCCTACGTAGAAGAACTAGTAACTCTGAGCTCGATTCTGGTAGATGAATAGTGCACACACACCGGTTAATAAATCCCAGAATAATTCTAAAAATAACTAAAATGACTTAGAGGCATATTTAGGCAACCCTGCACTGCATCATAGCATCGCACGCACTGTGTTGCATCTGTTTGCATTATATTTACTTGTTTCTTCCCCCCTCTTCTCTTTCGGTAGACCCCGACGTTGCCGTAGCTCCTGAGGCAGACGCCACTCCGGAGTACGACTACGTCCCCGACGATCAGGCCCTTGCCGTCGAGCAGACAGGCAAGCACCCCCATTTTGAGCATTTCGATATCGCCCACTCTCTTCTCTCTTATGCTTGCATTAGAAGTTACTGCTGCTACTGTTGTCCTATATCTGCTGCATAGCCTATTTTATTATAGCCTACTTTTGATACCTGCCTGTTCTCCTGAACTGTTTAGTATAGGATGGGTAGAGCCTTATTAGAGACCCACTTGTCCCGACTGCCCCGCTGGACTCTCAGAAGACCCGAGCAACGGGATCGAAGATCATACCCTGGCACCGCACGTCACTTCCCCCTTAAATTGCTCGACACTACTGGGTTACTATCAAGTGCCGAGGGTGATACCTCGACAACACTTCTCATGATAACCTTGTAGGTTAGTTAATCGGTCGTGGTAAGCGAGGGTGATTCCTCCTACACCACCCCCGATAACGACATCGTCGTGCAACTGTTCAAGTGTGGACCTCGAGGGTGATACCTCCTTCGTTCACCTTGACGAGAACATCAGGTGGGACTCCATCGAGGGTGATTCCTTAGGGTTCCCTTGGTGTTAGACACACGGTTACTGTTGTTACTGTGACTTACACTGAAACATGATACTAAAGACGGGTCGGCCCTGAGGGGTACCCGCGCGAGCATGAATGCGAAGTGATGTGGAGTCGGGTTGACCTGAGAGGTGCCCGCGAGATAACTACGAGGCGTGGCCGGGCATTCTTAGCCCTTGCCGCAAGTCCTCGAGACGGGGCGACGGGGTCACATCGATCGTGAGTCTCTGCTCATTTCCGCGCGCTCCTAAACCACTAAACGGTTTGGATATTTGATCCGAGGGGCCTTTGGCCTGATAGCACCAACCATCACGTGCGCATAGTATGGGCGTTCTGCGTCGTATACTTCAGCCGGAGCTTAATGGACGTCAGTGACTGAGCGGCGCGCGCCGAGTTGGACTGGTTACGCAACTGCGCTTGTATTAAGGGGTTGCTAGGTCTGCTTCCGGCCGCCCACGCAACGCGCAGGAGTTCCCGGGGCGAAGGCCCAAGACCCCTGGGGGCATAGGTTTAGTCCGGCGTGCTGACCTCTCTGTTAAGTATTTGGTCGGGTTGCGGCGTGTTGCTTAGCCGAGGCCGGGCATGACCCAGAAAAGTGTGTCCGGCCGGAGTTAAGTGAGCGTGGTGGGTAAGTTGGTGCACCCCTGCAGGGAAGAAACTTCTATCGATAGCCTGTCCTACGGTAACGGACACTCGGAGTTGTATCCCGATCGGTACAACTAGAACTTGAGATGAGAACTGGATAGTACGGCTCTGGGATTGCTTTCTCGCAGGGAGTCGAGGAAGAATCTCTGGCCGAGGTTGATGACATTACTGCTATACTTTACATTATGTTATTCTGCTCTCTTCTAATGCTGCAAGAGTGTTGAAGAAGCTGAAGATGCTAGTCTTCGATAGGACTAGGCTTTCCCCCTCTATTCCGGCATTTCTGCAGCCCAGTCCACTAAAACAGCCCTCCTTTGAAAATGTTGCATATGTAGTATAGATCCTTGCTTGCTGAGTACTTCGGATGAGTACTCACGTTTGCTTTACTTTCTTTTTCCCCATATCCCTTTTGATGCCACCAGACGTCGGAGTCCCTGACCCAGACGCCCCCGTCGACGACCACTACTACTACCAGCCCGGAGAGTACTACTACTACGAGGAGCCGTCTGACGACCAGGAGTAGGATCGGAGGGTCCAGGGCAGGAGGCCCACGCCTTTTCGATCGTAGTATTTTATTTTACCCCGCCTCTGTGAAGGTTTATCTCTCTTTCTGTAATATATCTGTACCCAGATATCTGATGCTTCCGCTGACACTTGTATGCCATCGAGCTACGTATTCGAGCCCTCGAGGCCCTGGCTTGTAATATAAAGCTTGTATGAATGTATTTATGTTTTAGAGTTGTGTTGTGATATCTTCAAGTGAGTCCTTAGGCTTAATTGTATGCATTTGCGTGTATGGTTAGTGCACGATTAAGCCGGGGTCGTCACACACGCACTCATAGTCGGTTCACGTAATCAAATTTGAGTGCCACAAATTCATTATTTAGGTTTTGCTCGCTAACAGAATGGAACCATGGTTGGAAGAAATGGCACAAGATAGACTATACATTATTTGGTAATGGGACCGGAGAGAGGTTAAGACTGGGAATCTTTGGTAGACCCATAGAGTTTTTGCTCCAACCACAGATGTTATTTCATTTCTGTTGGGAAACGTTGCATGGAAAACAAAAATTTTCTACGCACAATGATCTATCCATGGAGATGCATAGCAACGAGGGGGAGAGCGTGTCTACGTATCCTCGTAGACCGTAAGCGGAAGCGTTTCACAACGCGGTTGATGTAGTTGAACTTCTTCACGCTTCAACCGATCATGTACCGAACGCACCGCACCTCCGCGTTCTGCACACGTTCAGCTCGGTGACGTCCTCGCCTTCTTGATCCAGCAAGACGGGCGAAGTAGTAGATGAGTTCCGTCAGCACGACGGCGTGGTGACGGTGATGGTGAAATGATCTCCGCAGGGCTTCGCCTAAGCACCACGAAAATATGACCGAGGGAGTAAACGGTGGACGGGGGCGCCGCACACGGCTAAGACAATCTTGTGTCCCTTTGGGGCGCCCCCTCTCCTCTATTTATATATGTGTAGGGGCTTGGAGTAGAAGGAATAGTGCCACGTGAACAGTAACCATGAATAGTACACACGTGGACTTGGACTCCAAAGTCCAATCCTATTCCTACTAGGACTCTCCCTTTTTTCCTTCCCTAGCTGCGTGGGCTTTTGAGGACTTGGTGCGCCTGGCCCAATAAGGCCAGGGCGCCTCCCCTTAGCCCATGCCAGCCCTTGGGACGTGGTGGATCCACTTGTGGACTTCCGGACCCCTCCGGAATCCTCCGGAACCTTCCCGGTACAATACCGAAAAAAAAACTGCACATTTTTCCGGAACCCAAAATATGACTTCCCATGTATAAATCTTTACCTCTCGACCATTCCGAGACTCCTCGTGAGGTCCGGGATCTCATCCGGGACTCCGAACAACATTCGGTTACCAATTCACATAACTCATATAACACTATATCGTCAACGAACGTTAAGCGTGCGGACCCTACGGGTTCGAGAACTATGTAGACATGACCGAGACACCTCTCCGGTCAATAACCAATAGCGGAACCTGGATGCCCATATTGGCTCCCACATATTCTACGAAGATCTTTATCGGTCGAACCGTTATGACAACATACGTAATTCCCTTTGTCCATCGGTATGTTACTTGCCCGAGATTTGATCGTCGGTATCTTCATACCTAGTTCAATCTCGTTACCGGCAAGTCTCTTTACTCGTTCCGTAATACATCACCTCGTGACTAACTCCTTAGTCGTTTGCTTGCAAGCTTATGATGTGTATTACCGAGAGGGCCCAGAGATACCTCTCCGATACTCGGAGTGACAAATCCTAATCTTGATCTATGCCAACTCAACAAACACCTTCGGAGATACCTGTAGAGCATCTTTATAAACACCCAGTTATGTTGTGACGTTTGATAGCACACAAGGCATTCCTCCGGTATCCGGGAGTTGCATAATCTCATAGTCGAAGGAATATGTATTTGACATGAAGAAAGCAATAGCAATAAAACTGAACGATCATTATGATAAGCTAACGGATGGGTCTTGTCCATCACATCATTCTCCTAATGATGTGATCCCGTTATCAAATGACAACTCATGTCCATGGTTAGGAAACCTTAACCATCTTTGATCAATGAGCTAGTCAAGTAGAGGCTCACTAGGGACATGGTGTTTGTTTATGTATTCACACATGTATTTAGGTTTCCGATCAATACAATTCTAGCATGAATAATAAACTTTTATCATGAATAAGGAAATATAAAATAACAACTTTATTATTGCCTCTAGGGCATATTTCCTTCAATTTCCACCTCGTGATAGGAGCCATGTCAAACACATTGTCGCAAAATACTGCAAAACACCACAAAGAATTGCAAAGTATCATGTTTGGTAAAAAAATCCCTACAATGCTATTCATTTAAAATGGATGGCATCCTGGAGTAGAGCAGTGGCCCCATGGAGTTTAAAAAATTACTCTAATGATGACTTAAGAGAGAAAATCAGAAAAGGTAAATATTCAAAAAAAAGGTAAAGAGAAACAAGAAAAAAGAGTATGCCTAGGTCCAATTTTAATGAGGAGCTACAATTTACTACCAAAAGGACACATGACAATGGATATGGTATGGTGCGGGTACAATAATCCAATATCCATATCCACTACTTGCATGGGTTGGGGGAGTGAGCCTAGCTCAACTGGTTGGGGGAGTGGATGTACAAACCCAACACCTGGGTTCAAATCCTCACGGAGGCGAATTTCGGATCCTATTTATTCTTGGTGCGTAACCGAGATTAAAAATCCTAGTACTCATACTTAAAAGGCTGTATGCATCCCTAGTTGGTGCAGAGGCCGGGGAAGTGAAATTCTCCGCCAATTTTAGACCTTTTGACCCTCGCGACCCTCTCGCGTCGCCCCCCTCGCGGGCGACACGAGAGGCGACTACCGCCAGCGACCCCCTCGACCTCCCGCCTCCCCCTCCGTCGCCGCCTGGGGTTGGCGTCGGGCTAAGCCCGTGCGTTGGCCGGCTGTGGCAGAGGGTTGTTCCTCCTTCTCTCGGATCTGTGGCGAGGGGGCTAGACCGTGGGGGGCGGCCTCTCCCTCGATCCACGGCGACGCGACGGCTTCCGGCGGCGGTGCTTGGCGGCACGGGTGGAGTTCGGATGCGCGTAGCATGGAGATCGGGTGGGCCTGGCCTGAGGATGGAGGTGGGGTTGGGCGTGGCCGGTGGCGGCGGTGGCGTCCAGCCCGGATCCGGTCTTGGCGGTGGCGACGGCGATGACTGGCCCGGATCCGGCCATGGTGGTGGCGGCATCCCTTCCGCCGGGGACGACGGGCCAGGAGGTGGGTCCTTGTGGCGGCACCGGTGGCAGTGGATCTTGGGATCCCGTGTCCGGGCTCGTCGCAGGATGCGCGTGGCAGTCGGAGCTTCCTCCGGCGTCGACGACACTTGATGCGGGATCGTGGCGGCGGTTGCCGTTATATGGGCGATGACAGCTGCTGGCGCAATGGTGGGTGCTCCCTGTAGCGCATGCAATCGGGGCGGCGGCCCTTCTTCATCAACGGCGGCGGACTCCGGGGTCATGTGTGCGACTTGGAGTCCGGATCTCGAGATGGTGACGGCCTTCTGAGGCTGGTGGCGGTATGGGACATCCCTTCCATCAACAGACCGGGTTTGATGTGGCTCGACAGGTGACACATGAGCCTCTCTCGGAGTTGTCGGGCGGTGCCTGTCGTCGGCAGGTGAAGTCACCGGTGGATGTGCTATCGGCGGATGCTACGCACGACGTCTTATACGGAGACGTCAAGTCATGCCTGCTATCGGAAGGTGATGCACGGCGGCTCTGGCGGAGTTGTCAAGTTTAGCCTGTTGTTGTTGGATCGAAGGTGGTGCGACAGTAGCGGGAGGCAGGCAGTATGGGACGTCTTTGTCTTCCGTTGTCTCCTCCAGAGGTATCCAGCTATCGAGGTGTCGGTAGACGGATAAAGGCGGATGGTACAAACAACTTCAACGACGAGCTTATGCACTCTGGTGGAAACACAAGATCTCTGATCAGGCTATGTCATCGCGCGCATGCGTCGTGTCCTTGCTGAAGGTGGTGGATTGAAGCTTTGCTTTGGGGATGAGAATCCGAAGTTAAACCTTGTGGTGGACTCGCCATCATCGGCGCACGTGCGGCGATTCCTTCTTGAAGACGTAGCCTAGGAGTTGTGTATTTTTCGTGTATGTTGTGTCTTGTATCATATGGTTAGTGGTTATCTGGGGGAGTTACTGTCGCGAGGTATATGGCCTCAGGGTTTGTTTTTCGCTTTTTTTTCCGGGTCGATGGTGTTCGGCTGCTGTATTTTGCTCTATTAGATAATATATGGCTGCATGCATCGTCCTGATGCAGAGGCCGGGGGTTATCCTCCTTTTCAAAAAAAAAAACTACTTGCATGGGCATACAATCCTACTCCTGCCCTAGCCATCGAGCACAAACCATGCTCATGCCCATCCCCAATTGGTATCCATGCCCGATGGGTATTCATCGGGCACATCAACACATCATTGTAGGGAATGGTGTAATTGCTAGGTCCATATGTGGTGGAGGAACCACAACAAGTTCCTAGGGTTGGTGAAACGATGATTGAGAGGAGGACGGTGGCGGGGGTATTGCTGGGGTAGTGCGAGTAGAACATGGAGAATGACTGCGGTATGACTGTCTAGTACTTCATAGTTATACAAATAATAACTTAGTTCTATGCCCTACCATGACTAGTCGGGTAGGGTTTGGGCATAACCAAAAGTGTCCATGCCCTACCATGACTAGTCAAGTAGGGTTTGGGCATGCCCATGGGCGCTCATACTCTACCTATGTGGATAGAGTACTCATGCGTAAAATTGTCATCCTTCACACACCTCGCTTTAACTATGAGGCTCAACTCAAATTTCTTTAATAGCATAGCACTTATGCATGGATTTGGGTAATCACCTTTTTGTCGGTCCACCAAATTACTCTAATTAAGTACTCTATAATGTATTAAATATTGTATTAGTTTTAGAAAATATATGTAGGGAAAATATATGCACTCCCTCCGTTCCATAATTCTTGTCGTGGTTTTAGTTCAATTCATGTAATTATTTTGCCTTTTCAAGGCAATAAAACACTTTATGATATAGGAGTATTGTTTAACTACTCCCTCAGTTCACTATTATAAGATTCTTTCCGATTCGGATGTTATAGACGTATTTTAGCGTGTTTGCTCCCTCATTTCAGTTCATATGTAGTTCATATTGAAATAGCCAAAATATCTTATATTTGTGAACAGAGGGAGTACCACATTTTACCCTTTCAGGCAAAAGAACTGACAAATCCTGGCAAATTCTGCCCCATCCAAACAAGTCCTAGCAACAATATCTGAAATTTGCATATGCTGACAGCGGTTATATCCATTTCAGTCAACAACACGCACAGATCGCTGTAGGCAGATTCAGCAAACCTGTAGTAAGTACGCAGCCCTCCCAGATCGCACAAAAGTTTGATGTAAACCTCTGTACCAGCAAAAAAAGCACATACCAAATTGATTCCCTGTACAAACAGATATTACGCTACACATTACATTACGTTACAGGAAAACATAAACAGATTACCTCTGCAGCAGAAAAGCATACGTCCTACCAAAACCAAGCAAATCAAAATAGCCAATTATCTACATCCTCCCGGTCCCACATCACAAGCAGCGTTTAGATGTGCAACGCGCTCATGTCCAGCTCCCCGCTCTCAAGAACCTCCCTAACCTTCTTGTCACACTCATCTTCTTCGTCACTCTGTTCTGGTACACTGACCTTCGCATTCTTTTCCTCCTCATCCGATAACTCGTCCGCGTAGCCATAGCCTGATGTGTTTGATCTTGGCTTCTTCCTTGCGTCTTGCACAATCGCCATGATCTCTTGGGTTGTTTGCTTCGAGAAGGAAGGCACGCTGCTGCTCCTCCTGTAGTAGGCTGCCTGCGCTTCCTCTGTGAGCTCCCGCGGCAAGTTCTTCGAGAACCATGGGTGGCTCTTTATCTCCTTCATTGTGATTCTCTATAGAAGATACAAAAATGTCACATCAAAGTGGATTCACTTATGGACACGTCGATCTTGCAATCTGGAGAGTTGAGACCAGTACCTTCGTTGGATTGCTCACAAAGATAAGAGAAATGAGCTGTCTGCAATCAGCAGATATGAGAATATTGTCTGGGATGTTATAGTCGACTGCTGCTATTCGCTGCAAACAATGATAAGCGACCAGTATTTGTGATTGTAAATTTTGGGTGGCGAAAGAACTTCTATAGGACTAGGCTATCACCTGAATGATCTTCTTAATATTCTTGGGGTCATCCGGGTCTTCAAATGGGTAGGCTCCCACAAGCATGACATAGAGAGTCACCCCACAGGACCATACATCTGCCATCTGCACTACCAAAATACACTTGTCAGCATTCAGTTACACCCTGTACTACTAAATATGTTTATCGATTGAATGGCCTTCACCAACTTCCCTCTTCTTATTCTAAAGCCATTTATGGAACTATGAATCAAGAGATCGTTGTACAGTACAACAGATTAATATGGCGGGGCCTCTTTCTCATTTGGCAATGTGTAAAACAAAACAATCTAAGAGAAGTCAGCAATAAACTGATTTTGGTCAACAAAGATAGGATCTACAGAACAATGATGAAAGAATAGTATCATTTTTTTTTGAAACGAAGGTAAATGATTTGCCTCATATATTAAATAACAGGAGAATAGAGTTTGTTTGTGTTACAACATCATTTCTTCAGAAACAAAGCGAGTGAAGTATGAACTCCAGTTTATCACAATTCACATCTTGAGCCTCTTTTCTGTACGAAAATCAGGCCATGCACTACTAAACCGATGGAGGGTGTTGGATAAAAATTCAAACAATCCATTAAATTTTGCAGAACTCGCAAGAACTTAGCAAGATAATTCCTAGTTTCTCTTGATAATAAATATTGCAGATATTGTATGATTTCTCAGCAGTAGCTACTAAGAGGGTGTTCAATCAAATAACTATATGTGCAGCTATGTTCATCAATGAAAATCAATAATGTTGATGAATACACATTCTTTGCAAAGGGAATACCAATTGGCCAAACTAATTCTGCTCTCAAAAGGGGTGCCAAAGTCTGAATAAAAGTGGCAAAACAGGGTGATTTTTTTCACAATTGTATGAAATGGTGAAAATAGTTTTCCTGAACAGGGCGATTACTTGCCAATTTTACTTTCCCCAAAACCGGCATTTTCCATGAGCCAAGTGCCTTCCTCACATGATATTAATGTTGAATCGAATTCTCCATAATCAAGACACAAAACTGTGGGCGATCAGATTCAACTTCCTTCAAAATCTCGAAACTGTAAACGCAAGCACATCCTTTACCATATCCTATCGCAGTCTTGTGCAATTTTTTATGTAGAACATCCCAGCATTGTCACCTAAAAGAGTTTGGTAAAACTTCTACTCCTAAATTATGGTGCTCAACCAAACAACACTTCAGGTTTGCTTTGCGTGGCAACTCATTCTTTAAGTAATGAATGCAGTATGTCAACATCATGTATTTATGTGCATGTCATCGTGAAAGGAAGAGCCTTAAGTGGCGTGCTCTTACCAGATGTGCTTACAAAGGTCAGAAACATAAAACGCATGTCATATATAAATAAGAGATTCTTTTAGGTTACCTTCCCATCATATTCCTGGCGACGAAGAACTTCCGGTGCAATGTATGCTGGCGTCCCCACTGCAGATTTGGGCCTTGAATGCAGTACTGAAGACTGTTACAAAATGGCGAAGAGTTCATTTTTTGGCAGCAAACAGCAAATAGTTATTCTTATGCAAACTTACAGAAACATGACAGGATTTACAAGGCGTGGACCACCCACTCTATGAGAATTGACAACCAACCTTGGAGTACCCAAAATCGCATATCTTGAGCCGGGGAGCCGGGCTACCATCCAGGAGAACATTCTCCAGCTTCAAATCTCTATGGCATATTTGCTGGCAAGCAGTAAAGTGATTGCAACATTTAGCATATTTTCAGGCCCCACTCACATTTATTTGAAAAATCACGCTGGCACTTTCTACTCAGGGAATGATGTGAACTGTAACTTGCTTGATGTCCAGCTAATATAAGAGAGTAATTTATTGCTTCTGCATACCATGTGATGGCAGTAGCTTACGCCGCAGATCAGCTGCTGGAAGAAATATCTGGCCTGCAGTAAATAAGCAGAGAAAAGAAAAAACACAAAACAGTAAATTGACTCTGGATTTCGTACTTCTGCCGGGGAAAGAAGATCAAGGCGAGGGTTACAAATTGTGACCTCGTCCTCGCTAAACCGGCCACGATCGACGATTCGATCAAAGAGCTCGCCACCCGCCGCATACTCCATCACGATCGCAAGATGTGTCGGTGTTAGGATCACCTGTTGAAAAATTTCCAATGTAAGCACCCGCGATTCTCACTTTGAAATGGAAAACGCCTTGGTGCCAAATATGAGCAGTAAAACTTCAAGCTCGGAAATTTCCTAATCAGTTACATATCCACGCGCCCGTCCAAACTCTAACAAAGCGTATAAAAACACATTCACTACACGTCACCGGAGGAGGAAATGTTTCCCTACAGAGCAGCCAATTAAACCCAAGAGGACAAACACATTGAATAAGCGATTTTTACAGCTGGTCGCTCCGTTTCCGGATGAGAAGACGCACCTCTATGAACTGGATGATGTTGGGGTGCCGGAGCGAGCGGTGGTTGACGATCTCCCGGTACACATTCTCGTCAATCTGCGCCCAGCCATCAGAAATTCAGACCCAATTACAACGCACAGAACGAACCACGGAACGGAGAGCAACACAAATCAACAGATGAATTGATTTAAGGAGCGGAGGAGCCCCGACCCGGTGGCCGCGCTCGATGAGCTTGACGGCGACGAACCCGTCGTTCTCGCGGTGGCGCATCAGCCGGGCCACCCCGAAGTTTCCCGACCCGATGTCCCGCACCTCCTCGTACTTGTCCATCCCGGTGAGGGGCGCGGCCGTCGCCGTCGCCGTCGCCGCTGCCGCGGAGAGGCGAGGAGGGGCGGGGGACGGCGGGGCAGCTCGACGAATCGACCGACGGGTACAGGTGGCGGTGTGGTCTGTGGCGCGGGCGTCGCTTTCCGGCCTGGCGCTCTGTGCGTCTCGTGCGCTCGCCGGGTATATATAGACGCGCGTCGTGTGCGCGTCCGACTGTACCCGAGATTCCGAGGCTGGCTGTGACTGTATCCGTACCGTATTCCTTTCAAGGTTTTTAGTTTGTGTTTCAACAATCCTTTTCCTGCTCCAGCTACACAAAAGGCTTCAACATTAGACTGCAGATGGTTCGAGAACATGGTCTAATGTTATCCCGGCTTAGTAGTCTTTATTTTTAAAGACTTGCTAATCCTAATTTGCGTGAAACTAATTTTTGGATCAGTCGATTCCTCCATGCATGCGCAATGCCCGAACCCAAGCGTGTGAGGACGTGGCGTCGCACGCGGAGGGGATGCGGAGGTTTGACATGTGGGGGGGGGGGGGGTCTGCTTGCCGACCTCGGAGAAGAGGGCCTTAGAGGGATGGCCGGAGCGGCGATAGCATGGCGGAGGGGGCGGCTCAGGCAAGGCGGAGCGACGCACGACAACACCACTGCGGGAGGCGGTGGCAGGCGGTTCGAACTAGGTTGTAGGGTGGTGGGAGGAAGAAGATGAACGGTGTGGCAAAAAAATCAACTCATTTGAATCTTTATTAGGCAACTGATGTTTAGGCGACCTATTCGAAGTGCTGTGGTTTTAACTGAATAGATAATAAAAAAGTAGAAGGCACTACTCTATTTAGAAATACAACGATCATATAATTTTCTAAAGTACATATAATAATAGTATTTCCCTCACTGACTTTGAAACGCAAATTGTTTCTTCAAATAATCAAATATTTTTGTGAGTCTATTTCCAACCCCAAAACTATGGTTATTGGTTCGATGACTTGAACATTGGAACAGTGCAATTGTCTGTATCAAACCCTCAACTTTTCAAAACCCGTTTAAATTGGACCCTCATCGAATTGTAGCTTTGCATTAAGCGTTTCAAATTCTGCCAGAGAAAATCATAGATGTAGAACTCAAGTTATTATAATATAACAAAATGAGTATAAGTGCAATGTGTGCAGCAATGATCAGATTTAAATAATTTATTTTTTATTTCATTATTTTTCTAATCCAGTTTGACAAAAGGTTAAACAATAGATGTGGATAGCTCGACAATATAATATAAAGTTATTCTGGATTAGTCCATATTCTTTCATTTAAAGAGTTGTTGCAATTACCTAAAAAATCAATAAAATGTAGAATTTACAAATAGCTCTATCACAAATTTTTCTAAAATATGATGGTGAATCTCCTTCTTGGCTTTGAAACACACCAAGAATTGACCCCTGAACTACCTTTGCCCGCCTTTTCTTGTAGAATCCATTCCCCCTCTTTTATATATCATTTCTTCAACCAAATATTTTTCTAATAAACAACTTCTTTTTCAATCCCAAAACCGTGCTCCATGGTCCGATGACTTGAACCTTGAACTATGCAACTGCCTATATCCAATTTGCAACTTTTGAAAATCATTTAAATTGGACCCTAACCCCGTATAGATAATTGATTTGCATTTGGGTGTTCTAAATAATGTGAAAAATCACATATGCAAGTACTCAAGATATTTAATCTTCAACATTTAATTAAAATACAAATATGCACATCCATGAACAAATTTCTCTTTTTTTTCTATACAACAACAACAACGCCTTTAGTCCCAAACAAGCTGGGTAGGCTAGAGGTGAAACCCATAAGATTTTTCTTTTTTTCTGTAATGGATATAATTAATTTATTGTTTTCTGCATGAATTCCTACTTCTCAATTTTGTGGATTCCTTATGTTTATGTTTTTCCTAAACATTTACTTTTCAGAAGAACTCCAAAAAAATATTTAAAATTCTAGGGTGGAAACCCACCCTAAACAGACATACTAGTGCCCCTTTGGTACACATTATTTCTGAAACAACAAAAATCGGAAAAGAATGCAGGATGTAGGCCTATTTGATTCGGGGAGTTCTCAAAATGCAAGACATGTCCTATAAAAAATCCTTTAGGGTTAGAATACCGCATAAATTTGGATCAAAGAGTGTTTGATACCACATGAAAAACAAAGGAATTGAACAAAGAGATTTGAGTGAATGAAAATCCCCCCCCCCCCCCCCAAGTTGTGTCCAAAGCAACCCTTAGAAAGTTTTTCTAAGGATTACATTCATGTGAATCAACAACCTGTTGGGGAACGTTGCATGGAAAACAAAAAAAAATTCTATGCACACGCAAGATCTATCCATGGAGAAGCATAGCTACGAGAGGGGGAGAGCATCTATATACCCTTGTAGATCGTGAAGCGGAAGCGTTTATCAATGCGGTTGATGTAGTCATACACCTTCACGATCCGTCCCGATCAAGTACCAAACGTACGGCACCTCCGCGTTCAGCACATGTTCAGCTCGATGACGTCCTCGCCTTCTCGATCCAGCAAGAGAGGCGAAGTAGTAGATGAGTTCCGGTAGCACGACGGTGTGGTGACGGTGGTGGTGAAACTTCTCCGCAGGGCTTCGCCAAGCACAACGGACGTGGACGGAGGAGGAACTAGAACTAAAGGGAGAGGGGGCGCCGCACATGGCTTGGGGATCGTGGTCTGTGTTGCCCCTCTCCTTCCTCACATATATATAGGTGGAGGTGGGGGGGAGGCTGCCCTAGGCGCACCCCAATGGGGCCGACAGCCACCCTAGGGCGCCTGCCCTAGGCGCGCCTCCTTCTTCCTTCTTTTCGCGTGGGGGGGGGGGAAGGAAAGTGGGCTGCTTACCTTATGGCGCCTCTCATTCCTTCTCCCTTTTGTGGAGAAAGGCAGAAGGGGGCTGCCCCTCCTCTTTCCTTCCCCTAGGGCCGGCGGCCAGGATGGGGCGCGCCTGCCCCCTTGTGGGCTGGTGTGCTCCCTCCCCTTGGCCCGTTTAGGCCCAATAACTCCCGTGGCCTTCCCGGAACCCCTTCCGATGATCCGATAAGTACCCGGTGCATTCCGAAACCTTTTCGGAGACCAAATACTATCATCCTATATATCAATCTTTACCTCCGGACCATTCCAGAGCTCCTCGTCATGTCCGTGATCTCATCCGGGACTCCAAACAACATTCGGTCACCAACTCTCATATAATACTATATCGTCAACGAACGTTAAGCGTGCGGACCCTACGGGTTCGAGAATGGTGTAGTCATGACCGAGACGCTTCTCCGGTCAATAACCAATAGCGCGACCTGGATGCCCATATTGGTCCCTACATATTCTACGAAGATCTTTATCGGTTGAACCTTTATGACAATATACGTAGTTCCCTTTGTCTGTCGGTATGTTACTTGCCCGAGATTCGATCGTCGGTATCTCCATACCTAGTTCAATCTCGTTACCGGCAAGTCTCTTTACTCGTTCCATAATACATCATCTCGTAACTAACTCCTTAGTCACTTTGCTTGCAAGATTCTTGTGATGCTGTATTACCGAGAGGGCCCAGAGATACCTCTCCGTCATACGGAGTGACAAATCCCAATCTGATTCACGCCAACTCAACAGACACCTTCGGAGATACCTGTAGAGCATCTTTATGATCACCCAGTTACGTTGTGACGTTTGATAGTACACAAGGTATTCCTCCGGTATCCAGGAATTGCATGATCTCATGGTCGAAGGAATATGTATTTGACATTAAGAAAGCAGTAGCAAAAACTGAACGATCATATGCTATGCTAACGAATGAGTCTTGTCCATCACATCATTCTCCTAATGATGCGATCCCGTTATCAAGTGACAACACATGTCTATGGTTAGGAAACCTTAACCATCTTTTCATCAACGAGCTAGTCTAGTAGAGGCTTACTAGGGACATGGTATTTGTTTATGTATCCACACATGTATTTAAGTTTTCGGTCAATATAATTCTAGCATGAATAATAAACCTTTATCATGATTAAGGAAATATAACAATAACCACTTTATTATTGCCTCTAGGGCATATTTCCAACACAACCTACATAGGACAGATTCCCAAGGATCCAAATCCTTCAAAAAAATTGCATGGAATTCCTTTGAATAAAACGAGCCCTTACAATGTTGTGACCACACGAAATCCTACAAGATTGCATTTAGGATTGTTTGATTGCACCACATAAAAATGGAAGGATTCTATTCAGGAGGTATGTGATGTGAAATTTTCTTTGGAACATAATGTAAGGAACCCTTAGGAAAAACTCTATATGATCTGATCATATGAATCAAACAACCAAGATAGAAAAACTTCCTAAGGATTTCAACCCTCCAAAATTCATATGAAAATCCCGTGAACCAAAGATGCACTAAGGTTTGAAAAAAGGATTCGTCTCCCAAGGTATGAGAAATTATGAAGAATTCACTAGTACTTTTTTTTGTGAATACGCAAAGCTTGCGTATCATTTCATTGATAGAAGAGAATAGAGAAAGTACAAAATAGGGTACAACACACTACACGAACGCAAAGGCGCGAGTATGGTGCCCGGAGCAGAGGGAAGAGGGAAGCTCAGCCCAAACAAGGGACACACACGGCTAAACCCACCTAGCCCGGCCTCCGGCCACATAAGGCAAGGAGACACGGGGCACGGGACACTCATACCGCGTCACGACTAACACAAGGCACCACCTCCGAATGGCCGCGGCTTCAGACTTGACATGATCAACGTACTCCCACCGAGAACGCCTAGAGATCGGCGAGTGGGTTGCAGGACCCGGCCATGCCGAAGACGAAAACCATGGGAGAAGCATCTGGGAAGACGTACATAGCGCCTAGGATGCCCACGCCATGAGATGCAGCCCGAACCGACGCGATCGCTCGCAAGACTCAAGATCCAACACAGGGGACGCCGAGCAACAAGACAACGCCTTCAAGAAGGGGAACGACGTTATGGCGTCGTCGTTGTCCGATCCGGGGAACGGACCTGGGGTTTCCCCCGATGCTCGAAGGGGCACAGAAAGGGACCATGACAGCGCCTCCAAGAAGGGTACGGCACCCGCGAGTGTCGCCGCTGCCAGCATCGGCAAGCCGAGCAGAGATTTCGCCCTGGCCGATTCTGAGCAATCCCACATCCGCCGGGTTGAGATCAAGAGACGAGGAAGAACATGTAGGTCGAAAGTGGCATCACATGGAGGGGGGCTGCGCCCGTCACCAAGGGCGACACCGGGCGCCGCCGGACACGCATGCTTTGGATCTGGCGAGGGGACGACGCAAGGAGGTTGGCGAGGTTGGGGAGGCGACGGGAGCTGGCAACGGAGGGTCGCAGGCGGCGTCACCTGCAAGCCAGGACCTGGAAGGAACGCAGGTCCGGGCCGACGGGACGGGTCCGGCAGGACACCAGCAAGCCGACGAAGCTGGAAGGGGCGCAACCATCGGGGGCACCGGGGCCGGAGCCGCGCAAGCAGGGGGTGCTGGCAAGCCAGGGACACTGGAAAGTGCAGGTCCAAGGCTGCCGGACCGGAGTCGCACCGGCAAATCAGGCGAGCCAAAAAAGCTGGAGAGGTGTGCAGCCTTCGAAACGCCCACACCGGAGCTGCGTCGGCGGAGGACGTCGACGAGCCGGGGGACCTGGAGAACGCAGGTCTGGCTGCCGAGTCCGCGCACCCGTAGCATCGCGCACCACCAGGAAGCCTACACAGGGCCAGCCTCACCACGCGCGAGGGGGAGGGGAGGGGAGGGGGACCCAGCCGGGGCAACACCACCACGGGTGAGGAGCGTTGCCGCCGCCGGGGAGCCGCCGTCCAAGAGCCGTCACCGCAACATGCGCAGGGGGGCGGGGGGAGGAGCGCGTCGCGCGAGGGGCTGGATCTAGCCGAATCGCCCCGCCGCCACCCTCCCGGAAGCCGGCGAGGGGTTCGCCGGCCGCTCCTCCGGTGGCGGCGAGGTGGGGAGGGGCCGGCGGCGCTCGATCTAGGGTTCCCCCGCCGCCGCCAGGGAGGGCGACGCGGGGGACGCGGGGGCTGGTGTCGGGGTTCCAAATAGAACTAGCTTGCGCTTCGAATTCACTAGTACCAGATCGATGGAAATGTGAGAACTGATATATTCACCAATAGATGTAACTGTTTATACCTCAACGTGAAACACTGGAGATAAATGCATTTATAGCTTGCATATTTACAAAGTACGTAGAGATTTTTGTTGTTCAATGATTTTTTTATGGTTATAATTTCATCTTTTCTCTTGCCTATGAATGTCACATTTTGTTGTAAAGTCTTTCATCTAAAACTGAGCCAAGGATCATATTGAACGTTTTTATATAATTTGGGTTATATTGTATTTATACTTTAGGATTCATGACCAAATACCATAGTTCCATGTTCAAACATATTGTTTTCTCGATGAAAACAAAACAAAGTTGTTTTCTCGATGAAAACAAAACAAGTTGTTTTCTATTTCACAAAATTAAACAAGTAAACCATATTATGTATTTACGTGGAGAGGTAATTGCAGTTTTAGTCCCACAAAGTGTTGCATATCTGCACATTAGTCAAAACAGATCACGTCGGACACTTGGACCATGTCATGCTGACGAGGCTGCGATTTTTTGCAAATACCCCCTAGAATTATTGTGGTATCAACGGTTGTCCTTATTCGAGCCTTTATGGTATTCAACGAAATGTTCATACCATGTTCCACTTTCCAATGTAGCATTTCGATGTCGATGTCAATATCGTCGATGTACACCACCTAATACTTCAGCAATCTAGCGGCCGCATGTATGCTATTCACCGAAATGCTTCTGTCACATTGCATTACGAATGTCGCATGCCAATGCCGATGCTAACGTCGTCGGTGTACACCACCATATGCTTCAACAATCAGCATACTAAGGTAACATAAGCAAGCCGACGAGAGGCGCGGGAGCGACCGGGTCGGGCATGGGAGCGAGATGCTGCTGCTGCTCTCTCTGATGCACATGAGGTACTTGATGTATTGCCAGAGAGAGAGAGGAGTAGGATGAAAAAGAAGACCAAGTCAACATGTCTACGTGGCACTTTTTTTAAACTCAGCCCACCAGTTAGTGACGTCATCAAACCAATTATCATTTAAGATTACTGTTTTTTGTCACTGTCATTGTGCTACGTGCGGTGCTTTTTATCATAAATTATAAAGTGATGGTTTTCTACTAATGACGCATGTATTGTGGTGATTTTATGGATTAATTCAGTGAGCATGGTAACAATTTAACTAGACCACAACAAATCTAAGGAGTCTTTTGCGAAAACAAATACAACACCGTGAGCAAGATCTGGTCTGGCAGGGACTGTTTTTCTCTTCGGGGGAGCCGGTCCACAAAAGTGTAAGGGCATCTCCAACGGCGAGCCGCAAATTTTCTCCCGCATCCATCCGTGGGCAGGGAAGACCAGTCCGTGGACATGGATGAAGGAGACCGCCATTCAGCCGTAGCCGCATACATTTCAAACCCGCATTTAAACCAACCGGATGAAATTCATGCAAACGGGCCGATATTTATCAAAGTTCGAATAGAAAATAGCACAAATCATCCATACATAGCATGCAAATTAAGTCTAGTATAAGAATATCTCAAATTCGACTAGATTCCGGATGTCCAACAAGTTTTTCATCAACGGATCATGTCGTTCCACACATACTCCCCCTTCAGGTTCATCCAACAGTGTGTGCACGTAAATGACTGTCCCTCTTTTCTGTGATACACCATAGCAGTTCGTGCGGGCTACATATAATATGCAGACCAACATTGAGTGGATGAATCAATCAACAAGTTGAGCAAGAGGAAGCAAAACTTACGATCTCGTCCTCTGCCGCGTGCAATGGCCACCTTCTCTCGAGCTGACGAACCATGTCACAAAACTTGGTGACGCTGGTCTGGATAGTATGCCAGTGATACAACAAGGACATCACGTTGCGTTGTTGAATGATGTACATGTCGTAGGGCGCAATGCACTTTGTGCGTGAAATGTTTCATGCACTTGCTGTCAGAAGGCCTTCCCTCTGCTCCTGCCTATGAAATCCACGGATACGGTGAACCATGCATCGCACAACATCCTCCATGGTCGAGTAGCTCACCATCCTTCATACTTAAAAAACGACATAGCATTTGAAATAAGCTCAATGGCATTTAACCAAACACCTGTCGGGCGTGCTGTCCGCCATGGAGGTCGCCGACAGGGGGACGGAGTGTACCTGGGTAAAACGGCTCCAGTGTGGACAACTCTGTCGTAAAGGCAAGCAGGCACGTCGGTGCTGGTTGCGGATGTCCGGCAATGCCTCCGTGGCGGCCGAAGATGTACAGCAGCGGCGATAGAGGTGAAGGGTGCCAATGCAAAGCAAGGAGGAGAAGGGGCGAAGTGAAAGGAAATGAGACCGGAAGGGGGGATAGGGTGGGTCGGGGGTGTCGGAGTCCTACGTGTCTGTTGTCCGGACTCCCACAACCCCCCCCCCCCCTACTTTGTCTCTAATTTGCAGAAGAAAACGCGTCCGGATCGTCACGCTGATCGATACAGGACCACGTTGGATTGCTTCCGCGATCCGAACAACGCGATCGGACGGATACAGATGGTTTGTGGATCGGCTTTGGAGATTTGGAGATGCCCATATAAAAAACCTAAACGAGCAAACACTCGTTTTCCTTGCTCGGCCAGCCCATCCCTTGCAACAGATTAACGCCAACGTGCATACACTGCGTTGTGTGATCGATTCCGGGAGTTTCCGTCCCTTGTGCAGTTGAAGGCCGTTACACTTGTCACTCGACGGGTGACAGGTACTAGTACTGTACTCCCTCCGTTCCAGAATATAAGGTGTATTGGTTTCCGTGCAAGTCAACCATTCGAATGTTTGACGAAGATTATAGAGTAAAATAACAACATCTGCAATACCTAGTAGATAAAATATGAAACTACTTTTCATGATGGATCAAATGATATAAATTTTGTATTGTGAATGTTGATACATTTTTCTAAAAACTCGGTCAAACTTGCATTTGTTTGACTTTTCAAAAAACAAATACACGGAACGGAGGGAGTAGTTCATATCTACACGCTGCCGACGCGGCCGGGCCATGGACAGGTTGCGCGAGATGTTTGGCTGGTCAGGCAGAGGAGCTCTCGACATCGACGTACTACGCGCGAGAGCGACCCGCCGACTAGAAACTAGTGGACGTTATGCGTAGGAGAGGGAGGCTGGGAGTTTAGCAGCCAAGCGGTACAAAGTTGACATCCGTCACGATGATATCCTCTCCACATCACGCCATGGGACGGTTTGTCCATCCCTGTTCCTCAAAGCGGATACACTGTAGCGCGCCAGGTAAATTGTACTCCCATTGTTTTTATTTACTCTGCATTTTATGTTTGTCTAAAGTCAAATTTTATGTACTTTCAGCAAACTTGTAGAAAGATATATTAACATATACACCATCAAATATATATCATTGGATTCATCATTGCATATATTTTTACATCATATAAATTTGTTACTGTAAATGTTCATATTTTCTACAAACTTGATCAGACTTTATAAAATTTTACTTTAGTCAAAACTAATATGCAGAGTAAATTAAAATTGAAGGAGTACATCTGAAGGCATTTCTGTTAATCCGACAATCTTATTTTATGTTACTTATCTATTTTCTAGGACTTGCATGAGATCTGCGCGCCTTTATACATATTAAGAACCTGTGAGTGTGACTTGTGAAGCAGATTGCAGACCCCTCGCCCCCCGTGTCGTCTCCCCGAGCGAGGCGACCGGAGGCTCCTCTCCCCTCCCTCCAGCGCCCCCTACCCTAACACCCCTCCCGCCGCAGCCGGCGTGCGCCACTGGGCCCTGCCCGCGTGGTGTCGTGGTCGGCGGCGGCCTCGGCTTGGGTGGTGGCGGCTGGCGGTGGTGCTCCTCGATCCGCGGTGGTTCCGGCGACGGCGACTGCCCCGGGTGGCGCTGCTCCGGGTGGTCTGGAGGCGGCGGCTGGCAGCGGCGCCTTCCCGGCCCAGATCTGGGCCCTTTTGGGCCCCATCTGGGTCTGAGCGGGCATGGCCCGATCTAGCATGCGACAGCTCCGGCGGGCGGAGGTGCCGCTCGTGCGGGGGGTTGAGGAGACGGCGGCGCGCCTACTGCAGCGCGGCGACGGGAGCTTCACGAGCCCCTTTCGTGCTCGGCCGGGCCTAGAGGGCCTGGTGTGCTCCTATTGCGGTGTCCGGTCGGTGATCGCCGATGGTGGTGGAGGTTGTCCCCTTCGGCGTGGCTGCTGACTCTGCCGCTCCACGTTCCCGATTGTTCCCTCTCGGCTCAGTCGGTCTCGTTTCGTTGACCATGGTGTGGCAGCGGTGATGATGGCAAGACCGAGGTTGCGCATGTTGGTGGGCAACAAGTTTAGGTGGAGCGCGTCGGATCGTCCGGGGTTGTGGGTGTTTGGCAGATGGGAGAAATCCCTGCCGGCTTGCCGGCACCCACGCGGTGACGCCCGTGGGCGCTGTCGTTCCTTCCTGAAGGGCATCGATATTCCCCTTCCCCACGCGCAGGAAAGTATCACCCACAACACATGATATTTTCCCGCACGTCGGCTATTCCCCTTCTCCGCGTATCGGGGGAAACCCTAGAATCAGTCCGAGCAGCAGCGTCGTCGTCGTCGCGTTCCTTCCTGAAGGTGTTGCTTGGTATGCGAAGGTTCGAGGTGCTAGGAGCGAGGTAGAAACTCTTCAGTGGGCGCAGCGCTGGCAGGTCAATGATACGTCTCCAACGTATCTATAATTTTTGATTGTTCCATGCTGTTATATTATCATTTTTGGATGTTTTACAATTATTTTATAGCAACTTTATATCATTTTTTGGGACTAACCGATTGACATAGTGCCCAGTGCCAGTTGCTGTTTTTTGCTTGTTTTTTACTTCACAGAATATCAGTACCAAACGGAGTCCAAATGCCATAAAACTTTTTGGAGATTTTTTTGGGACCAAAAGACACCTTGGGGGCCAAGAAAGTACCAGAGGGGAGGCCCGTGGGGAGCACAACCCACCAGGGCACGCCCAGGAGCCCAGGCATGCCCAGGGGGGTTGTGCCCCCACGGAGCCCCCCTGCACCGCCTCTTCGGGCTATAAATTCCCAAATATTCCACAAACCCTAGGGGAGACGTCGAAACACAATTCTAGCCGCCGCAAGTTCCAGAATCACGAGATCCAATCTACACCATCACGGAGGGGTTCATCATCCTCATTTGTGCCTCTTCGATGATGCGTGAGTAGTTCACCATAGACCTACGGGTTCGTAGTAAGTAGCTAGATGGCTTTCTCTCTGTCTTTTGATTCTCAATACAATGGTCTCTTGGAGATCTATTTGATGTAATGACTTTTTGCGGTGTGTTTGTTAGGATCCGATGAAGTTTGAGTTTATGATCAAATGTATATCCATGAAAGTTATTTGAGTTTCTTTGATCTCTTATATGCATGATTACTTATAGCCTCGTATTTCTTATTCGAATCTTTGGTTTAGTTAGGCCGACTAGATCAATTTTTCTTGCCTTGGGAAGAGGTGCTTTGTGATGGGTTCAATCTTGCGGTGTTCTTTTCCAATGACAGAAGGGGCAGCAAGGCACGCATGTATCGTTGCTATTAAGGATAACAAGATGGGGTCTATTCCTAATGAATAGATCTTGTCTACATCATGTCACCGATCTTATTGCATTACTCTGTTTCTCTATGAACTTAATACACTAGATGCATGCTGGATAGCGGTCGATGTGTGGAGTAATAGTAGTAGATGCAGAATCATTCCGGTCTACTAATATTGGACATGATGCCTATATAATGATCATTGCCTGGATACCATCATAATTATTTGATCTTCTATCAATTTCCCAACAGTAATTTGTTTACCCACCGTATGCTATTTTCTCGAGAGAAGCCACTAGTGAAATCTACGGCCCCCGGGTCTATCTTTTATCATATTGCTTTCCGATCTATTTTTATTCGCTTTTATTTTCAGATCTATTATTCCAAAAACCCAAAAATACCTTGCTGCACTTTTTCTTCATTTATTTTGTTTCGTTTTATTGCGAGATCTATTTATCCAAAATCATACAAACCAATCTATCTTTTGCCCGAGGAGGGATTGACAACCCCTCTTACGCGCCGGGTTGCAAGTATTTGTTCTTTGTGTGCAGGTACCGTTTACATAGCTTGGCCTGGCCTCCTACTGGATTGATACCTTGGTTTCATAACTGAGGGAAATACCTACCGTAGTTGTACCGCATCATCCCTTCCTCTTTGGGGAAATACCGACGCAATTTCAAGCGACATCAAAAGGAATTTCTGGCGCCGTTGCCGGGGAGGATCAAGTCAAGATCTATCAGGTTGCTAATCACAAATCTCATCTCCTTGCAATATACATTATTTGCTATTTGCCTCTCGTTTTAATCTCCCCCACTTCACAAAAATTTACCTTTTTTCGCTCCCTTTTCGTTCGCCTTTTTCTTGTCGGATCTTTTGTTTGCTTGAACTTGTAACCATGAGTGATTTTGGTATGGCAGAAACAGATGATGGCCTAATTCCTAAAATTGGACGATCTGGCAATCTGGATGCCAAAACTTTTGTTTTGGGGCAAGGGAATGTTATGGAAAAAAAAACATATCCAAGAATTTTTCAATTGTGTTGGAAATTTGACTCTTGATGATGCTCCTATACTTAAAAGAACTAAATCTTATGCGGAAGCTATTTTAGCACTAGTTCTGAAACTTGAAAATAGATTTATCTGTACCCACCCCACCTTGCAAAGATTGTTTTATGAGCTACCCGTTATAAAGGATCCCAAAGCTAAAAAGTTAGCTACCCTTGTTCTTATGAATGAATTTGACTACATAGTACGGGAAGCTAGGATTTTTTTTGATTTTTATGGTATGAGCCATGAAAAACCGGTGATAGATGAGATCCTTTATAATAGTGATTATATGTTGAGAACATTTACTTGGAAATAATAAATTTTTTGATGAGAACCTTAAAAAGGAAATCCCCGTTTTAGATATAATCCAACAAGTTTTCAATGATGTTAATCAACAATATTCTTGGATTGTGGTCGGAAATCAAAGGGGATACATAGATGGGCAACTTGATAATGCTAAAATTTCTATTTATAATGTGTTCCAAGTTATATTTGCAAAACCTCTTGACAAAAACACATCTACGAAGATAAGAAGAAGGATGACAATACTTGAATCTATGCATTATGCCTAGCTAGGAGCATAAAACAATAGCGCTTGTTGGGAGGCAACCCAATGAATAAAATTTATTTTTGCATTTTTCTTTATGTTCTTGAGTGCTTGCACAATTATGCTACTATTTTAATTGTGTTTTTATGTTTTAATTCGTTTTTGTGCCAAGTTAAGCCTTTGGGATCATGTTTGGTGATAGTTGATTTGATCTTGTTAGAAAACAGAAACTTTTGCGTCCAGTAACAGAATTGTTAAAATTCACAGAAGCAACGAAAGCTTCTATTTTTTTTCCACAAGATTGATATACCAATTTCCTATATTTTCCTATTTGTTCAGAATTTTTGGAATTACAGAAGTATGAGTAAAATTCGCGTCTTTACAGACTGTTCTGTTTTTGACAGATTCTGTTTTCGTTGCATTGTGTGCTTATTTTGATGAATCTATGGATTGTATCGGGGGGTATAAGCCATCGTAAAGTTATAATACAGTAGGTATAATACAATAATAAAATATTCATGGGTTTGCAACAGTACTTAAAGTGAAGATTGGTTTTCTTATACTAACGGATCTCACGAAGGTTTTGTTAAGTTTTGTGTGATTGAAGTTTTCTAGTTTTGGGTGAGATCACGATGGATGAAGGAATAAGGAGTAGAAAGAGCATAAGCTTGGGAATGCCCCATGGCATCCCAAGATAATATTCAAGGATAATCAAGCAACTAAGCTTGGGGATGCCCCAGAAGGCATCCCCTCTTTCTTCTAACGATCATCGGTAATTTTACTTAGAGCTATATTTTTATTCATCACATATCATGAGTTTTGCTTGGAGCGTCTTGTATTATATGAGTATTTTCTTGTTTTCTTTTTAGTTTGTCACAAGTATCCTTGCTGGACACACCTATTTGAGAGAGCCAAAATTATGCTATGATTGCTCTATATGCTTCACTTAAACTTTTTGAGCTATGGAATTGCTCTAGTGCTTCACTTATATCTTTTTGAGCATGGTGTGCTTTAATATTTTTGAAGAAATACTCTCATGCTTCACTTAGATTTATTTGAGAGTTAGTAATTTTGAAGAAATTCTCTCATGCTTCACTTATATTATTTTGAGAGATGAAAATCTTGATACTAATGTTCTTCACTTAAATCTATTTGAGCTTGTCAAAAGCAATGGCAATATATGAAACTAGTCCCAAAGTGATAGATATTCAAGAGGGACATAATAAAAACTTCCATGAAGATCATTGGACAAAATAAACTTGATTCTTTGTAATAGTTTTGAGATATGATGATAGTAATATGTGAGTCATGTTGGTGAGTGATACGTCCATTTTGCATCATGTTTTCCTACTGTTATTTATAATGTTTTTATGCATAATAATGCTTTTAGGAGTAATTCTAATTACTTTTCTCTCATAACATGCAAGGTTTACACAAAGAGGGAGAATACCGGCAGCTGAAATTCTGGACTTGAAAAAGCTACGTAAGAGTTACCTATTCTGCACATCTCCAAATGAGCTGAAAATTTACGGAGAATTGTTTTGCAATATATGAAGAATATTGGAGAAAATAACTACCAGAGGGGGCCCACCAGGTGGGCACAACCCACCTGGGCACGCCAGGGAGCCCAGGCGCGCCCTGGTGGGTTGTGCCCTCCTCGGCCCACTTCCGGTGCCCCTCTTCTGGTATATAAGTCATTTTGACCTAGAAAAAAAATAAGAGGAGGACTTTCGGGACGAAGCGCCGCCGTCTCGAGGCGGAACTTGGGCAGGAGCACTTTTGCTCTCCGGCGGAACTTCCCTCCCGGAGGGGGAAATCATCGCCATCGTCATCACCAACAAGTCTCCCATCTTTGGGAGGGCCATCTCCATCAACATCTTCAACAGCACCATCTCCTCTCAAACCCTAGTTCATCTCTTGTATTCAATCTTTGTACCGGAACCTTACATTGTACTTGTGGGTGACTAGTACTGTTGATTACATCTTGTAGTTGATTACTCTATGGTTTATTTGGTGGAAGATTGTATGTTTAGATCCATTATGCTATTTAATACCCCTCTGATCTTGAGCATGATTATTATTTGTGAGTAGTTACTTTTGTTCTTGAGTTCACAGGAGAAGTCATGTTGCAAGTAATCATGTGAACTTGATATGTGTTCGATATTTTGTTGATATGTATGTTGTGATTCCCTTAGTGGTGTCATGTGAACGTTGACTACATGGCACTTCACCATATTTGGGCCTATGGGAATGCATTGTGGAGTAGTTATTAGATGATGGGTTGCTAGAGTGACAGAAACTTAAACCCTAGTTTATGCGCTACTTCATAAGGGACTGATTTGGATCCAAAAGTTTAATGCTATGGTTAGATTTTATCTTAATACTTTTCTCATAGTTGCGGATGCTTGCGAGGGGGTTAATCATAAGTAGGAGGTTTGTTCAAGTAAGAACAACACCTAAGCACCAGTCCACCCACATATCAAATTATCAAAGTAGCGAACACGAATCAAACCAACATGATGAAAGTGATATGATGAAATTCCCGCGTACCCTCAAAAACGCTTTGCTTATCATAAGAGATTGTTTTGGCCTGTCCTTTGCCACAAAAGGATTGGGCTACCTTGCTGCACTTTATTTACCATTACCGTTACTTGCTCGTTACAAATTATCTTGCTATCAAACTACCTGTTATCGACTATTTCAGTGCTTGCAGAAAACACCTTGCTGAGAACCACTTGTCAGTTCCTTCTGCTCCTCGTTGGGTTCGACACTCTTACTTATCGAAAGGACTACGACTGACCCCCTATACATGTGGGTCATCAAGGCTCTTTTCTGGCGCCGTTGCCGGGGAGTGAAGCGCTCTTGGTAAGTGGAAATTGGTAAGGAAAAATTATTACTACGTGCTGAAATTTATTGTCACTTGTTACTATGGAGAATCATCCTTTGAGGGGTTTGTTTGGGGTATCTTCACCTCGACTGGAACCACAATTAGCTACCCCTCAACCTACTGCACCTACTGAAAATATTGGTAATGAAATTCCTTCGGGTATGATAGAACAACTGCTAGCTAATCCTTATGCAGGAGATGGAACCAAACATTCTGATATGCACTTGATATATGTGGATGAAATTTGTGGATTATTTAAGCTTGCAGGTTTGCCCGGAGATGAAGCTAAGAAGAAGGTTTTCCCTTTATCTTTGAAGGGAAAAGCATTGGCATGGTATAGGCTATGCGATGATATTCGATCTTGGAACTGGAATCGATTGAAATTGGAATTTCACCAAAAAAATTATCCTATGTATCTAGTTCATCGTGATCGGAATTATATATATAATTTTTGGCCTCGTGAAGGAGAAAGTATTGCTCTAGCTTGGGGGAGGCTTAAGTCAATGTTATATTCATGCCCCAATCGTGAGATCTCGAGAGAAATTATCATTAAGAATTTTTATGCTCGGCTTTCTCGTGATGATCAATCCATGCTCGATACTTCTTGTACTAGTTCTTTTATGAAGAAGACTATTGAATTCAGGTGGGATCTTTTAGAAAGAATTAAATGCAACTCTAAAGATTGGGAACTCGACGAAGGTAAAGAGTCAGGTATTAAGCTTGAATTTGATTGTGTTAAAACTTTTATGAATACCGATGCTTTTCACAAGTTTAGCACTAAATATGGACTTGACTCTGAGATAGTAGCCTCTTTCTGTGAATCATTTGCTACTCATGTTGATCTCCCTAAGGAGAAGTGGTTCAAATATCACCCACCTATTAAAGAAGAGATTAAAGAATCGGTCATAGCTAAAGATGAAACTATTATTTACAATGTTGACCCAGTTGTTCCTACTGCTTATATTGAAAAACTACCTTTCCCTGTTAGGATAAAGGAACATGCTAAGGTTTGAACTGTGGTTCGCAAAAGTAATATTAGAGCACCTAAACCTGCTGAACAAATTAAAGTAGAACCTAGTGTTACTATGGTTAAAGATCTCTTAGTAGAAAATATTGATGGGCATGTTATTTACTTCTGTGATGAAGCTGCTAGAATTGCCAAACCCGATGAAAAAGATAAACATAGACCTATTGTTGGCATGCCTGTTGTCTCAGTTAAAATATGAGATCATTGTTATCATGGTTTATGTGACTTAGGTGCTAGCGTGAGTGCTATTCCCTTTACCTTAAACCAAGAAATTATGAATGACATAGCACCCGCTGAAATAGAAGACATAGATGTCACTATTAAACTTGCTAATAGAGACACCATCACACCACTTGGGATTGTTAGAGATGTTGAAGTCTTGTGTGGGAAAATAAAATACCCCACTGATTTTCTAGTTCTTGGTTCCCCACAAGAAGACTTCTGTCCCATTATCTTTGGTAGACCTTTCTTGAACACTGTCAATGCCACTATAGATTTTCATAAACAAATTGTCAGTGTTAGCTTTGGTGATGAGTATCATGAATTCAATTTTTCCAAGTTTAATAGAAAACCTAATAAGAAAGAATTACCCAGTAAGGATGAAATAATTGGTCTTGCTTCTATTGCCGTGCCTCCTACGGATCCACTAGAACAATATTTGCTAGACCATGAAAATGATATGCACATGCATGAAAGAAATGAAATAGATAAGATTTTCTTCGAACAACGACCTCTATTAAAACACAATTTGCCTATTGAAACTCTAGGATGTCCTCCTCCACCTAAAGGTGATCCTGTGTTTGAATTAAAACAATTGCCTGACACTTTGAAATATGCTTACCTTGATGAGAAAAAGATATATCCTGTTATTATTAGTGCTAACCTTTCAGAACATGAAGAAGAAAGATTATTTTCTGAAGAAGCACCGTGCTGCTATTGGATATACTCTTGATGATCTTAAGGGCATTAGTCCTACTCTCTGTCAGCACAAGATTAATATAGAACCTGATGCTAAACCCGTTGTTGATCATCAACGACGTTTGAATCCTAAGATGAAAGAAGTGGTAAGAACTGAAATATTAAAGCTTCTGGAAGTAGGTATAATCTATCCCATAGCTGATAGTAGATGGGTAAGTCATGTTCATTGTGTCCCTAAGAAGGGAGGTATTACCGTTGTTCCTAATGATAAAAATGAACTCATTCCACAAAGAATTGTTACTGGCTATAGAATGGTAATTGATTTTAGAAAATTAAATAAAGCAACTAGAAAAGATCATTACCCTTTGCCCTATTGATCAAATGCTAGAAAGATTATCAAAGCACACACACTTTTGTTTTCTTGATGGATATTCTGCTTTTTCTCAAATACCTGTTCACAACCTGATCAAGAGAAAACCACCTTTACTTGCCCTTTCGGAACTTATGCTTATAGACGTATGCCTTTTGGTTTATGTAATGCACCTGCTACTTTTCAAAGATGTATGACTGCTATATTCTCTAATTTTTGTGAAAAGATTGTTGAGGTTTTCATGGATGATTTTTCTGTTTATGGAACTTCTTTTGATGATTGCTTGAGCAACCTTGATCTAGTTTTGTAGAGATGTGAGCAAACTAATCTTGTCTTGAATTGGGAGAAGTGCCACTTTATGGTTAATGAAGGTATTGTTTTGGGGCATAAAATTTCTGAACGAGGTATTGAGGTGGACCAAGCTAAAGTTGAAGCAATTGAGAAAATGCCATGTCCTAGAGATATTAAAGGTATTTGTTAGTTTCCTTGGTCATGCTGGTTTCTATAGGAGGTTTATTAAAGACTTCTATAAAATTTCTAGGCCTCTTACAAATCTTTTACAAAAGGATGTTCCATTTGTTTTTTATGATGATTGTGTAGAAGCCTTTGAAACACTTAAGAAAGCCTTAACTTCTGCACCTATTGTTCAACCACCTGATTGGACCTTGCTTTTGAAATTATGTGTGATGCTAGTGATTATGCTGTTGGTGCTGTTCTAGGACAAAGAGTTGACAAGAAATTAAATGTTATCCATTATGCTAGCAAAACTCTAGACAGTGCCCAAAGAAATTATGCTACTACTGAAAAAGAATTTTTAGCAGTTGTGTTTTCTTGTGATAAATTCAGATCTTACATTGTTGATTCCAAAGTAATTGTTCACACCGATCATGCTGCTATTAAATACCTTATGGAAAAGAAAGATGCTAAACCTAGACTCATTAGGTGGGTTCTCTTGCTACAAGAATTTGATTTACATATCACTGATAGAAAAGGAGCTGAGAATCCCGTAGCTGATAACTTATCTAGGTTAGAGAATATCCTTGATGGCCCACTACCTATTGATGATAGCTTTCCTGATGAACAACTAGCTACAATAAATGTTTCTCATAACACTCCTTGGTATGCTGACTATGCTAATTATATTGTTGCTAAATATATACCACCTAGTTTCACATACCAACAAAAGAAAAAATTCTTCTATGATTTAAGACATTACTTTTGGGATGACCCACATCTTTATAAAGAAGGAGTAGATGGTATTATTATACGTTGTGTACCTGAGCATGAACAGGAACAAATCCTATGGAAATGTCACTCCGAAGCTTATGGAGGGCATCATGCGGGAGATAGAACTGCTCACAAGGTATTGCAATCTGGTTTTTATTGGCCTACTCTCTTCAAGGATGCCCGTAAGTTTGTTTTATCTTGTGATGAATATCAACGAATTGCTAATATCGGTAAGCGTCAAGAAATGCCTATGAACTATTCACTTGCTGTTGAACCATTTGATGTTTGGGGTTTTGTTTATATGGGACCTTTTCCTTCCTCTAATGGGTATACCCATATTTTGGTTGCTGTTGATTACGTTGCTAAGTGGGTAGAAGCTATTCCAACTAGTAGTGTTGATCATAACACTTCCATTAAAATGCTTAAAGAAGTTATTTTCCCGAGGTTTGGAGTCCCTAGATATTTAATGACTGTTGGTGGTTCACACTTTATTCATGGTGCTTTCCGTAAAATGCTTGCTAAATATGATGTTAACCATAGAATTGCATCACCCTATCATCCTCAATCTAGTGGTCAAGTTGAACTTAGCAATAGAGAAATAAAATTAATATTACAGAAAACTGTTAATAGGCCCCGAAAGAATTGGTCTAAGAAATTGGATGATGCACTTTGGGCCTATAGAACAGCATATAAAAATCCTATGGGTATGTCTCCCTATAAAATGGTTCATGGAAAAGCTTGTCATTTGCCTCTTGAGTTGGAACATAAAGCATGTTGGGCAATTAAAGAACTCAACTATGATTTCAAACTTGCCGGTGAAAAGAGGTTATTTGATATTAGCTCACTAGATGAATGGAGAACCCAAGCCTATGAAATTGCCAAATTATTTAAAGAAAAGTTTAAAAGATGGCATGGCAAAAGAATACAAAAGCGAGAGTTTAAAGTTGGAGAATATGTTCTTTTGTACAACTCTCATTTCAGATTCTTTGCAGGAAAACTCCTCTCAAAATGGGAAGGACCATATATCATCGAGGAGGTTTATCGCTCCGGAGCTATCAAAATAAATAATGCCGAAGGTACTAACCCGAAGGTGATCAATGGGCAAAGAATTAAACACTATATCTCAGGTACGCCTATTAATGTTGAAAGCAATATTATTCAAACCATGACACCGGAGGAACACATAAAGGAAACCTTTCCGAACACTCCAGAATCCCTAAAAAGAGAAGGTACATGATACGGTAAGTAAACGGACTCCGAAAAATCCGCAAAAATATTTTCTGTCAATTTTGGAATATTTTAAAAATTAGGAAAATAAGAAACAACCAGGAAGGCACCCGACGGGGGCACAAGACACCAGGGCGCGCCAGGGCCCCCTGGCGCGCCCAGGTGGGTTGTGCCCACCTCGGGAACCTTCCTGACTCCGTGTTTCTTCCGTTTGCTTGTTTCCCAAGATAAAAAATCTTTATATACCCCCAGACATATTGACCACCGTATCGCGGAGAATTCTTCTGTTCTTCTTTCTTGCTATTTTCTATCAGATCTGCCAAGCCAGGCATCATGTCTTCTCCCTCCTCTGACAAAGTAGAAGGAGATGCTTGGTTAATGAAGATAGAGCTAAAAAGAGAGGAACCAGAGAAGGCCATCAAGGGCGGCAAGGTCAAGGAAGTTGCGAGAGATAAAGTTTTGACAGAGGGGCAAGCCGTTCCAGCAGCAAAAGAAGAAGACATCCTTCAACCTTACTATGATTATCTTACCCCTACTAAAATTGAAGCTTTCAGGGTCATTGAAACGGTTCGTGTGCAAAATAAATATCTCACTCGTGAAAATATTCTGTTGCAAGAGCATATCATCACCCTCCGGAGCATCATCCGTAGATTGGAAAACCTTCTGAGCCTGAAGTGTGAAGCTACATCACCACCACCACCTTCTCCAACAAAAGAAACTTGAGTTCATGGTATGCACACTCCCCTTGGCTTGTGCCAAGCTTGGGGGAGGTGTCCCGGTATCGTATCACCACCACTATCTTTGCCTTTATCTATTTTAGTTCGATCCTTAGTTTTCCTTTGATTTAGTTGAATAAAAGTTTAGTTCGATCCTTTCTTTTCGAGTGCTTGCTTAGTGATCTATCTATGTAATCGTGTGCGAGATATATAATAAAGAGTAGTTTGAGTTTTGTTTCTTTACTCTTTTGTTCCAATAAAAAGAAGGGAAAATAAATGAAAAAAGATCATATGCTAATCTTATGGTAAGTAATGATATCACATAAGGAAAAGTATAAGTGGTAAAATTTGTTGGAGATTGTCAAACATAGCATTGGTCAATGATGCAATTCATGAAAGAATTAATAAGGGAAGAGAAGATTCACATGCAAATACACTATCTTGGACATCTTTTATGATTGTGAGCCCCCATTAAATATTTTGTGTCAAAATAGTTGACGTTGGACAAGGAAGACAACGTAATGATTTATGTTTGTTCATATTCACATATAAGTTATATTGTCATAGATCCTTTAACATGTGGTGCTTGCTCAATATCTTTTCTAGCCAAAAATTCCGCACTAAGTAGAGATACTACTTGTGCATCCAAAAATCCTAAACCCAAATCTTATTTTGAGAGTCCACCATACCTACCTATGGATTAAGTAAGATCCTTCAAGTAAGTTGTCATCGGTGCAATAAGGCAATAAAAATTTCTTCTAAATGTGTTGGATCATTTAGTGGAAGAGAAAATTGAGCGTTGTACGAACTTGTGATGGCAAAGTAATAAAAGCAACGGACTGCATAATAAAGGTTGCTATCATAAGGGGCAATATAACGTGACGTTCTTTTGCATTAAGGGATTTGGCATGCAAACAAATAAGCGCATGACAACCCTTGCTTCCCTCTGCGAAGGGCCTATCTTTTACTTTTATGCATTTACTTTTATGTAGAGTCAAAGTTTTCTTCCCTATTCCTTTTTATTTTCTCTTTTTGCAAGCATCATGTGGTGAGGAAAGATCTAGGCACATATATCCAGCTGGATATGAGTGGGCATGAGTTATTATTGTTGACATCACCCTTGAGGTGAATACGTTGGGAGGCGAAACTATAAGCCCCTATCTTTCTATGTGTCCGGTTGAAACTTTTTGTTCATGGGTACGCTGTGAGTGTTAGCAATCATAGAAGATTAAATGATGGTTGAGTATGTGGACTTGCCTAAAGGCTCCGATAAGTGACCATTCCTGAAAATATGATGAATTGTAGTTGCAAAGTTGACTAAGAACATAGTTTGTTGGTTTCCAATAAGGTTTATGCTTTATACTTCGATGTTGTGATGAATTGTTACTTGTTCATGGGAAGTTATATGATAAAAGTTATTTGATAAAGTTTTATGTTAGAGTTCCTTGCTGTTATAATAATATGCATGATTCTTCTATGTCCGTATTTTGTTTTTATCGACACCTCTCTCTCAAAGCATGTGGACATATTTTTCGATTTTGGTTTTTCGCTTGAGGGCAAGCGAGGTCTAAGCTTAGGGGAGTTGATACGTCCATTTTGCATCATGTTTTCCTACTGTTATTTATAATGTTTTTATGCATAATAATACTTTTAGGAGTAATTCTAATGCTTTTCTCTCATAATATGCAAGGTTTACACAAAGAGGGAGAATACCGGCAGCTGGAATTCTGGATCTGAAAAAGCTACGTCAGAATTGTTTTGCAATATATGAAGAATATTGGAGCAAATAACTACCAGAGGGGGCCCACCAGGTGGGCACAACCCACCTGGGCCCGCCAGGGAGCCCAGGCGCGCCCTGGTGGGTTGTGCCCTTCTCGGTCCACCTCCGGTGCCCCTCTTATGATATATAAGTCATTTTGACCTAGAAAAAAAAATAAGAGGAGGACTTTCGAGACGAAGCGCCGCCGTCTCGAGGCGGAACTTAGGCAGGAGCACTTTTGCCCTCCGGCGGAGCGATTCCGCCGGGGGAACTTCCCTCCAGGAGGGGGAAATCATCGCCATCGTCATCACCAACAACTCTCCCATCTTTGGGAGGGCCATCTCCATCAACATCTTCAACAGCACCATCTCCTCTCAAACCCTAGTTCATCTCTTGTGTTCAATCTTTGTACCGAAACCTTAGATTGGTACTTGTGGGTGACTAGTAGTGTTGATTACATCTTGTAGTTGATTACTATATGGTTTATTTGGTGGAAGATTATATGTTCAGATCCATTATGCTATTTAATACCCCTCTGATCTTGAGCATGATTATTATTTGTGAGTAGTTACTTTTGTTCTTGTGGTCACGGGAGAAGTCATGTTGCAAGTAATCATGTGAAATTGATATGTGTTCGATATTTTGAGTATATGTATGTTGTGATTCCCTTAGTAGTGTCATGTGAATATCGACTACATGGAACTTCACCATATTTGGGCCTATGGGAATGCATTGTGGAGTAGTTATTAGATGATGGGTTGCTAGAGTGACAGAAATTTAAACCCTAGTTTATGCGCTACTTCGTAAGGGACTGATTTGGATCCAAAAGTTTAATGCTATGGTTAGATTTTATCTTAATACTTTTCTCGTAGTTGAGGATGCTTGCGAGGGGGTTAATCATAAGTAGGAGGTTTGTTCATGTAAGAATAGCACCTAAGCACCGGTCCACCCACATATCAAATTATCAAAGTAGCGAACACGAATCAAACCAACATGATAAAAGTGATATGATGAAATTCCCGTGTACCCGCAAGAACGCTTTGCTTATCATAAGAGATTGTTTTGGCCTGTCCTTTGCCACAAAAGGATTGGGCTACCTTGCTGCACTTTATTTACCGTTATCGTTACTTGCTCGTTACAAATTATCTTGCTATCAAACTACCTGTTACCGACTATTTCAGTGCTTGCAGAAAACACCTTGCTGAGAACCACTTGTCATTTCCTTCTGCTCCTCGTTGGGTTTGACACTCTTACTTATTGAAAGGACTACGATTGATCCCCTATACTTGTGGGTCATCAAGGCTAATTATGCTTTAGTAAGAATATTGGTGTTAAGGTTTGTGATTCCCTATGCAAGCACGAAAGTCAATAGTCATGCAATGAAATTACATCCTACTTGTGGGGCCTTTATTTGGTGTTAGTTATGCTTAATGCTCATTTATGAGATTTTTTGCTTCTTGGTTGGTTGCTTCTCAATCTTTTTGCTAGCCTCCACTTGTACTAAGTAGAAATACTAGTTGTGCATCCAAAATCCTTGAACCCAGTTTTGCCATATGAGTCCACCATACCTACCTATATGCGGTATTTCCATGCCGTTCTAAGCAAATTTGTATGTGCCAACTCTAATTTTCAAAATAATTTCCTTTTTGTGTGCACGTACCGCTCATGAAGCGGCAGGGGGTGGCCAATATTTTTCCGTGCTAGATGTGTTATTCTCAAGATGAGTGTTTGTTCACTTGTTATTGCACGAGAGTACGACGGTAATAGGGATGCCCAGTCCCGAAATGAAAAAGAAATTTACTTTATGTTGTCAAATAATAAATTCCTTGGAAAGTGTTGGTATGGATGGTACCCGTGGATACAGCTAGCCATGGATTGTGAAAGAATGGTGAAAAAAGGAATAAACTTTATTTTCTGTTTGGGAACCGCCTATGATATATCTAGCATGGAAAGTATTGGGAACTACTCGGTCATTTTCGTTGACAGGAAAAGCATGCCTCTCAAAATGTTTTTATCTCTCAGTTTTGCTTTGAGCTATGGCACCTCTACAAATCCCTACTTCCCTCTACGAAGGGCCTATCTATTTACTTTATGCAAATTTTATTTTGAGTCTCCATCTTCTCTTATAAAGCACCAACTAAGGGGCACTAGGATCGTACTTGAGCATTGGATGTAGCTAATATTCGAGTGTGCTTCATGAATGGATCAATGATTGAGCATGATGGGCTAGGGATAACTTTCTTTAGTGTTGATATTTTGAAAGACATGGTTGCTTGTTGATATGCTTGAGTATTGAAGTCTTCATGTCAAATATAGACTATTGCTTTGAACCATCTAAAAGTCCAAATCTCCATGCTACAAAAGAAATGAATATGTGATGAACATGTTAGGCAGCATTCCACATCAAAAATTTTGTTTTCATCATTTACCTACTCGAGGACGAGCAGGAATTAAGCTTGGAGATGCTGATACGTCTCCAATGTATCTATAATTTTTTATTGTTCCATGCTATTATATTATCATTCTTGCTGTTTTTTGCTTGTTTTTTACTTCGTAGAATATCAGTACCAAAAGGAGTCCAAATGCCACGAAACTTTTTGGAGATTTTTTTGGACCAGAAGACACCTTGGGGGCCAAGAAAGTACCAGAGGGGAGGCCCATGGGGAGCACAACCCACCAGGGTGCGCCCGGGAGCCCAGGCGCGCCCAGGGGGTTGTGCCCCCCACGGAGCCCCCCTGCACTGCCTCTTCGGCCTATAAATTCCCAAATATTCCAGAAACCCTAGGGAAGATGTCGAAACACAATTCCAGCCGCCGCAAATTCCAGAACCACGAGATCCAATCTACACCATCACTAAGGGGTTCATCATCCTCATTGGTGCCTCTCCGATGATGCGTGAGTAGTTCACCATAGACCTACAGGTCCGTAGGAAGTAGCTAGATGGCTTTCTCTCTCTATTTTGATTCTCAATACAATGGTCTCTTGGAGATCTATTTGATGTAATGACTTTTTGCGGTGTGTTTGTTGGGATCCGATGAAGTTTGAGTTTATGATCAGATCTATATCCATGAAAGTTATTTGGGTTTCTTTGATCTCTTATATGCATGATTACTTATAGCCTCGTATTTCTTCTTCGAATCTTTGGTTTAGTTAGGCCGACTAGATCAATTTTTCTTGCCATGGGAAGAGGTGCTTTGTGATGGGTTCGATCTTGCGGTGTTCTTTTCCATTGACAAAAGGGGCAGCAAGGCACGCATGTATCGTTGCTATTAAGGATAACAAGATGGGGTCTATTCCTACATGAATAGATATTGTCTACATCATGTCACCGATCTTATTGCATTACTCTGTTTCTCCATGAACTTAATACACTAGATGCATGCTGGATAGCGGTCGATGTGTGGAGTAATAGTAGTAGATGCATAATTGTTTCGGTCTACTAATCTTGGACGTGATGCCTATATAATGATCATTGCCTGGATATCATCATAATTATTTGATCTTCTATCAATTGCCCAACAGTAATTTGTTTACCCACTGTATGCTATTTTCTCGAGAGAAGCCACTAGTAAAATCTGCGGCCCCCGGGTCTATCTTTTATCATATTGCTTTCAGATCTATTTTTATTCGCTTTTATTTTCAGATCTATTATTCCAAAAACCCAAAAATACCTTGCTGCTTTTTTCTTCATTTATTTTATTTCATTTTATTGCGAGATCTATTTATCCAAAATCATACAAACCAATCTATCTTTTGCCCGAGGAGGGATTGACAACCCCTCTTACGTGTCGGGTTGCAAGTATTTGTTCTTTGTGTGCAGGTACCATTTACATAGCTTGCCCTGGCCTCCTACTGGATTGATACCTTGGTTTCATAACTGAGGGAAATACCTACCGTAGCTGTATTGCATCATCGCTTCCTCTTTGGGGAAATACCGATGCAGTTTCAAGCGACATCAGTCAACATCGTTTTCGTCGATCTGACGCTGTTGACGTTAGTTTCTTTCTTCTTTATATTGGCGTGCTTGTGTTGTTTGCCCCAACATTGGACTCACAGATGTAACGGATGGTTGCTATATTTATATAGTGGGGCGAAAGCCTATTTCGAGAGAAAGAAAGAAACAGACAATGTAAAAGATTGCGACTACAAAATTACTGCTCTCAAATGCCGGGAAGAAGAGTGTCTGCCAGACTGCCACCACATCCACATCCACATCCAAAAATACGATAGGCTTCCTCCACGTGCGGGAAAATATCATGTGTTGTTGGAGCTTACATGCTCCCATGCTACTGGAGCACCTGAGCCGTTGGATCTGAAATCCAATGGTCATCTTAGGAGATTTGGGACTTTGCATAATTAGGTGACTCCTCAAGGTTTTCTTGCAATTTGTCAGCAACTCTATAGGAGATCGTTGGATCGGCCAGATGCTCCCATAGCATGGGAGCCTGCAAGCTCCTCGAGCACCAGATATGCACTCCTCCACGTGGAAGTTTTCAATTGAGACATAGGTCCTTTAATCCCATCAACCGCTGACGCATGTGGGGTCTTTGCACTTTGAAAACCCTCATGTTTCTCTCAAGCCACAGTAGGCGTCAGGGGCATAGAATCATAAATTTTGTCGTGGGTAATTTCATTAGTGGCTCATAGCGGTATGGTAGCCGAAGTGATTTCTTTAGTAGCTGCAACATTAGCTCATACCATCGTGGACCTCAAGACATAATTTACTTAGATTCGGGCTCCCTTGCGCTGCTAATATCCCTACTCCTACTGTAAGTGCATCTAGTGCCCCTTAGTGATTTTGGTGTATTGAAGACTTATAGGTTAAGGGACTAATGAGTTTGTGAGTGTACACAGGTCTATAAGTCTATGAGGAGTTTGATATTTACGATGAAAGTCGACCCCTAAAAATGAATGTCTTCAACTGAAGACTTTGGTTTTCTTGAAGACTTAGAAAGTGAAGAAATTGGTGTGACCCTGAAGACTTGATATTCATGCGAGGATTATGAAGCGTGAAGACTTTTGTTTTCGTAGTTTCATTTTCTTCTTCTTGAGTCATAGGAAACACCGTACTGTTAAAGGGGGTCGAGGTAAAACTAAGGAAAAGTTTCCAAGTGATGCTCAACTCAAAATCCTACACCTACCCAATCCTTTCGAGTGAAGCCATTGGAAATCTCATACAGTTTAGTCAAGTTCTTCAGTGACAGAGACGAAGTTCTTCTGTTCTCTGAGGAATTTGTTCTGACTGAGGAGTTAGGAATTCGCCAGTGCGGATTGCCTACAAGTGAGGAACATGATAGCCCTGAGGAATTTGATACTCAAATATCCGACCGTTGCTGTGCTACGCGCCAGCTATCCAAATATCCTACCCACCTAACGGTCATATCATTGAAGGGCATTTATGTCTTATCATGTCGGGCTGCTCCCTAGGCTATAAATAGCCGCCCCCTACAACCACTAGCTGGTTGGCTGCTCCGAGAGATAAATTGACACTTGTCATTTAGAGCATCCCATCCTCCGAGGACTTTGAGCGAAAATCATCAAGTGAGGAAAAACCCAAAAACCCAAACACCTACAAACCCAAAGTGATTGAGCATCACTGAAGAGATTGTTCCTGTGTGGAACCGACGCTTGTTACCTTTGAGGACTGTGCATCCTCCAGACGGTTAGGCGTCATGGTCTAGAGCATCCAAGAAGAAATTGTGGATTGCCGAGTGACCGAGTATGTGAAGGTTTGGAAGTCACCTGAAGACTTACCACGAGTGATTGGGCGAGGTCTGTGTGACCTTAGCTCAAGGAGAATACGGTGAGGACTGTGTGTGCGGGACTGTGTGTCCTCAGGTTTAAATACCTAGCCGCTCTAACCAGACGTACAACTGTCACATCAGTTGGAACTGGTCTACCAAATCATTGTCTTCACCGAGCTACTGGTTCTATTTCCTCAACCCTTTCATTTCCTCGCATTCTTGCTATGTATTTGATCATTACTGTTTGAAGACTTTGACTGAAGACTTTCTCAATTTCCTCAGTTCAATTTCTTCAGTCAGTTTGTCTTCAGCCTGCTTATCCTGTGTTTACGCTACTCGTACTCTGTGCTTGTTTTCATTTCATCATGATGACTGTGCTACTGCTCTGTTATGCTTGCATCTGAGTACTTATTCCGCTGCTAAGTAGTTCGTCGCTTAGGAATTTCTTCACCTTGAAATTCCTCAGTGACGAATTAGTAAAAATCGCCTATTCACCCCCCTCTAGTCGATATAACGCACTTTCAATTGGTATCAGAGCAAGGTACTCCCTTGTTCTGTGTGATTTTGGTTTAACCACCTGGAGTTTTAGTTATGTCGACTGCAGGCATGATCAAGGTCTCAGCTGGTTGTCCTACCTTCGATGGGATGGACTACCCCTACTGGAAGAACAAGATGCGCATGCATCTTGAGGCAATTGACAAAGATCTCTGGTATGTTGTGGAAAAGGGTGTTCCCTCTGTCACTCCTTCCGTAAACGCTGCTGATGTGAAGAGATTCAAGCAACTCGACTCTCAAGCAAAGAATATCATATGTGGCCATCTGAGCAAAGGGCAGTATGGCAGAGTGAGTGCTTTGGAGTCAGCTAAGCTTATCTGGGATAGGCTGTCCAAGGTCAACGAAGGAGTCTCAACTCAACGTGACTCTCGAGTTGACGTTCTTCGCAATCTCTTCAACCGCTTCAAAAGACTCGACAACGAAAATGTTCAGCAAACCTTTGATCGCCTCACTGACATCTCAAACGAGCTTCAAGCACTGGGTGCCACTGACATCACCGACCATGAGGTGGTGAAGAAATTGCTGAGGTCACTCGATTCTTCATTCGATACACTGGCACTGATGATTCAAGAACGTGGAGACTACAAGTCACTTGATCCTGCTGATATCCTCGAGAGGCTAAATACTCATGAATTCCAACTAGCTGAGAAGAGAGATCTCTACGGACTGAGCTATGGTAGATCTCGTGCACTGAAAGCCAAGGCAGTCTCTGAATCTGAAGATGAAGATTCTGGTAGCAGCCTTGGTGATCCTGAAGAACTGAGTCAGGAGCTAGCAATGCTCGTAAGGAAATTCTAGAAGTTCTCTAGACGTGGCCGATTTGGAAAATCCTCAAGAGGTGATGACATGAAATCAGATTCCTCATCCCGTGACTACAAGAAGAGAACTTGCCATAAATGCAAGAAACCTGGTCACTACATTACTGATTGTCCTCAGTGGGAGAAGGAATCAAAGAAGAAGAAATACAAGGATGATAGTTCAGATGACTCTAAGAAGAAGAAGAAATCTTCAAAGTCCTCATCGTCAAAATCTTCAAAGTCTTCATCTCACAAGAAGAGCAGCTCCAAGAAAGCTCGGGCATTCATTGGCAAGGAAATGGACTCTGAAGCTGAATCTGAGGAACATGAGGAAGAGGAGGCATCTGAGGAGTCAGACTCTGGTGTGGCGAGCCTAGCCCTCGCTACTGCTTATGTTAGCAAGTCCATCTTCAACACTGAGGAAAATGGCTTCCCCAACACTGCTGATGACGGCAACGATGACTATGCTCCCACCTATTGCTTCATGGCAAAAGGTGCAAAGGTATTCAAATATCCCTCCTCTGAATCAAGTGAGGATGAATCTGATGATAACCTCAAACCCAGCTATTCCAAACTTGCTAATATTGCTGTTAAACAACAAAAGGCTTTGGAAAAGGTTCAAAATATGCTAGACAAAAGTGATGATCTGTTAGGTGAGGAAATGGATCGAACTCAAACAATGACTGATAATCTTCAGCAACTATAGTCTAAGTTTGACACCCTTCAAGGTCGTCATGAAACTCTCTTAGCCGATCATGAGAAGCTTTCTTATGAATTTCTTCAAAGAAAGCAAGATCTTGAGAAGCTAAGGGTGAGTCATGAAGATCTTCAGAAGGAAAATGATTCTTTGCTTGCTCAACAGATCAGTTCCGCTCATGAAGAATTTATTCCACCATGCTTGAAATGCATTGAACGTGAAACTGCTAATTCTTCACCTGAATGTTCAAATGCTTCTATTGCTGCAAATTCTTCAACTATCTCTGTGGTCACAAATTCCTCATCTGAGGATACCACTAGTATCACTGACGAAAATGCAGGGTTGAAGGAATTGTATGTGACAGGCATGTACAAAAGCCTCAAAGGGCATCAGACTCTTTGTGATGTGCTCAAAAAGCAGATCTTGAACAGGAACCCTAGGAAAGAGGGTATTGCCTTTGAGTGAAAACTCAATGCTGATGGAACCTACTGGAAACCTGAGCAGTATCCCAAAACCTCATGGGTTGCTGCGAAGGGACCTCCCGTGGATCCATCCACGTTATCTGGCTTTACTTGTGAATCCTCATATTCATCTGATGAGTCATTTGACTCCAACTATAAACTGTTCAAAAATCAGAATGGTGAGGTATTTGCTAGATATGTTGGATCTAACTGCAGGAATGGTCCCCCTATGAAGAAAATCTGGGTTCCCAAAAGGTGCCTTGAAAGTCTTCAGGTGAATGTCCTCATGACACCACCTGTGAAGAATAAGAACCCCAGATCAAATTCTTCATATGGACCAAAGTCTTCATATGGATCCAAGTCCTCTTATGGATCAAATTCCTCACATGGATCCAAGTCCTCACATGAACATCATCGTGCTAACACTTCTGTTTCGCAGGGAAAGCCTAAGGACTATGAATATGTGCATTATTCTTCAAATCATTATGTTCATAAGTCCTCGAAGAATTTCTCTGCTTATTCATATGCTTACCCTAACCCCTCTTATGTGAAACGAAGTGGTCTGGCGTCTATGCCACCTTTCTCTTATGGAGCTCGTAGAATGATGAACTCTTTGCCACCCCTCCAGATGTGGGTGGTGAAGAAAAAGAACTAATCTCTTGTGCAGGGTCAGGTCTCCAGACGAACTAAATCGTCTGAAAATTTTGCTGGAGACCTGAAATGCTTGAAAGGACGCAAGCTAATCATGAAGAAATGATTTATTCATTTCTCACGTCCTCACATTGCTATATATACATATGTTGCTTTAATTGATGAAATATGTCTGATGAATTTGATGTCATATTCTTCACTCTGAAGTATATGAGTTCGTAAGATGCACTAATTCATCTGCAGGATGATTTACCCAAAGCTACTGAGTGGGTCCTCGATAGTGGATGTACAAATCACATGACCGGTGACAAGAGCTTACTGATGAACACTCCTTTATCTCCATCACACTTGAAGCATATCACCTACGCTGACAAAGGTAAAAGCAAGGTATTGGGTCTAGGTAGGGTTGCAATCTCAAAGGATCGACACATGGATAAAGTCATGCTTGTCGAGTCCCTCGGATTCAACCTCATGTCTGTCTCAATGCTTTGTGATCTTGATATGGTTGTTGTCTTTGGCAAATATCGTTGCTTAGTGCTCATGGAATCTGACAATTCCAAAGTCTTCGAAGGCTTTAGGAGAGGAGACTTGTATATTGTTGATTTCTCTGCAGGACCACAGCCTGCCACTTGTCTACTTGCTAAAGCTTCAGAAGGCTGGCTATGGCATCGACGACTGGGTCATGCTGGCATGAGGAACTTACACACGCTCGTGAAGAAAAAGCACGTCATTGGCATCGAGGGTGTCAAATTCCTCAAAGATCATCTTTGTGGGGCTGGAAAAATGACCAGAGCCAAGCACCCCTCGAAGACTATCATGACTACTTCTCGTCCTTTTGAATTGCTTCATATGGATCTCTTTGGCCCTACTCATTATGCCACACTAACAAATGCAGCATCTCTATATGGCTTTGTCATTGTTGATGACTATTCTCGTTACACATGGGTGCATGTCATTACTTACAAAACTGAAGTGTAGGAAGTCTTCAGACGATTTTCCTCAAGGGCTTCGACGAATTTCGGTGTGAAGATCAAGCATATACGCAGTGACAATGGGACCGAGTTCAAGAATACTGGTCTTGATGACTATCTCGATGAACTTGGTATTACTCATGAGCTATCTGCCCCATACACTCCTCAGCAGAATGGCATTGTGGAGCGCAAGAACAGGACTCTTGTTGAGATGGCTCGCACCATGCTTGATGAATACAAGACACCTCGTCACTTCTGGCCTGAGGCAATTGATACTGCATGCCACATCATCAACAGGGTATATCTTCACAAATTCTTCAAGAAGACCTCATATGAACTCCTCACTGACAAGAAACCCAATGTGAGTTATTTCAAAGTCTTCGGTGCTAAATGCTGGATTAGAGATCCTCATCACAATTCTAAATTTGCACCGAAAGCACATGAAGGTTTTATGCTTGGTTACGGAAAGGACTCGCACACCTACAGGGTCTTCAACACCTATCACAACAAGGTTGTTGAAACTGTAGATGTGCGGTTCGATGAAACTAATGGCTCGCAAAGAGAGCACCTACCTCCTGTGCTAGATGAAAATACACCTGAGGAAACCATCAAGTTCAAAGCTACTGAGGATGTCATTCCTACTGAAGAATCTGCTGAAGAAATCATTCCAGAACATGAAGAACAGCATGCTGGCGCACCTGAAGAAATTGGCTCTGAAGAAAATACTGAGCCAAATCAAAGTCGTCAACCTGCTCATCCTCGTGTTGCAAATGAAGTACAGATTGAGAGAATCATCAACGCACCAGGTCCTCTGACTCGCTCAAAAGCTTCACATTTATCTAACTTTTGTGGGCATTTTGCTTTCGTCTCTATCACAGAGCCCACCAAAGTTGATGAGGCATTTCTGGAACCTGAATGGATTCAAGCGATGCAAGAGGAATTACATCAATTTAAGCTGAACAATGTGTGGGAGCTTGTCAAGCGACCGGACCCATGCAAGCACAATATCATCGGTACCAAATGGATCTACCGCAACAAGCAAGATGAAAATGGCCTAGTGGTGAGGAACAAGGCTCGTCTTGTGGCTCAAGGCTACACACAGGTTGAAGGAATTGATTTCGATGAAACTTTTGCACCTGTTGCTAGACTTGAGGCTATTCGCATATTGCTGGCTTATGCTAACCATCATAATATCATCTTATATCAAATGGATGTGAAAAGTGCATTCCTCAATGGTAAGCTTGAGGAAGAAGTATATGTTGCTCAACCCCCAGGTTTTGAAGATCCTAAGCATCCAGACAAAGTCTTCAGACTCAATAAGGCCCTCTATGGCCTCAAGCAGGCCCCTCGGGCGTGGTATGACACTTTGAAGGAATTCCTCATGAAGAAAGGCTTCAAACCCGGTTCACTCGACCCAACTCTTTTCACCAAAACCTATGATGATGAATTATTCGTGTGCCAAATATATGTTGATGATATTATCTTTGGCTGTACTAACCAACATTACAGTGACGAATTTGCTTACATGATGAGTGAGGAATATCAAATGTCCATGATGGGGGAATTGAAATTCTTCTTAGGCCTTCAAATTCGTCAACAACGCAATGGCATCTTCATTTCTCAAGAGAAATACCTCAAGGACGTTCCGAGGAAATTCGGTATGCAAGAATGCAGAGGCGTCAAAATCCCTATGCCCACAAATGGCCATCTATGCACTGATGAAAATGGAATAGACTTCGATCAAAAGGTATACCGCTCCATGATTGGCTCTTTATTGTACCTATGTGCATCTAGGCCGGATATTATGCTTAGTGTTTGCATGTGTGCCCGTTTTCAAGCTACACCGAAGGAATCACACCATAAGGTTGTGAAACATATTCTTCGATATCTAACTCACACTCCAACACTTGGAATATGGTATCCCAAGGGCTCGGCTTTTGATCTCATTGGATATTCTGACTCTGACTATGCTGGTGATCATGTGGACTGCAAGTCAACATCAGGCACATGCCATTTCCTCGGACGATCCTTAGTTTGTTGGTCCTCGAAGAAGCAGAACTGCGTATCACTCTCTACTGCTGAAGCTGAGTATATTGCTGCTGGTTCTTGCTGTGCTCAATTGCTGTGGATGAAGCAAACCCTCAAGGACTACGGCATCAATGTGAAGAATGTGCCACTCTACTGCGACAACGAGAGTGCCATCAAAATTGCTCATAACCCAGTTCAGCACTCGAAGACAAAGCACATCGAGATTCGTCATCATTTTCTTCGAGATCATGTGTTGAAGGGTGACATCTCTATTGATCCCGTGAAGTCTGAAGAACAGCTGGCGGATATCTTCACAAAGCCCTTGGATGAGAAGAGATTTATCAAATTGCGGTGTGAGCTAAATATCTTAGAATCTTCGAATGTCCTTTGAAAAGGACACACATCCTAACACTTATGCAAATTGATGACTTAGGTGTGCATCACACGAAGAAACGTTTTTCTTCAATCAATGAAGACTAACCCTCTAAGTGTGAAGAAATTAATGAAGAATTTGATTCTCAGAGCCCTACGACAATTGTACGCGGTGTTTGAAATCATCATTCTTACACGGTGGGTCACGCCACCACAAAAAGTTGAAAATCTTCAAAATTTGAGTTTTTCATCATTGTGCAAATTCTTCAAAATTTCAAATTCTTCAACTTTGCAAAATCTTCACTCTCCCCGTCTGTGTTCTTCATTGACTATATATATATTTGAGTTTTCTGTCCTCTACAGCATTCACTTATTGCTAATTCTTCAAGTTGTTTTTCTTCTAAGTGAATGTGATCGGACCCATTCCCCCTCTGTGCTAAACTCAATCCAGTCCGTTCACAAATTCTTCATGTGCGTTCTATTTGAAACCCATTCAAAGTCTTCACTGTGTCCTTGACAGCTGAAGAATTTGCGAACGAAACATTAAAATATTCTTATCTGAATTTTCGGCTTTTGCCGCTCAAACCGTTCCATATCCCTCGATAAGATTAATCTATTCACCCACGATCTAACACGATCTCCACTTCATAGTACGTGGGTGACACATGTCGCTAGGATGAGAAGGGTCAGGGGCACGTTCGTCCATTTTCTTCGGACGAGCGGTTCTTCACCTCGGCTATAAATACCCCTCGCCCTCCTCAGAGCTCATTTGCCCCGCTCGATCTTACTCCCGCGCTCGAGCTCTCAGACCTAGCACCGCCGCTACATTCCATCGTCGCCGGTGAGGAAGAGCTTCACTGCCTCGACCTCGTCGCCGACGTACTCACGCCGGCCGCGGAAATCTTCACTCCGCCGCTGCCGTAGCTATTTTCCATCGCCAAGTTTGGGCGTGGAAGATCTGAACGGACGAACATCTCCACTGCTACTCTCAGTTCTTCGTGTTCTTCGTCAAGGGTAAATAAAATTTATTCTTACTGCCCTTGTTGATTATGATGATTTCCACAAAATCTTCAAAAGGTGTTTATTCTTCAACTTTCATGCTCTTAAACACCAACTTGCTTCTGTCCTTGATCAGTTTCTCTAAGCAACGTTTTTCTTCAAGATTCCTCAATTGTGTGGATTTTTCAATCTACACAACTCTGGAACCTAAGTCAAAATGCTTAGTGAAATTCCTCAAGACACCCCTGGTCAAATTCCTCAAACTTGATACTTTTGAAAAACTTCTGAGAACGCATATGACCTCTCCAAATTCTTCGCACCTATATTCTATTCACAGGTACACATGTCCGCTGCTGAATCTCTAGGTTCTCATTAACTTAACTCATTTGCAGCGTTCCTTGAAGAAAAATTGCATACCTCATTAGAAAATTCGATTGTTCAAAATCCTCAAGTGAAGAAAATGGCTGATGGTAAAAGACCTCAGAAGGGAGGAAAGAGGCCAGAAACAAATACTGCTTTTGAGATCCCTGATGACATCTATGATGAATATTGTACTCCTGATGAAGCAACTCATGGCAAGGAGAACAAAAATCAGCGCAAAGTGCGCATTCAGAAGATTGAGAGGAGATGGGCAAGAGAATGGAGGGAATATCGCTATGTCACTCCCAAGTATATGAAGAAATTTGCTGTTAACCCTCCATGTCCAAGACCTCCATTGGCTCCTGGCCAAGAAGCTGATCCCACTAGCATCAGAAGAGGTGAGGAATTTCCTCAGGAGTGGGCTAAGCGTCAAGCCAAGCTGGCCAAAGTGGCTAAAGAGGCAGTGAAGAAATTCAATGAAGATTCTGTTGCTGCCGCTGAGGCCTCTGCTATCAAGCCTAAGAAGGCTATGCTGAAGAAATCAGCTGTCAAGACAAGTTCCTCAGCTGCAATGCCCTCATGGCCAAGCTCTTCAAAGCCCTCATGGCCTGTTCCTCAAGCAAATTCCTCAAAAGCAGCTCCAACTCCCTCAATTGCTTCAGGAGTCTCTGCAAGTTCTTCAGCTCCACCTCAGTCTTCAACAACTCCTATCTTGCTGAAGAAAAAGGCCACTGCTGGACGAGGCACAAGACCAAGTCCTCACAAGAAGCAGGTCGCCTTTCAGGTTCCGTCAAGCGAAGACGAAGCTGATGATGAAGAATTAGCTGAGATCATCAGAGATCGACAACAAAGGGCCGCTAGAGCCAAAGGCAGTGCTGTGCCCCTCATGCTGGATCCAAGGAAGATCCTTGATTTCATCGATCTATGGCACAAGGATCCAAATACACCTTTGCCTGAATTAAACCTCACTCCTGGTCAAAGTCACATGTTGACGGCCTTCATAAATGAAGAGAAATGGAAATTTGAAAAGGCCAGGCAGGTGAAGAAGGCTCAGTACAAGAAGGAGCATTTTCTGAAGAACAATGTTGTGAAAATGTCTCCTGAAGAACTTGTGTCTATGCAGGCTGAGATCAAAGCACTCAGTGATGAATTTCATGCATTCCGTGCAGATTGGCTAGGTGCCAAAGTCAGATTCGTCAGAATGGCAAAAGGATTTACTCCAAGTGTTGCAGCTTCATCGCAACCCAAATTTCCTCAGACTGGAACATCTGTTCAGTCTGCTGAAGAAAATGAAAGCGCCAGAACTGCTGAAGAAATTCCAGTCTCTGAAGAAATTGCCAGGGCAACCTCCAATATTGCGCCTGAAGAGCAATCCAGGCCAGTTGAAGCATCTGCTACTGTGCCTGAGGAATCTGAACAAGCCAGGGCAACTGCATCAGTTGTGCCTGAAGAAATTCAACCAATTTCCTCTGCTCCTCCTGCACCGATGACAAGCATCAATCTTCCTTCTGCAACAGAAGCGAAGAAAACCAAGGCTGCGGAGCGTGCAGCTGTGAAGAAAAGGAAAGCATCTGCCTCCTCAGAGTCTTCTGCTCCCAAGAAAGTGAAGACTTTGACGAGTTCATCTGAAAACCCAATTGATGCTATTCCAATATCAAGCATGCCATCAAAGGAGATCATTCCCTTTGGTGAGGAATATGAAATTCCTAGTAAATCTGATGAAGAAGATCCTTCTGCTGCTTCGACAGAGCAGATGGATGAAGAAATTGAAGTGGATACTTTCTCTTCAACCCCACTGGTATCATCGCCCATGCCTCAGTTCACAGCTGAAGAGGCAGGCGTCGAAGGAATTGAAGAAGATGAGGATGTGGATATTGGGTCTACAACACCTATTCTGAATGATGACTTTTGGGAAAGTCATCACCCCAATTCACCTCTGACAACCCCTCTACATCATGTTCCTCAGTCCCCTGTGCAAACTGAAGAAATTCATACGGGCTCTGATGAACGTCAAGCTTCACTTCATTCTATTCCTGAAGAAGTTCCAGTCACTAGCGCTGATGTACATATGTCTGAAGAAATGGAGGCTAAGGCTGCTGCTGAAATTCCTCAGCCTGTGGCTCCAGTGGCTATACCTCAAGAGGCTGTAAATTCTTCAACTGTTAATCTTCAGCCCAAGCCACAGAACCCTCACTCCAAGAAGCAGAAGTTTAATGCTGAGGATTTCTTCAATGAGCACATATTCTTCACTGACTACAATCCCTATGACTCTGCTCGTCTTCGTCGCAAGCGCTTCTGGACTGCAAGCCAGATGAACTTCTACTCCTCATTGTTGGTTGATAAGGATAAGGTCTTTGAACATGAGCAAATTCCTCATGTAGATATGGAATCTCTGCCCTGCTTCACACCAGTCCTCAGTGTTCTTCATGACGCTGGGTTACTCAATTTCTGCACCGACATCTGCGATTGGAATGAAGAACTCATTCTTCAATTCTTCGCCACGCTGCACATTACTGGAAATGTTGATGATGTCAATTCATGGGTATTGGACTGGATGACCGATAATACTCATTTCAAAGCACCGGCCTCTAAATTGCTTCATGCCGTTCCAGTTTGTCCTCCCACTGAAGGTGCAAGGCTTCTCTATGTTGAACCTGAACTGTCTGATCATCTGATGCAAGTGCTGATGAAGCCTTTGAAGCCTGGCCAAGCTCCAAGGACCAAATTCCTCGTCAAGGAATTGCTCTATGTGCCAAGGACAGTTTATCGCATATTGACCAAAACCCTCAGTCCAATCAAGGGCCACAACTCTGATGATGAAGAAGTTGTTGGCATTATGAAGAATCTGATGTTCAATATCATTCACGGTATTCCTATCAACTACCACGATTTCTTCATGAGGACTTTGGCCAATGCTGCTCTGTCACCTTTTGAGTTGAAGCCTTATGCTCCCTGGATCATGAGATTCATCAGATCAAGGTCTTCAATTCATTATAAGGCTGACTTTCAAAATCATCTCAGCTATTTGCCCCCTATCGAAGTCCTCAAATGGACTATTTCCTCAGCTGACGAGAAGGGCAAGGCTGCTGTTATTGATGAAGGTACTCGTCCATTGGATGGACAGTTTCGCAAAGCTACTTCCTATTCCACCAATGATGACTCTGCAACTCAAGATTCTGCCGCCAAAGGTTCAGAACATCATCCTCAAGCTACAGCTCCGTGTGTGATGACTGATCGTGAACTTCTCCTTAGTCTTCATCAGAAAGTTGATCAAAATCACAAGTGGGTCAAGCGTCAGTTTGGTGCAATTCTTTAGAACATGACAGTCACTCAAAATACTATGAAAAAGAATCACTACTACTTGCATGAAGTCTTTGACCGCACTTGGGCGATTCTGTCTAATCTTCATAGTGCTGAAGAACTCAAGGAGATGGGCTTCCAACAGGACTTTGACTGGTCTCAGCCACCTTCGAAGAAATTCAAGAAAGTCAAAGTTCCTCAGCTTGTTGCCAGTTCATATTCTTCATCGCGCGAGACGAATGAAGCTGAAGACTTGGATGACACTGCGGCAGGCCCTACCTCAACGGACGACCCCAACAATGCTGGCGCTCCTCCATCGACATCATGATGATATTCTTCAGGGGCGTTAGTCCTCATTTTTCGTCCCTTTTGGTCATTCGATGACAAAGGGGGAGAAATTTGAGTTAGTCTTCAAGCGGGTCTTATATATGGGCTATATTTCTGTTAAGTTACAACTCTTGCTTTTCTGAGGTGTTTGCTCTGATGAGTTGTAAACTTAAGTCCTATGGTGGTCTGATACTTTTGCTCTGTTTTTCTGCATGCTATTTCCTCAATACCATAATGCACGCATGCTGAATTTCGTCAGACACCATATTTCATCATGCATTTCAAATTCTTCATATCATATGTTAAATGCGTGTATGAATTTCAAGATATAGGAGGAGATCTCCATGATATTACTCAACAATGTGCATTTGCTATTTCAAAGCAAATTCCTCAATTATGCACATCTTCAGGGGGAGTTCTTCTATATCTTGCAATCAAATTCCTCAATATCAGTATTTACACTTCATATGTTTATCCCCGTTGAAAACTTAACCTATATTGTCATCAATCACCAAAAAGGGGGAGATTGTAAGTGCATCTAGTGCCCCTTAGTGATTTTGGTGTATTGAAGACTTATAGGTTAAGGGACTAATGAGTTTGTGAGTGTACACAGGTCTATAAGTCTATGAGGAGTTTGATATTTACGATGAAAGTCGACCCCTAAAAATGAATGTCTTCAACTGAAGACTTTGGTTTTCTTGAAGACTTTGAAAGTGAAGAAATTGGTGTGACCCTGAAGACTTGATATTCATGCGAGGATTATGAAGCGTGAAGACTTTTGTTTTCGTAGTTTCATTTTCTTCTTCTTGAGTCATAGGAAACACCGTACTGTTAAAGGGGGTCGAGGTAAAACTAAGGAAAAGTTTTCAAGTGATGCTCAACTCAAAATCGTACACCTACCCAATCCTTTCGAGTGAAGCCATTGGAAATCTCATACAGTTTAGTCAAGTTCTTCAGTGACAGAGACAAAGTTCTTCTGTTCTCTGAGGAATTTGTTCTGACTGAGGAGTTAGGAATCCGCCAGTGCGGATTGCCTGCAAGTGAGGAACATGATAGCCCTGAGGAATCTGATACTCAAATATCCGACCGTTGCTGTGCTACGCGCCAGCTGTCCAAATATCCTACCCACCTAACGGTCATATCATTGAAGGGCATTTATGTCTTATCATGTCGGGCTGCTCCCTAGGCTATAAATAGCCGCCCCCTACAACCACTAGCTGGTTGGCTGCTCCGAGAAATAAATTGACACTTGTCATTTAGAGCATCCCATCCTCCGAGGACTTTGAGCGAAAATCATCAAGTGAGGAAAAACCCAAAAACCCAAACACCTACAAACCCAAAGTGATTGAGCATCACTGAAGAGATTGTTCCTGTGTGGAACCGACGCTTGTTACCTTTGAGGACTGTGCATCCTCCAGACGGTTAGGCGTCATGGTCTAGAGCATCCAAGAGAAAATTGTGGATTGCCGAGTGACCGAGTATGTGAAGGTTTGGAAGTCACCTGAAGACTTACCACGAGTGATTGGGCAAGGTCTGTGTGACCTTAGCTCAAGGAGAATACGGTGAGGACTGTGTGTCCGGGACTGTGTGTCCTCAGGTTTAAATACCTAGCCGCTCTAACCAGACGTACAACTGTCACAGCAGTTGGAACTGGTCTACCAAATCATTGTCTTCACTGAGCTACTGGTTCTATTTCCTCAACCCTTTCATTTCCCTGCATTCTTGCTATGTATTTGATCATTACTATTTGAAGACTTTGACTGAAGACTTTCTCAATTTCCTCAGTTCAATTTCTTCAGTCAGTTTGTCTTCAGCCTGCTTATCCTGTGTTTACGCTACTCGTACTCTGTGCTTGTTTTCATTTCATCATGATGACTGTGCTACTGCTCTGTTATGCTTGCATCTGAGTATTTATTCCGCTGCTAAGTAGTTCGTCGCTTAGGAATTTCCTCACCTTGAAATTCCTCAGTGACGAATTAGTAAAAATCGCCTATTCACCCCCCCTCTAGTCGATATAACGCACTTTCACCTACCTTGATTGAAATTATGTCTCGGACAATATACAATATTGGTTACAAAGAGAGGATTCAACGAGTTAATAGGCAACTCGACGATCTATGATGAATGAAACTAGGTGAGATTTGCTAGTTCACTAGGGTTTGTATGTACAGGTAATGTCTTGTCTAGATCCTGAAAGGTCGTGAAGCTTGTAAAAATTGGTCCTCTTGTATTTGGTCTTGGTATACTTTTATCGGGATGGAGAGGTGGTGCTAGACTCAACATCTTTCCTGGATGTGTCTCTCTTCTTCTTCTTCTTCAGCAAGTTGGATAGGCTTGGCATGCTTGAATGCATGTGTACTTGCAAGGTATCTCCTAGAGTTCAGGTCATACACGAAGCCATGATCCACTTAACCCGTAAGGACTTTTATGGTGTCCTTGACTATCACTCACCAAAAGTGGACCACCTCTTTAACTTGGCAAGCATCAAATCACCGACTCCACTCTGTTGTCGCATGATCGAGTCATTGGTGCAAGGCACAAGGTGCTAGATACCAAACATCGTGGGCGAACACACCTGACATGAGAAGGTGGTTGATCGTTAGCCAACCGGAGAGCAAGGCAAGCCCCTCCCCCCTGAAGGAAAATCAACGATCATTGCCAACTCCAGAGTGCAGAGGAAGTAGACGAGTCGGTGTACATCGTACTTGGAGTCCCTCGAACATCGATGAAGATCCCGTGACCCGCCCTCGAATGATCCCTCGAACGGAAGACCGAAAGCACGACCTCTCTACTTGTTTGCAACCACACGATCTTCACGATCCGATAGCGCTTCGCCATCCAGAGGTAATCGTCGCCGGAGAATTAGAGGGGGGAGATTAGAACCACACGGGGCTTTTAATTATGAGGATTGGAGGTGGCTAGGGCTAGCTCTAATTAGTCAACTAGGACCAACTAGAACTAGAACTTGATCAACCAAAGGAGGCTCCAAAATTTGTCTATCCAAAAGAGCAAAATCCCTTAGTATATATAGGTTTGAGGGGAGAGGGAGGGCTGCCATCAACGGGAAGGAGTCCCCCTTGGTGCGCCATCTAAGGGGAGGAGGAGTCTGACTCCTCCCCTTCCCCAATTCGGCCCCCTTCCTTAGGGAAGGGAGGCACTTTCCCACTTGGGCCTTTTTGGCCCAAGTTGCCTTCCACCTCTTGGCCTTTTTAGGCTCGTTGATATTTAAACTAAATATAAAATGTTCTAAATTTTTTTAGATCATTATATATATAATTTAACATCCCCAGAAATATTTTCCACCTATATATAATTAATCGGTAATACCCGGTATTACCCGATATTCACCGAAACCCTTTCGGTGACCCCGGAACGCTTCCGGAACCTCTCGGAACTATTCTGGATATTAATGAAACAATTCCGCAAATATATTATCATTACTCCCGTACCACTAACACTCAATAGATTGTGATTACCTTAAGCTCGTGACCCCGTAGGTTCGGTAAATCATAGACATGAATGAAATCCCTTCGTCCAATGACCGATAGCGGAACCGTGGACATCCATATCAGTCCCTATGATTACACGAATGATATTCGAGTGAACCTTTGGTTATCATGTGATGTTCCCTTTGCTTCGTGATACTTTACAAAACCCGGTGTGCATCGATATCCTCCTGAGCCATCACCATGCTCACTATACCGTTGCTCCCGTTACCGGTTTTGTTCTTCTTTCTCGTTAACGTGTTCCGGCATCCCCGTGATGTAGTCACCTATGTATGGCCAGACGATGATGGATACCATCACACCGAGAGGGCCCTAATAATATCTCTCCATCATCAGAGGAGCAAATCCCACTCTCAAGCTATCCGGCCACTTGTCAAACTTTCCGGTGGGCCTGAAAGTTGTCGTTATGATCACCTTGTTACAGAAGACGTTTGAGCAACCCCAAAGTCCACCGTCTGGTAGGAAGTGACCGAGACACTCTCATGGTCCGAGGAACTAAAAAACATGCTAACACTCCGTGTTATAACAGATGATTTCAGACGATATAATCACAAAGTATAATAGACAAGTATTGGGTCGATTCAATATGATCGTTCTTCTAACGTCATACCCTCAATGTTGTTTTAGGACTATCGTTACACTTAACGATATCCTAAGATTCGGAAAACGTGATCACCAACAACACTTGAGCCAGTCTTAGAGGCGAGACAGGGAACCTATTGTTTATCGTTTATCATTTCACACATGCATATGATTTTTCCACTGAATCGCATATTCGAGGATCATAGCAGTTATAGATGAAATATAAACTCTTAACTATGAATAGAGAAATATAATAATACAAATATTATTGCCTCTAGGGCATATTTCCAACAGGAGGATCATGTAGAGTGATCATCGTGCACAGTCCAGTTCCACCTTCACCGGGTGGCTTTTTTGACAAGAAGATGAGGGGGTGTGGTGATCTTCATCCAAAGAGTTATGAAATGAAGGATTGCTTGGATAGAGAGTCTCCTACGCAGATCATGAATCTAGTGCTTGCTCGGTGGACCATCAACGACTATGGAAGTGAGGAGGGACGAGGGCTCGACATTGTTATGAGATCTAGCACGATTATACTCAGTCATCTACCATCAATCTATTGATCTTTCTTGAAATTTGTTATGTGCTCCCTTCGTCCCATAATAAGATCGTCTTGCAAGTTGGCTTGCAAGACGATCTTATATTATGGGACGGAGGGAGTGGTTATTCATTAGTTTCTTCTCCAGTACCATTGTTGAATCAGCTTATAAGTTTGTGTTGACTAAAATTTAATTAAATAAGAGTGACAATTGTGTGTGTGTGTGTCAAATAAATAATCTACTTCATGTACTATGCATGTGCTGATGTGCGTATGTGTTTAACATCTGTTCTGAAAAGGAAGGTTAAGTATCTCGGCGTCTAAGTCTGCGGTGCACACAACCTTTTTCAAGAACAAGGTGTACACAGCCTTAATTTTATTTTAAAAGATGCAATACAATAGGTCAAAGCATCAACTTACAAGCATAGTACATGGAAGTAGACAACAATAAAACACCCCACTTCACCTACAACAATAGTTGTTCTTTCAAAGACTGAAAAACACACTCACAACAACTCACCGAGTCCAGATTATGAATGCCAATGAAAAGAATTTTCATTATAGATACCATATCTAACCAATGAAGGCCAGAACACCAATACAAAAACAATGTCTTCAATAAGAAGACGACACAAGTGTGTAATTGCTGGGTCCGACTAGTAAAGCCCGAATTGCAGTTTTCCATCCCGAACATGAAGTGACGTTTCACTCACCACATCGATCTTATGAGAGCCGCACCACACATGGTCCGACTTGAATCACTATGGTGTCCTCGGAGCTAGCGGCCCATGGTAGGCCACCGCATGAACTCTTCTCAAGCGTGAACCGACATTGTCGTATGTTTCCGATCTGCAAAGTTAACACTTTGTGCATCCACCCTTTCTCTCATAGAAAAAGTTTTCCGAGAACACATAGGAGATCTGCATGCCTATATATTAAGATAGAAAGCAAGTTATATTTACATTTACAGAGATTGTGCTTCACATATGTAAATGAGTGGTCGCCCAAACAACCACGGATACAATGGATTGTCGAACAAAAAACCCGCTCGATATTGTTGATGAAAAAAACGCTCGATCTAACAATCGCTTCAACCACATCATGTTGGTAGCATTGGGACAGAAGCAAGGACTATCATGCTTTCATGCCCGACGAAAATCGAAACAGATGGTGTAGCCGTACGTGCATTGTAGGCAGCAAGCAAGCAGAGATTCCACGTGCTAGAGCAGGCATTTGAAAGACCCATCCAAACAACGAGGGGCCAAACTCCAGTACCGGATCCGCGCCAAAGAGAAGGGAGGATTTGGATCAAAATCAGATCCCACGTCCCACCCCAGGGACATGCACAAACTGGTTTCCTCTAGCGGACGGGAGAGAGGTGCGCCGTTCGTACGTGCACCTACTGCTACTGCCTAGTGCCTGCTGCATTTGCGCCCAAAGATCCAACAACGGCATGTGCTGCCGTATGCTGCGCCGCGCTGCGCTCTCCTTGTTACAGCAGCGGAGCAGCCTACGAACGAGCTGCCCCGTTTCGTCGTTATTGGGCAGATGGAATGTAGGTAGGATTACCATCAAAATAATGAAACTATATGAAAAAACGGGTACATTGTCTCATGGAACAGACCATAAACACACATGATCCGAGAGTAGCGACCGCGTGGCAACGACAAGATCCATCTCCCGATCTCCCCATCCAAAGTGTCTACACGGCCTCCTGCCTACGTTCTTCCCAATTCCCACAAACACCTTGCCCTGAAAACTGAGATTGTGTATTGCATTTGCATCATCGGGGCGCGTGCGTGAGATCGTCTAAATCCTACTCCCTCCGTTTTTATTTAGTCCGTGTATTACCTTTGGTCAAAGTCAAGCTATGTAAACTTTGATAAAGTTTATGAACAAAAATATTAACATATACAATAACAAATCAATACCATGAGATTCATTATTGAATGTACTTTCATATCATATAGATTTGTTATTGTCAATGTTTATATATTTTTCTATAAACCTAATATGCAAAGCAAATAAAAACGGAGGGAGTACTGTTTTTTGTGTGTGTGTGTTTTACATTTTGTGTTCGGAAATCTTATCTGGCTGACATTTGTTGGAAGAGCGTGGCATTTCCAACGTTTTTTCTGGTTGTTTTAGTTGTATCGAAGGTGGCAGTTTCTAAGAGGACGTCTGAAGAAACTGCCACCCCACGACCAACTAAAATTGCCATTCGGAAATATCATCCCCTCCCAACAAACGTCAGCCAGATAGGAGGGTTCTTCGTATTTTGGTTTCGTCCAGTTTTTCTTAATTAACTGAACAACTCACTTTTTTGTGACGCCCCCGGCTTAATCGTGCACTATTCATACACGCAAATGCACACGATCAAGCCTAAGGACTCACGGGAAGATATCACAACACAACTCTAAAACATAAATAAAGTCATCCAAGCTTTATATTACAAGACAGGGCCTCGAGGGCTCGAATACATAGCTCGATGGCATACAAGCGTCAGCGGAAGCATCAGATATCTGAGTACAGATATTAAAAGAGAAACAGAAAGGCCTTTAGAAAGGCGGGGCAAAATAAAACACTAAGATCGAAAGGCGCAGGCCTCCTGCCTGGGACCCTCCGAACCTACTCCTGGTCGTCGGCCAGCTCGTAGTAGTATCCATCCTCGAGGTAGTAGTAGCGATCGTCAGCGGGGGCAGCTGTCTCAGGGGCTCCGTCATCTGGTTGCATCAAAAGGGTATGGGGGGAAAAAGAAAGCAAAGCAACCGTGAGTACTCATCCGAAGTACTCAGCAAGTAAGGATCTACACTACATATGCAACATTATCAAAGGGAGGCTGTATATGTGGACTGGGCTGCAGAAATGCCAGAATAGAGAGAAAGCCTAGTCCTATCGAAGACTAGCATCTTCAGAGGTCTTGCAGCATTAGAAGAGTGTAGATTAGTACCGTATAAAGTAGTAGTATCATTAAGTCTCATCCTCACCCAGAGATCCTTTCTCGACTCCCTGCGAGAAAGCAATCCCAGAGCCATACAATCATCAACCTCGTCCTTAGATCCCTTCTCGACTCCCTGCGAGAAGCAATCCCAGAGCCATACAGTCATCAACCTCGTCCTGAGATCCCTTCTCGACTCCCTGCGAGAAGCAATCCCAGAGCCATATATCCAGGTATCATCTCACGGTCTAGTTGTGTCGATAGGGATACAACTCCGAGTGTCCTTTACCGTAGGACCGGCTATCGATAGATGTTTTCTTCCCTGCAGGGGTGCACTAACTTACACAACACGGTCGATTAACTCCGGCCGGACACACTTTCCTGGGTCATGCCCGGCCTCGGCCAAACGATACACCGCAACCCTACCTACAGCTCAGCAGAGAGGTCCCGCCGGTCTACATCCTAAGCGCTCAGGGGTCTTGGGCCATCGCCCTGTGCACTCCGGGTCGTTGCGAGCAGGGTGAAGCCAGGCACCAGGAGGGCGCCGGTCCGTCCCGGCCGCAAGGCTGAACTAGACATCTGACAGAGCTTTCGGCTGATGCTACGATGCAGAACGCCCATACTATGCCCACGTGATGGTTAGTGCTATCAGGCCAGAGGCCTGTTCGGATCAAATATCCAAATCGTTAGTGGACTAGGGCTTGCGGTAACGAGCAGAGACTCACGAAAGATGTGACCCCGTCGCCCCGTCTCGAGGACTTGCTGCAAGGGCTAAGAATGCCCGGCCGCACCTCGTATTCATCACTCGGGCACCATCCAGGCAACCCGTCTTCACATCACACGCGGGTACCCCTCAGGGTCGACCCGCCTTTCCAAGTAACAGTAGTACAGTCCAAGTATCCGTGTGTCCATAACATCAGGGGAATCTGAGGTATCACCCTCGTTGAATTCCTACTCGATGTATCTGTCAAGGTGAACTCAGAGGAATCACCCTCAATGGGTTCACACTTGATGTGTTGTACGACGGCGTCGTTATCGGAAGTGGTGAAGGAGGAATCACCCTCGATGACCACGACCGAATAGCTACTCTACAGAGTTAACATCAGAAGTGCTACACGAGATATCACCCTCGGCGCTCGATAGTAACCCAGTAGCGGCATACAACTTAGGGGGTGATGTGCGGTGCCGGGACCTGGTCTTCAATCCCGTTGATCGGGTCTTCTGATAATCCAGCGGGGCAGTCGGGACAAGTGGGGTCACTGATAGGTCTCTACCCAGCCTATACTAAGCAGTTTAGGATATGCAGGTAATTATCAACAGCAGGTTACAATAAACAGGCTATGCATCAGAATAGGTAAAGCAGTAGTAGCAGCAATTCTAATGCAAGCATGGGAGAGAAAGAATAGGCGATATCGATATGCTCAAGGGGGGGGTGCTTGCCTGGTTGCTCGGTGGCAAGGGCACGGTCGTCAATTATGTCGTCGGTCTCCGGAGCTGCGTCGGTCTCGGGGACGTCGTCGGGGTCTAATGAGAGAGAAGAGGGGGAAGAAACAGTAAATATAAAGCAAACAAGAGCATGACATGACAATACGCAGAGCTAGGGGTGTTCTGACGCGGTGCTACACGATATAGGTGAAGAGGGAAAACATCCGGGAATGTTTTCCCGGCTCCGGACATTTGTCAGACAGATGACCGGAGGGGAACGGTTCCATGTTCGGGTAGTTAGGGACGTGTGACGGACGAACGGACTGCGTGTTCGGATTCGTCTCGTCGTTCTGAGCAACTTTCATGTACAAAGTTTTTCGATCTGAGCTACGGATTATTTTCTATGAATTTCTAAAGATTTTAACAATTTCTGGAATTAACAGATTATTTTAATTCAAATTATCCAAACCAGTGTAAATACTTTTTAGACCTAGACTTAACTAGCCCTAGTGTATGACCAGTGGGTCCCGGTGGTACAGTCAGCAGCTGACTGTGTACCTCTTATCCAAAACAACAGTGTTGCGGGCCCCATACGTCATTGAGTGTAACACTAAATAGGGTTAAATTAATCCAGGGACTAATTAAGCGTGGTGGGGCCCAGTGTCAGTGGGAGGATTAGCATTTTAATCAGGGGCTAACTAATTGCTAATAAGGGAGGGCCCACAGTCAGTGGCACACGGGCCAGGTTCGAACGCCAGCACGCGCTGGGGCTCTCCGGCGACCAGCAGAGGACGGCGGCGACGCGGCGGGATTGGCGCACAGGCGACCATTTGGTCAGGCACGACCACCAAAACAACGAGCGCGACAGCGCGCGTGCAGCGGTGCCACCAGCAGAAGCTGGAGTGGACGGCAACGACGACTACGGCGACGACCAGCGGCAGCAGCTTTGGCGGCGGTGCGGGAACCGCGCAGAGGACGCGCGGAAGCGCGGGGTTAGAGGCGAAACGGAGAGGAGCTCACAGCGGAGCCGATGCGGTGGTCGGGGGGGAGCCGGGGAGGTCACAGTGGTGGAGATCGACGACGAAGCAAAGGCGGCAGCCGGCGGAGGAAAACAACGCGGGCGCCGCAACGGTGGCTCCCCGAGCTCGATCCGGTGGAGTAGTCGAAGGAGAAGAACTTGACGGAGCTCCTGGACAGCACGGGACGGAGGACAGTGGCCGGTGGACACGCCTGCGACGGGGCCATGGCGACGACGGCGTCCGACGAGCGCAGGGGAGAAGGAAAGCGGCGCGGGGGAAAAGGGGCGAATGGTGCTAGGGTTTCAGGGAGGTGCGGGGACGACCTTAACCACGCGGCGAGGCGGCGGATGCTCGACACGCGGCCATCCGAGCCATGGACGAGCGCTGCTCGTCCAGCACGCTCCCTGTGAACAGAGAGATAGGAGAAGGTGCAGAGGTGGGCTAGGCCAGTGCACTGTTGCACTATAGCCCATGTGCACAGCAGGCTTTTACACTCTTTCTTTTCCTTTTCCTTTTCCTTTTTAGTTTTTGTTTTGTATTTTCTTTTCGCACTTTTTCAATTTTGTAAAACATGAGTCTTGCCCCAATAATTTTAGTGCATTTTCTAGCACTGCTACAAAAAGGTTTGGAGTCCAGATCTTTTCATTTGGATTTTAATAAATTATAAATGGATTAAATACTTCTGTTTTGGTGTTGTTTCTTACTGTTTGAGTCACTCAACTATTCTAGTGAATGTTGGTTACAATTTTTGAATTGCCTCTGGATTATTTACAGTATTATGAACATTTTAGTTCCTGGATTTGTACAACTTTTATTTTCACTTTTAGTTTGAATTTCCATTTGAATCTGAATTGAAAAGAGATATGATCCAAATGATGTTTAAGCACTGATGATCATGATGACATGGCATTATCAAAAGGGGATTACTGTGGCTAGCCACTGGGGGTGTTACAAGTCTCCTCCACTAATAAGAATTCTCGTCCCGAGAATTAAGAGGTAGAGTAAGGGGAAAAGAATTTGTCACGAAATTCTAACGATTCTTCTCGGTCTTGGTTGCTCTTCTCGATGAGGTAGATCCACTTCGTTGATGTCTTCATTTCTCTGCTTCAGGTCATCATGATGAAGTTGTCGTCCTTCCTTCAGGATCTTCACCGTACTTACGAAAGGATAAGAGGGGAAAACTCTATAAGTACGGATTCTAACAAGATTGAGCATCAGACGGTTAACTCAGGGGACGAAGCATAAGTATCTCTTGAATTGGAACTTAAGAAGATATCGAGAGCAAAGTAAGTAGGTACCATGAGAAGTTTCAAACGAATAGGCAATCGTTCGATGTCTGAAACCAAGTGCGAAAGGGGTCCAGAGCCACGAGAATTGAGTATTGCGTCTGTTACCAAAATAGATCACTAGGAAGGTGGCCCGTGAATTACATACGAGGCCATGCGCGAGGAATAACTTTGGAAACTGGGGTACAGGAGAGTCAGGTTTTGATCCTGTGGAACTGTGGGTTATGGGCCCACCATGTGGGTTAGAAGTAGAAGGAGCAGTGACATCTTGTACGGTCATGATAGCAGGGCAGGTCAGAGCATAGCCTGCCAGTTATATTGGTAACAACGTTGGTACCAAGGCGAGGGATGAAGAGAACCATTTTCCTGCTCGTTGAAATGAGGCAGACCAGTAGGCAAAGTTCTCGTCCATCGGTGGTTACCAGAATGTCATCAACAATAGTAACAGGGTCTTATTCACAGAGTGGTTCAACGAGGTGCTTACCTAAGCAGGGAATTATCGCTGCTCAGTTAAGTCAGATTACAAGAAAGGTTAAACAAAACAATGGAAAGGAAAATGCGATTATTAGATTAAACAGAACAATGGAAAGGAAAATGTGTTTACACACCAGGATTGGGAGTATATCCTTCCCAAGGAATAGCGGAGCATGATATACATGAGGGAACAACAAGTTCAAAAGCATTTATATAAAGGGATGAGGAAAGAATTGTGATATTACCCATACAATGGTGTTTGGATAACAGATCAAAAACATTTGGCAATGTACTTCCAATGTTCTTGTGGATATTCGGAATACCACAGTCATGCTTTGAGGTAGCACTGGTATAGTGTTTCAAGTAAGAGTTGGGTCTGAAGATCACAAGAGATGCAAAGGAACGATTTCAAGAATAGCAAGGAACGTAAGGTATAACCAAACACAACCAGGTCTGTGTTGGCAGGAAGTCAGGAGTGTTGTTGAGGATACACAATTCATCGAGGGGCAAAGATGGTATTTCACATCATGAATTGATTTGATATCTCGGGAGGAGCCAAATTGTTGACATTGGTCATGACACATTTCTCGAGGGGTTTCATGAAGATAAAATCGAGCAGTAAGATGATCAAAGCAGATGGAATGAGGTTCAAGGTCAACGGAACCACAAATATGACGCTTGGATTCATATTGTGCAAGCAAAATGATGTAATCATGAGAGTCGATACAGGCTTAGCCCATTGTCAGCAGTGTGCATCAGAAAGGAGGTCCAGGTAGCACAGTTAACAATTTAGCACGATAATTATGTAACCGAGCAGGCTAGGAATGACGTGATCGAGTACAAATCGTAAGCAAAGAGGATTACCAAGAGTTGTTGATTCACAGAGCGGACCCAATTCACTTATCGGTGTTCTCGAGTGGTTAACCACTCAGAACCCAGGAAAAATTTGAATCGATGGAATTTAGTACTTGATGAATACTCATAAGTAAGCAACATGATTCTGTGATATTATCAGATACCAGAGGTAGTACCCGAAGGTAGATTGGAATAGAGGTTGGACAGGTGAAATGATCTGCAGAAGACAAGTATTTTAACTTGTCCGAGAAATGGAATCAGGGAGAAAGTATGGTCGGAACCACGATTATGAAAGTTCAAACCACAGATACCAGATGAACTTATAGCAAGGGGTAATTATTTCTACGAGCAGCTTCCATGATAAGTTCTACATCGGTTCGATGGGCATGAACACAAGGGTTCAAGATCGACTCCCACTTCTTCAATGCATAACCTTTCATTCACTTCTCGCTTTCGATGGAGTAGTAGTGTTGGAATTTATCTGGCGAAACACCAGAAGAGTATGTCTCGTGAGAACTCGCGGGTTCACACGGATTATGGAAAGCATAGGTTCAACCCATTGGGGGCATCTTAGGAACATATACCACAACTTCTGGAGTATATAGCACAAGCTCGCCAGCAGAGCAAGGTTGACAAAGCAGAGAATACAATTTACCAAAGGCAATATGTATCAGGGGAAGAGCACACAAAATTTTGAATATGAAGGACACTGCCGGATAATAATCCAACAAAGGATTCAGCGGTCCTCAATAGATCTGATGCGAGTATCAGTACTCAATCAGAAGAAGGAAAGAATGCAAAGGCATCAGATCATAGAAACAGCTGAATAATTCGACGTTCAAGTTGAAGGGAACTAGGTGGACAATCAATTGCAACATGATTGACCGAGATCCAACTCATGTCCAGAATGACGTCTGAGCAGGAAGGTCAAATTTCAGGGTTCGAATGACGATTGCGAACATTCGCAACATAATGAATCAATAGGCTCAGGATGACAATGACAAAGGATGTTAGTGAATATTGCCGGACATATGGATTTAATCATAATGCAGGCAGACAAGACATTCGGGAGCACTAGACTGCAGAGGATCTTCGGGAGATCGGATAGCAATACGAAGTATTTCGTGAAACACCAGAACAACTGGGGAGAAATGGATCCCCGGAAATGTGAGGAATTATTCATAAGTATGTTCAGGCGGAAAGGAACTGCAAGGCAGTAGGTTCAGAGAATTCTCGAAATGTCGGATAGTATTTCGATATGTCGGATGGAACAAAAGAGTAACTGGAATGAATAGAGGTGTAGGGTAACGCAGCAGAAAATAAAAATTTTCCGACCTACGCACTAGCCCAGGACCACTATAGAGACTGCATGGTTTGATCATTTTTGTTACCGACTCGTAGCGCAGCGGAAGTAGAGTCGATGACGATCGTCGGTGCAGATCCCCGCAGCTAGGATTTTACAACCTCCCAACCGCGAGGATGTACTCCCTCATCTGCCCCCCGGACAGCCCTCCGGGAGGCGGTCGGACAGTCCCTCAGACAGTGTCACGGACAGCCCTCCGGGAGGACCCTCGAAACTCGGACGGTTACTCGGACAGCCCTTCGAGAGGACACCCGAACAGCCCCTCAGGCAAAAAGGATGAAACTACGACCTCTCTACGGGGTTGCACACATACGGTGTCATCTATCCGGCAGGGCTTCGCCGTCCAGAACTAGTTCCCACCGGAACCCAGACAACCTTTCGGCACTACGAAACTATTTCGTGGGAGGGAGAGAAGAAAGGCAGATCATGCATGCCATGTGTGAGAGAGTTGGAGTGGAGTTGGAGAGCACCTCTCCTCCTCCTTATATAGTGGTGGAAGGGGTGGAGGGGGCTGAAATTTCAGCCCACTAAACATGGGGAAAACATGTTCCCACAAAACAAGGAGAACATGTTCCCACCAAACAAGGGAAAAACATGTTCCCTTGTCCATGGTGTTCCCCCATGGGGCCCCACCTTCCTCCCAACACTCTCCACCATTTGTGGGGGCTGCCCCCCACCATGGGGGCCCCCCCAACATCTTTGTCCAGCCACAAGGGGCTGCCCCCTCAAGGGGGGCGCCCCCAAAACAGCCCCCACGATCTGTGAGATCTTGTCCCCTCACGCTGGGACAAGATGTTTTCCGCGACTATTACTTTTGAAAAATTCCGGAAGGTCCAGAACATTTCCGGCACCCTCTAAAATTATCTGGATGCGCTCCGGAACATTTCTGGTATGGTGGTTTAATTTAAAACCATCTTCGTTTACCCGGTAAATAATTCCGGCAGCTCCGAAACATTTTTTCGGTTTTTTCTCCAGAAATTACCAGACCAATCTGGCAACCTCCAAAACATTCCCGGTGCTTGCCGAAACCATTTTGGATCAATGGTTTTATCCGAAACAACTTTTTGGTTTTACCAAAACTTTTTCGGTGTTCTCTCCGGAACTTTTCCGTTGACTTTCTCTCGGACTCCTTGTCTAGTATTCAGCAGATAGATGACCCTTAAGCATGTGACCCTATAGGTTCGGTGAAGTATAGACATGACCGGAACACTTTCCGATCAATGATCAGCTTCAGAGCCGTGGACACCCATATTGACCCCTATACCCACACGAATGAATATTCGAGTGAACCTCCAGTTGCCGTGTGCTATTCCTGTTGCTTCACGATATGTTACAAATACCCGAGGTGAGACATGTTGGCATTCCCGTGGATCAACAACTTGTCCACTATGCTAGTTACCTCATTACTGGTATTGTTCTCTTTTCTTGTTACCGTGTTCCGGCATCCCTGTGATCAAATCACATTGTGTCTGGCCAGACGATGATGGATACCGTAACACCGAGAGGGCCCAGAGATATCTCTCCATCGCCGGAGGAGCAAATCCCAATCTTGAGCTATCAAGTTACTTGACACACTTTTCCATGAACCCGTAAGCCGCCGTAATAGCCACCCATTTACGGATGACGTTTAACAAACCCCAAAGTTCATGAAGCAAGTATGAAGAAACTCAATACTCTCATGGTCTAAGGAATTATGCAAACATTAACCATCTCAGTGTTATTAACCATTAACTTGTGACGCATGTATCTCATAGCATAACATCAATCGGGTCGATTCAACACAAGTGTTCTCCTAACATTGTGCCCTCAAAAGTTGCTGGCATAGACATGCCCATGATCAGGAAAACAGAACCATCATGCAACACTTGAGCCAGTCATAGAGGCTTGACTAGGAATACATTTTACCGTTTATTATCCCACACGTGCACATGAGTTTCCCTCCAAGCCTCGTTTTATTTGCAGACTCGAGAATCATTGCAGTTATAGCATGGAACATAAACCTAATTATGAACAAGGAGATAATCAATAACATTTATTATTGCCTCTAGGGCATATCTCCTACAATAGGTACATCAAGTGTAAGTAGTTATTCGTCAGGAAATATCGGTGGTCAGGAACTACACAGCAGTGGGCACAGGGTCTCGGAATCATCAAGGAGTATCTTCAGAGTCTTCTGATGAAACAGTCGATCATCTGTGGTGAAGGGGCTCTCCGGGATGAAGTGGTTGCGGGACCCTAATGTCTGAGTTAGTAAAACCTTTTAACCCGAATAGAAGAGAGGTCAGAGTCCCAGAGTATAGACGAGAAATAAAAGATCCTAATACCACCCAATTGGCGACGTGGGCACGTAAGCCACACAGCCAAGTTAGTAAATTAGTTTTTGGACCACTAGACTCAACTTCGGCCAAGGAGTTGGAAAGGGGGGTTCCTAGAGGCAGTCGGCTCTGATACCAACTTGTGACGCCCCCGGCTTAATCATGCACTATTCATATACGCAAATGCACACGATCAAGCCTAAGGACTCACGGGAAGATATCACAACACAACTCTAAAACATAAATAAAGTCATACAAGCTTTATATTACAAGCCAGGGCCTCGAGGGCTCGAATACATAGCTCGATGGCATACAAGCGTCAGCGGAAGCATCAGATATCTGAGTACAGATATTAAAAGAGAAACAGAAAGGCCTTTAGAAAGGCGGGGCAAAATAAAACACTACGATCGAAAGGCGCAGGCCTCCTGCCTGGGACCCTCCGAACCTACTCCTGGTCGTCGGCCAGCTCGTAGTAGTATCCATCCTCGGGGTAGTAGTAGCGATCGTCGGCGGGGGCAGCTGTCTCAGGGGCTCTGTCATCTGGTTGCATCAAAAGGGTATGGGGGAAAAAGAAAGCAAAGCAACCGTGAGTACTCATCCGAAGTACTCAGCAAGCAAGGATCTACACTACATATGCAACATTATCAAAGGGAGGCTGTATATGTGGACTGGGCTGCAGAAATGCCAGAATAGAGAGAAGGTCTAGTCCTATCGAAGACTAGCATCTTCAGAGGTCTTGCAGGATTAGAAGAGTGTAGATTAGTACCGTATAAAGTAGTAGTATCATTAAGTCTCATCCTCACCCAGAGATCCTTTCTCGACTCCCTGCGAGAAAGCAATCCCAGAGCCATACAGTCATCAACCTCGTCCTGAGATCCCTTCTGGACCCCCTGCGAGAAGCAATCCCAGAGCCATACAGTCATCAACCTCGTCCTGAGATCCCTTCTCGACTCCCTGCGAGAAGCAATCCCAGAGCCATATATCCAGGTATCATCTCACGGTCTAGTTGTGTCGATAGGGATACAACTCCGAGTGTCCTTTACCGTAGGACCGGCTATCGATAGATGTTTTCTTCCTTGCAGGGGTGCACCAACTTACCCAACACGCTCGATTAACTCCGGCCGGACACACTTTCCTGGGTCATGCCCGGCCTCGGCCAAACGATACACCGCAGCCCTACCTATAGCTCAGCAGAGAGGTCCCTGCTAGTCTACATCCTAAGTGCTCAGGGGTCTTGGGCCATCGCCCTGTGCACTCTGGGTCGTTGCGAGCAGGGTGAAGCCAGGCACCAGGAGGGCGCCGGTCCGTCCCGGCCGCAAGGCTGAACTAGACGTCTGACAGAGCTTTCGGCTGATGCTACGATGCAGAACGCCCATACTATGCCCACGTGATGGTTAGTGCTATCAGGCCAGAGGCCTGCTCGAATCAAATATCCAAATCGTTAGTGTACTAGGGCTTGCGGTAACAAGCAGAGACTCACGAAAGATGTGACCCCGTCGCCCCGTCTCGAGGACTTGCTGCAAGGGCTAAGAATGCCCGGCCGCACCTCGTATTCATCACTCGGGCACCATCCAGGCAACCCGTCTTCACATCACACGCGGGTACCCCTTAGGGTCGACCCGCCTTTCTAAGTAACAGTAGTACAGTCCAAGTATCCGTGTGTCCATAACATCAGGGAATCTGAGGTATCACCCTCGTTGAATTCCTACTTGATATATCTGTCAAGGTGAACTCGGAGGAATCACCCTCAATGGGTTCACACTTGATGTGTTGTACGACGGCGTCGTTATCGAAAGTGGTGAAGGAGGAATCACCCTCGATGACCACGACCGAATAGCTACTCTACATAGTTAACATCAGAAGTGCTACACGAGGTATCACCCTCGGCGCTCGATAGTAACCTAGTAGCGGCGTACAACTTAGGGGGTGATGTGCGGTGCCGGGACCTGGTCTTCAATCCCGTTGATCGGGTCTTCTGATAATCCAGCGGGGCAGTCGGGACAAGTGGGGTCACTGATAGGTCTCTACCCAGCCTATACTAAGCAGTTTAGGATATGCAGGTAATTATCAACAGCAGGTTACAATAAACAGGCTATGCATCAGAATAGGTAAAGCAGTAGTAGCAGCAATTCTAATGCAAGCATGGGAGAGAAAGAATAGGCGATATCGATATGCTCAAGGGAGGGGGGGTGCTTGCCTGGTTGCTCGGCGGCAAGGGCACGGTCGTCAATTATGTCGTCGGTCTCCGGAGCTGCGTCGGTCTCGGGGACGTCGTCGGGGTCTAATGAGAGAGAAGAGGGGGAAGAAACAGTAAATATAAAGCAAACAAGAGCATGGCATGACAATACGCAGAGCTAGGGGTGTTCTGACGCGGTGCTACACGATATAGGTGAAGAGGGAAAACATCCGGGAATGTTTTCCCGGTTCCGGACATTTGTCAGACAGATGACTGGAGGGGAACGGTTCCATGTTCGGGTAGTTAGGGACGTGTGACGGATGAACGGAGTGCGTATTCGGATTCGTCTCGTCGTTCATAGCAACTTTCATGTACAAAGTTTTTCGATCTGAGCTACGGATTATTTTCTACGAATTTCTAAAGATTTTAACAATTTCTGGAATTAACAAATTATTTTAATTCAAATTATCCAAAACAGTGTAAATACTTTTTATGCCCAGACTTAACTAGCCCTAGTGTATGACCAGTGGGTCCCGGTGGTACAGTCAGCAGCTGACTGTGTACCTCTTATCAAAAACCACAGTGTTGCGGGCCCCATACGTCATTGAGTGTAACACTAAACAGGGTTAAATTAATCCAGGGTCTAATTAAGCATGGTGGGGCCCAGTGTCAGTGGGAGGATTAGCATTTTAATCAGGGGCTAACTAATTGCTAATAAGGGAGGGCCCACAGTCAGTGGCACACGGGCCAGGTTCGAACACCGGCGCTTGCTGGGGCTCTCCGGCGACCAGCAGAGGACGGTGGCGACGCGGCGGGATTGGCGCACAGGCGACCATTTGGTCAGCCACGACCACCAAAACGACGAGCGCGGCAGCGCGCGTGCAGCGGTGCCACCAGCAGAAGCTGGAGTGGACGGCAACGACGACTACGTCGACGACCAGCGGCAGCAGCTTCGGCGATGGTGCGGGAACCTCGCAGAGGACGCGCGGAAGCGCGGGGTTAGAGGCGAAACGGAGAGGAGCTCACAGCGGAGCCGATGCGGTGGTCGGGGGGGAGCAGTGGTGGAGATCGACAACGAAGCAGAGGCCGCAGCCGGCGGAGGAAAACGACGCGGGCGCCGCAACGGTGGCTCCCCGAGCTCGATCCGGTGGAGTAGTCGAAGGAGAAGAACTTGACGGAGCTCCTGGACAGCACGGGACGGAGGATGGTGGCCGGAGGACACGCCTGCGACGGGGCCATGGCGACGACGACGTCCGACGAGCGCAGGGGAGAAAGAAAGCGGCGCGGGGGAAAAGGGGCGAATGGTGCTAGGCTTTCAGGGAGGTGCGGGGACGACCTTAACCACGCGGGGAGGCGGCGGATGCTCGACACGCGGCCATCCGAGCCATGGACGAGCGCTGCTCGTCCAGCACGCTCCCTGTGAACAGAGAGATAGGAGAAGGTGCAGAGGTGGGCTAGGCCAGTGCACTGTTGCACTATAGCCCATGTGCACAGTAGGCTTTTACACTCTTTCTTTTCCTTTTCCTTTTTAGTTTCTGTTTTGTATTTTCTTTTCGCACTTTTTCAATTTTGTAAAACATGAGTCTTGCCCCAATAATTTCAGTGCATTTTCTAGCACTGCTACAAAAAGGTTTGGAGTCCAGATCTTTTCATTTGGATTTTAATAAATTATAAATGGATTAAATACTTCTGTTTTGGTGTTGTTTCTTACTGTTTGAGTCACTCAACTATTCTAGTGAATGTTGGTTACAATTTTTGAATTGCCTCTGGATTATTTACAGTATTATGAACATTTTAGTTCCTGGATTTGTACAACTTTTATTTTCACTTTTAGTTTGAATTTCCATTTGAATCTGAATTGAAAAGAGATATGATCCAAATGATGTTTAAGCACTGATGATCATGATGACATGGCATTATCAAAAGGGGATTACTGTGGCTAGCCACTGGGGGTGTTACAAGTCTCCTCCACTAATAAGAATTCTCGTCTTGAGAATTAAGAGGTAGAGTAAGGGGAAAAGAATTTGTCACGAAATTCTAACAATTCTTCTCGGTCTTGGTTGCTCTTCTCGATGAGGTAGATCCACTTCGTTGATGTCTTCATTTCTCTGCTTCAGGTCATCATGATGAAGTTGTCGTCCTTCCTTCAGGATCTTCACCGTACTTACGAAAGGATAAGAGGGGAAAACTCTATAAGTACGGATTCTAACAAGATTGAGCATCAGACAGTTAACTCAGGGGACGAAGCATAAGTATCTCTCGAATTGGAACTTAAGAAGATATCGAGAGCAAAGTAAGTAGGTACCATGAGAGGTTTCAAACGAATAGGCAATCGTTCAATGTCTGAAACCAAGTGCGAAAGGGGTCCAGAGCCACGAGAATTGAGTATTGCGTCTGTTACCAAAATAGATCACTAGGAAGGTGGCCCGTGAATTACATACGAGGCCACGCACGAGGAATAACTTTGGAAACTGGGGTACAGGAGAGTCAGGTTTCGATCCTGTGGAACTGTGGGTTATGGGCCCACCATGTGGGTTAGAAGTAGAAGGAGCAGTGACATCTTGTACGGTCATGATAGTAGGGCAGGTCAGAGCATAGCCTGCCAGTTATATTGGTAACAACGTTGGTACCAAGGCGAGGGACGAAGAGAACCATTTTCCTGCTCGTTGAAACGAGGCGGACCAGTAGGCAAAGTTCTCGTCCATCGGTGGTTACCAGAATGTCATCAACAATAGTAACAGGGTCTTATTCACAGAGTGGTTCAACGAGGTGCTTACCTAAGCAGGGAATTATCGCTGCTCAGTTAAGTCAGATTACAAGAAAGGTTAAATAAAACAATGGAAAGGAAAATGCGATTATCAGATTAAACAGAACAATGGAAAGGAAAATGTGTTTACACACCAGGATTGGGAGTATATCCTTCCCAAGGAATAGCGGAGCATGATATACATGAGGGAACAACAAGTTCAAAAGCATTTATATAAAGGGACGAGGAAAGAATTGTGATATTACCCATACAACGGTGTTTGGATAACAGATCAAAAACATTTGGCAATGTACTTCCAATGTTCTTGTGGATATTCGGAATACCACAGTCATGCTTTGAGGTAGCACTGGTATAGTGTTTCAAGTAAGAGTTGGGTCTGAAGATCACAAGAGATGCAAAGGAACGATTTCAAGAATAGCAAGGAACGTAAGGTATAACCAAACACAACCAGGTCTGTGTTGGCAGGAAGTCAGGAGTGTTGTTGAGGATACACAATTCATCGAGGGGCAAAGATGGTATTTCACATCATGAATTGATTTGATATCTCGGGAGGAGCCAAATTGTTGACATTGGTCATGACACATTTCTCGAGGGGTTTCATGAAGATAAAATCGAGCAGTAAGATGATCAAAGCAGATGGAATGAGGTTCAAGGTCAACGGAACCACAAATATGACGCTTGGATTCATATTGTGTAAGCAAAATGATGCAACGATGAGAGTCGACACAGGCTTAGCCCATTGTCAGCAGTGTGCATCAGAAAGGAGGTCCAGGTAGCACAGTTAACAATTTAGCACGATAATTATGTAACCGAGCAGGCTAGAAATGACGTGATCGAGTACAAACCATAAGCAAAGAGGATTACCAAGAGTTGTTGAATCACAGAGCGGACCCAATTCACTTATCGGTGTTCTCGAGTGGTTAACCACTCAGAACCCAGGAAAAATTTGAATCGGTGGAATTTAGTACTTGATGAATACTCGTAAGTAAGCAACATGATTCTGTGATATTATCAGATACGAGAGGTAGTACCCGAAGGTAGATTGGAATAGAGGTTGGACAGGTGAAATGATCTGCAGAAGACAAGTATTTTAACTTGTCCGAGAAATGGAATCAGGGAGAAAGTATGGTCGGAACCACGATTATGAAAGTTCAAACCACAGATACCAGATGAACTTATAGCAAGGGGTAATTATTTCTACGAGCAGCTTCCATGATAAGTTCTACATCGGGTCGATGGGCATGAACACAAGGGTTCAAGGTCGACTCCCACTTCTTCAATGCATAACCTTTCATTCACTTCTCGCTTTCGATGGAGTAGTAGTGTTGGAATTTATCTGGCGAAACACCAGAAGAGTATGTCTCATGAGAACTCGCGGGTTCACACGGATTATGGAAAGCATAGGTTCAACCCATTGGGGGCATCTTAGGAACATATACCACAACTTCCGAAGTATATAGCACAAGCTCGCCAGCAGAGCAAGGTTGACAAAGCAGAGAATACAATTTACCAAAGGCAATATGTATCAGGGGAAGAGCACACAAAATTTTGAATATGAAGGACACTGCCGGATAATAATCCAACAAAGGATTCAGCGGTCCTCAATAGATCTGATGCGAGTATCAGTACTCAATCAGAAGAAGGAAAGAATGCAAAGGCTTCAGATCATAGAAACAACTGAATAATTCGACGTTCAAGTTGAAGGGAACTAGGTGGACAATCAATTGCAACATGATTGACCGAGATCCAACTCATGTCCAGAATGACGTCTGAGCAGGAAGGTCAAATTTCAGGGTTCGACTGACGATTGCGAACATTCGCAACATAATGAATCAATAGGCTCAGGATGACAATGACAAAGGATGTTAATGAATATTGCCGGACATATGGATTTAATCATAATGCAGGCAGACAAGACTTTCGGGAGCACTAGACTGCAGAGGATCTTCGGGAGATCGAATAGCAATACGAAGTATTTCGTGAAACACAAGAATAACTGGGGATAAATGGATCCCCAGAAATGTGAGGAATTAATCATAAGTATGTTCAGGCGGAAAGGAACTGCAAGGCAGCAGGTTCAGAGAATTCTCGAAATGTCGGATAGTATTTCGATATGTTGGATGGAACAAAAGAGTAACTGGAATGAATATAGGTACATCAAGTGTAAGTAGTTATTCGTCAGGAATTATCGGTGGTCAGGAACTACACAACAGTGGGCACAGGGTCTCGGAATCATCAAGGAGTATCTTCAGAGTCTTCTGATGAAATAGTCGATCATCTGTGGTGAAGGGGCTCTCCGGGATGAAGTGGTTGCGAGACCCTAATGTCTGAGTTAGTAAAACCTTTTAACCTGAATAGAAGAGAGGTCAGAGTCCCAGAGTATAGACGAGAAATAAAGGATCCTAATACCACCCAATTGGCGACGTGGACCCGTAAGCCACACAGCCAAGTTAGTAAATTAGTTTTTGGACCACTAGACTCAACTTCGGCCAAGGAGTTGGAAAGGGGGGTTCCTAGAGGCAGTCGGCTCTGATACCAACTTGTGACGCCCCCGGCTTAATCATGCACTATTCATATACGCAAATGCACACGATCAAGCTTTATATTACAAGCCAGGGCCTCGAGGGCTCGAATACATAGCTCGATGGCATACAAGCGTCAGCAGAAGCATCAGATATCTGAGTACAGATATTAAAAGAGAAACAGAAAGGCCTTTAGAAAGGCGGGCAAAATAAAACACTACGATCGAAAGGCGCAGGCCTCCTGCCTGGGACCCTCCGAACCTACTCCTGGTCGTCGGCCAGCTCGTAGTAGTATCCATCCTCGGGGTAGTAGTAGCGATCGTCGGCGGGGGTAGCTGTCTCAGGGACTCCGTCATCTGGTTGCATCAAAAGGGTATGGGGGAAAAAGAAAGCAAAGCAACCGTGAGTACTCATCCGAAGTACTCAGCAAGCAAGGATCTACACTACATATGCAACATTATCAAAGGGAGGCTGTATATGTGGACTGGGCTGCAGAAATGCTAGAATAGAGAGAAGGCCTAGTCCTATCAAAGACTAGCATCTTCAGAGGTCTTGCAGCATTAGAAGAGCGTAGATTAGTACCATATAAAGTAGTAGTATCATTAAGTCTCATCGAAGCAATCCCAGAGCCATACAATCATCAACCTCGTCTTGAGATCCCTTCTCGACTCCCTGCGAGAAGCAATCCCAGAGCCATATATCTAGGTATCATCTCACGGTCTAGTTGTGTCGATCGGGATACAACTCCGAGTGCCCTTTACCGTAGGACTGGCTATCGATAGATGTTTTCTTCCCTGCAGGGGTGCACCAACTTACCCAACACGCTCGATTAACTCTGGCCGGGCACACTTTCCTGGGTCATGCCCGGCCTCGGCCAAACGATACACCGCAACCCTACCTACAGCTCAGCAGAGAGGTCCCCGCCGGTCTACATCCTAAGCGCTCAGGGGTCTTGGGCCATCGCCCTGTGCACTCCGGGTCGTTGCAAGCAGGGTGAAGCCAGGCACCAGGAGGGTGCCGGTCCGTCCCGGCCGCAAGGCTGAACTAGACGTCTGACAGAGCTTTCGGCTGATGCTACGATGCAGAACGCCCATACTATGCCCACGTGATGGTTAGTGCTATCAGGCCAGAGGCCTGCTCGGATCAAATATCCAAATCGTTAGTGGACTAGGGCTTGCGGTAACGAGCAGAGACTCACGAAAGATGTGACCCCGTCGCCCCATCTTGAGGACTTGCTGCAAGGGCTAAGAATGCCCGGCCGCACCTCGTATTCATCACTCGGGCACCATCCAGGCAACCCATCTTCACATCACACGCGGGTACCCCTCAGGGTCGACCCGCCTTTCCAAGTAACAGTAGTACAGTCCAAGTATCCGTGTGTCCATAACATCAGGGGAATCCGAGGTATCACCCTCGTTGGATTCCTACTCGATGTATCCGTCAAGGTGAACTCGGAGGAATCACCCTCAATGGGTTCACAATTGATGTGTTGTACGACAGCGTCGTTATCGGAAGTGGTGAAGGAGGAATCACCCTCGATGACCACGACCGAATAGCTACTCTACAGAGTTAACATCAGAAGTGCTACACGAGGTATCACCCTCGGCGCTCGATAGTAACCCAGTAGCGGCGTACAACTAAGGGGGTGATGTGCGGTGCCGGGACCTTGTCTTCAATCCCGTTGATCGGGTCTTCTGATAATCCAGCGGGGCAATCGGGACAATTGGGGTCACTGATAGGTCTCTACCCAGCCTATACTAAGCAGTTTAGGATATGCAGGTAATTATCAATAGCAGGTTACAATAAACAGGCTATGCATCAGAATAGGTAAAGCAGTAGTAGCAGCAATTCTAATGCAAGCATGGGAGAGAAAGAATAGGCGATATCGATATGCTCAAGGGGGGGGTGCTTGCCTGGTTGCTAGGCGGCAAGGGCAAGGTCGTCAATTGTGTCGTCGGTCTCCGGAGCTGCGTCGGTCTCGGGGACGTCGTCGGGGTCTGACGAGAGAGAAGAGGGGGAAGAAACAGTAAATATAAAGCAAACAAGAGCATGACATGACAATACGCGGTGCTACACGATATAGGTGAAGAGGGAAAACATCCGGGAATGTTTTCCCGGTTCTGGACATTTGTCAGACAGATGACCGGAGGGGAACGGTTATATGTTCGGGTAGTTAGGGACGTGTGACGGACGAACGGACTGTGAATTCGGATTCGTCTCGTCGTTCTGAGCAACTTTCATGTACAAAGTTTTTCGATCTGAGCTACGGATTATTTTCTACGAATTTCTAAATTTTTTAACAATTTCTGGAATTAACAGATTATTTTAATTCGAATTGTCCAAAACAGTGTAAATACTTTTTATACCCAGACTTAACTAGCCCTAGTGTATGACCAGTGGGTCCCGGTGGTATAGTCAGCAACTGACTGTGTACCTCTTATCCAAAACAACAGTGTTGCAGGCCCCATACGTCATTGAGTGTAACACTAAACAGGGTTAATTTAATCCAGGGACTAATTAAGCGTGGTGGGGCCCAGTGTCAGTGGGAGGATTAGCATTTTAATCAGGGGCTAACTAATTGCTAATAAGAGGGGGCCCACAGTCAGTAGCACACGGGCCAGGTTCGAACGCCAGCGCGCGCTGGGGCTCTCTGGCGACCAGCAGAGGACGGCGGCGACGCGGCGGGATTGGCGCACAGGCGACCATTTGGTCAGGCACGACCACCAAAACAACGAGCGCGACAGCGCGCGTGCAGCGGTGCCACCAGCAGAAGCTGGAGTGGACAGCAACGACGACTACGGCGACGACCAGCGGCAGCAGCTTCGGCGGCGGTGTGGGAACCGCGCAGAGGACGCGCGGAAGCGCGGGGTTAGAGGCGAAACGGAGAGGAGCTCACAGCGGAGCCGATGCGGTGGTCGGGGGGGAGCCGGGGAGGTCGCAGTGGTGGAGATCGACGACGAAGCAGAGGCGGCAGCCGACGGAGGAAAACGACGCGGGCGCCGCAACGGTGGCTCCCCGAGCTCGATCCGGTGGAGTAGTCGAAGGAGAAGAACTTGACGGAGCTCCTGGACAGCACGAGACGGAGGACGGTGGTCGGTGGACACGCCTGCGACGGGGCCATGGCGACGACGGCGTCCGACGAGCGCAGGGGAGAAGGAAAGCGGCGCGGGGGAAAAGGGGCGAATGGTGCTAGGGTTTCAGGGAGGTGCGGGGACGACCTTAACCACGCGGGGAGGCGGCGGATGCTCGACACGCGGCCATCCGAGCCATGGACGAGCGCTGCTCGTCCAGCACGCTCCCTGTGAACAGAGAGATAGGAGAAGGTGCAGAGGTGGGCTAGGCCAGTGCACTGTTGCACTATAGCCCATGTGCACAGCAGGCTTTTACACTCTTTCTTTTCCTTTTCCTTTTTAGTTTCTGTTTTGTATTTTCTTTTCGCACTTTTTCAATTTTGTAAAACATGAGTCTTGCCCCAATAATTTCAGTGCAATTTCTAGCACTGCTACAAAAAGGTTTGTAGTCCAGATCTTTTCATTTGGATTTTAATAAATTATAAATGGATTAAATACTTCTGTTTTGGTGCTGTTTCTTACTGTTTGAGTCACTCAACTATTCTAGTGAATGTTGGTTACAATTTTTGAATTGTGTCTGGATTATTTACAGTATGATGAACATTTTAGTTCCTGGATTTGTACAAATTTTATTTTCACTTTTAGTTTGAATTTCCATTTGAATCTGAATTGAAAAGAGATATGATCCAAATGTATTTAAGCACTGATGATCATGATGACATGGCATTATCAAAAGGGAATTACCGTGGCTAGCCACTGGAGGTGTTACATTTTTCTTAACAAGATGCTCGAAAAAAGAAGATCATCAACACCATATGACAAAATGGCATAGTAGAGATGTCAAATTACACATTTGGATATGGAATCACCTTTGTGAAAGTGGAACTTGCACATTTCAAGAAAAAGGCTTTGAAACATTACACATCCGATCCACGGAATCAAGCATGCGTGAAGAACAAAAACGTAAGGGATGCTTTCTTCTGTAGAATCAGAATAGTTCTAATTCCCTAATCCCTTTTCTCTGGAACATCAACTAGTGAATTATTATATGCTCATTCGTTCGGCCCTATGCACTAAGAGCATGGTTAATAATATAGCCAACCGCTGGCTATATGTACCTGCCATGTCATCTAAAGACATCTAGTATAGTTCCTCATACAACAAGGTTGGTTATAACATTGACTATTAGACTAGTACTTTTACTTATCTTTTTTTTTCTCTTTCATCTTATTTATTACTTTTGCCTAGGAGCACACGTATAGCTAGACTCTTGCATGATGAGAATTCAGTCTCATCATTTTTTCATGTCTCTCACGTTCACATAGACAAAAGTACCATGTAGACGGACTATAAGTCCACTACTGTACTTGCTCTAACTTCTGTGGGCGAAAGTTGTCGTCATGTGTCGCGGGGTCCAATGCCAGCTAGCGGCTGCCCGCTCGTGGTACGAGACACAGTCACTCAGGTCTTACATGTTTCATTCTCAAAGTGCCCAACAAACGCCGCTCATCTCTCAATCAGGCGAATATTTGTAGTACTAGTCGCACTTCTTACGGCGCTAATGCTCGTCATCACGTCCATATTCTATTCGCGGGCAATCCATGGTTTACAACAGTCAACACGCACGTTTGAAGTTTCAAGTATGGCTCTTTGCGCATGTTGTCGCGGAATGTTCTACAATATATTTCAATGATATTTGGTTGTAAGTAAAACATGAGAACTAAAACTCAAAATCCATATGATTATTGTATAGTTCTAAAAATATTTATTAAATATAGATAGCATAATAGAATCAAAATTCCTATGCTTCTTTGCATGTTGAGGGGCCTTTTCCTATACATGATTGCATGTTGTGGTGGGCTTTTTCATGCACAATGTATGATGAGGCGGCATGTTCGCATGTTGAGAGAAATAAGCTAGTGAGAGCTAGCTATTTAGATGTAGAAGATTCGCAAAAAAAATCTAGGATTTCGAAAAAATAATTCATGAACATTTTAAATTTTAAATTTTTTTAAAATAATCCTTTTTAGTTCTAGAATATTTTTTAAATTCACAAACATTGAATATTATGCTTAAAAAGGAGAATAATTTGGACATGTCATTTGACAACTATGAGTTTTTGAATTTTTATCATATACTAATACAACGAAATGTAGCTGTTCATTGCCTTTCAAATAAATGTAACTGTTTGCTGGTGGCAACGTGATTTTTATTTCAGCCGTTAGCTTCGTGCTAAGCTTTTTTTTTTTTTTTGACCTGCTTGCCGATCTATTGGGCCGTCTCATTTCTGTTGTTATTGAGTGATTTGGTGATAGAGGTCACTATCGGCGACATGTATCACCTCTCACGCGTTGTCCGCATTGCCTCAAAGAATGCCCTGGTGGGATGGCCCAGTACCATGTTTGTTCATTTATTCACCCGGTTCATTTTCTTCTTTCATTAAGAGAGAATATGAACTATTTATTATTATTAATTTTATTTTATTTGGAATTGGAACATTTCTGTGTTTTTATTACTTTTTAGCGAGGTAAATCTCGTCTTTGAGGAATAGGTAGATCAAATCAGACTAGAAATCCAAATGGAATGATTTTTTAGTATAAATTTGTTGGTAATAAGCCTGCAGGAATAAGAAAATCGTAATTCACCCAGTCTATTTTCCATAATACGTTATGTAGGAGAGAAGACCAAGCAGTTAAGTTCATTTTTTATTTTTCTATTTTTATATATTTTCAAATTATTCTGAATGTATATTCTAACCATTGAAAAACATGTTTTTGATGTTTAACAAATCTCAAGCTTTAAAAACATATGTTTGTGATTTTTTATAAAATTTTAAAACAATGTAAAAAATGTTTGCATAATTAAATAAAATGTTGTGTTCCATTAAAAAAATTGTTGTGACATTTTAAAAAGACGTTTGTTTCAATAATACTTGCATGACATTTTTGAAAAAAAATATTAATACAATACAAAAAATGTTCATGTAATTTAAAAAAATGTTCCATACCATTCAAAAATAGATACAACTTGTAATTAAAAATGTATAGAATTTATTGAAAAAATAGTTAAACATGTATTTGAAAATATGTACGCACACTGTAAAAATGTTCACGTAATTTTACAGATATGTTTCATACTTCCTCTGTTCCAAAATATAGGTCATTTTAGCAAGTTGTTTTAGCTTGCTAAAACGACTTATATTGTGGAACGGAGGGAGTGCTATTCAAGAAAAAGGTTTGCCGTGTGTTTGAATTTTTTAACATATATTCTAAAAATGTTAAAAAACATGTATGTAAACATGTGCAACTTGGATCAGAACAATACTCCATGTGCATTAGAAAAATGTACAACATTTATTGAAATAGGTACACTTGTATTAAAAAATGAAAAATCAAAGTAAGCGTTAAAGAAACACATAAAAAAACCCTGCATGAAATGTTATAAAACCGAACCCTACCGGTTTGTAGAACTATCCCGCATCCGAGAGCACCTATTGGATGCGCGTGGGCGTGAAACAGCAGAGCCAAGGCTGAAAGCCGTGGAAATAGGTCGGCCCAGTATGCTGCGAACTGTTTTTTTTTTCTTTTAGGTTTTTCTCCAAAAAGACTGGCTATTATTTTACATGGAGCTAAATATTTAAAAACCTGTGAAAAATAAATATAAATATATTTCAAAATAGTCAGTATGTTTTTCTAAAGATTAGTGTATTAAAAAACATCACTCGTATATTGATAAAAGTTCATAGTATATTTGAAAAATGTTCAATGTGTATTAACAATAAATCCATCCTATAATTGAAAAGGTCATCACGTACTAAAAAATGTTCTATGCATATCACAAAAATGTTCAGTGTTTAAAAAAATATTCATCATTTATCAATGATTTGTTCATCCTGTACTAAAGAGTTGTTCACCATGGTGTATGAAAGAAGAAAAAAATACAGAAAAGAGAATAAACAAACAAACAAAATACGAAAAGAACCAAAAACAAAACGAAAAGCAAACATCGTAGAAGAGAAATGAATGAACTGTGAGAGCAACTAATTGAGGGGTATCCCTTGCGGGAGCCCCTCAAGGTTTATGTGTCGCGTGCTGGACCTTCCCTCGGGATTTTATTTTATTTTATTTTTCTGAACGCGTTTTTGGGTTTTAGATGATTTTTTCTTTTATTTGGCATTTTTTTTTTGCACGGTTGTCCCTAGGTTTTGGATGATTGTTTTCCGAAAACAAAACCTTTTTTGCGCAAAAAAAAACGTATTTTTTCTACGAGATGCACAAATTTACTTCTCGTGAAAGCACAGATTTGCTTCGTCGAAAAAGGGCAAAAAAAAATGTGCTTTTGTTTTTTCTTTCGCGAGAGGCGCAAATTTACTTCTCGTGGAGGTACAGTTTGTTTCTACGAGAGGCATAACTGTGCCTTTCGAAAATGGAAAAATAATTTTTTTTCTTCATTGGGAGGCACTGATTTATTTCTCGTAGAGGCACATATTTGGTTCCGCGAGAGGCACATGTGTGCCTCTCGGAAATAGAAAAAAAAAACATGTTTTCTTTGCCTCCACGTGAGGCACGAATTTATTTCTCGTGGAGACACATATTTGCTTCCGTGAGAGGCATAGTTGTAGCTCTCGAAAAAAGGAAAATGCTTTTTTTTTTGCTTCAGCGGGAGGCACAGATTTGCTTCTTGTGAAGGCACATATTTGCTTTCGCGGTTCTGCCTCTTCGGAAAAGAAAAAAAAAGTGTTTTTTCTTTCGCGAGAGCACATATTTGCTTCGTGGAGACACATATTTGCTTTCGCGAGAGGCATAACTATGCCTCTGTGGAAAAGGAAAAAAAGATGAGAAAAACTGTGCTTTCAGCTCGTGTTTTTTCATCCGTGTTTTCATGAAAATTTTCGTTCATCAAAATCTATTAACATGGAATCTAGTTTCGAAAATCTCAAAGCGAGAAATCCAACAGTGAATACGGTTCGTAATTTGAATGCACAATTTAAGAGATAAAACATTTTAAATAAACGAATCTACAAAAAAGAAAAAAACTCTCAGATTGCACTTGTCGTAATCTGAAATGGTAGGAGTGACCTTTGCAAGGGATAACCCTTAATTAGTGATTTCGACGAACCGTGAGCAAACAAAACACAGCGCGCGCAATAAAACTAGTCCGGCCCACCTCAATTGGCATGTGGGCGTTCAGTCCATACTTGCCGATGACAGCAAGGAATATGATCCATCAGGCCGGCCTGCATCGCGCAATAAGCGAGATATGGCCCTGGCGGGGTTGATCCTATTTATGCTCGTGAGCCTTAATAGTGTGGAGCCTCAGCCCGCAGGTGGGACGCAACGGGCTTGCTCCATTGCGCGCGTGTGTATGTTGTTTGGTTTGCTTCGGGTTTTTTTTCTTCCAGTTTTTAGTTTTTAGTTTTTGGTTTTTCTTTTCTTTTTCTTTTTTTAGTTTTTTCTTCTGAATTTAGTTTGTTTTGTTTTTTTACATTTGCACCTTTTTAATTTTCTAATATACGGTGAATATTTTTAACTACACACTAAATATTTACTTAGTATATATGATAATTTTGTTTAATATAAGGTGAGATGGTTTATATTCAAGCTGAACATTTTATTTAGTATAAGGTAATTTTTTATATACAGTGATTTTTAAAGGTATGGTGAACGTTTTTTTTAATGTAAGGTGAACTTAAAAAGAACATACTGAACAGTTTATCCAATGTATTTGTACTATTCTTATATATTGGTTTTTAATTGTTTGAGTTCTGTAAAAATCCAACAATTGATTTTTAGAAGAAAAAAACCTCTGAGAAAAACCAAGGAAACTGACCCAAATGAGCTCGCCAGCATGGGCCGGAGCTAAGGCCCACCAGTACTCGACCATATTCCATTGTGCGATTCCGCCCGTGGTCTTGTTCTTCCTCTCTCTCTCTCTCTCTCTCAAAAAAGTAGCTCTTGGATTTCTTGCCGTCTTCTTCCCGGTAGCTTTCTGATGCGAGGTTTTGAGTTCTTGCCGTCCTCTTCCTGGTAGCTCCCGGTTTCTGCGAGGGAATGTAGGGCGCATCAGGCGACGCGTCCGGGCAAGCCTCCGCAGAGTCACACTTGACTTGATGTCTAGGTACGTTGACCACGAACCAAGCAAAACCCATTTTACTTCTTCCCACAAGGACAAGGACCTTGAGCGCAGCAATCCGGGACCAAGCGTACGCGTTGATAAACTTTGTCTGCCCGTCGCAGCGCCAATAACGCGCAGGGCACATGCATTTTGTCCTACCCGATCGAGACATCTATCCTCGAGCTCTTCCGTACATGTTACACGCATCGCCTTCCGTCCGGTCGTCGTTGGTGCAACGAAAGGCGCGATCCACCAGCGCAGCAGTGCGCCGTACAGGAAGCTAGCTAAGCCCACTGGATGGAGGAAAACAAGCTGTCCTGTAGTACGTTGGTCAACCAATTGTACTACAGTTCATCGATATCCTCAGGTTAAGCGCGCGACGGGCTGCACATCATGTGTGCGTATCCCGGAAGAACATGGGCAACTTGCTCATCACCATGCACATTATTTGGTCAATGGTATAACTTGTTTGAATTGGTCAGAACCAGCTGCATGCCAAGGCCATCAATGCCAGATGTCAACTCCAACTCGAAATACGCAACGTCCAGACGACCGGTCCGTCGTGCCCACTAGGAACCACTGATCTGCCTTGTCACTTGCAGATCAGGAACAAAAGATAACGTGTGCTTCGAGTCGTAAAAGGCGTACGCCAATTACGTGTGTCCAAATGGCAAAGGAGATTACCGCGAATGGCCCGAGCTTCAGCTTTGGTACTACAAGTTTGCTACAGCTGTCAACGAGCCGCTGTGTAGACAAATGGCCTGAGCTCAGTAACTATGAAATGAACGTACATAAGTAGTACTCTCTCCGGTCCTTTTTACTCCGCATATTAGATTCGTGTCAAGTCAAACTTTGCAAAGTTTGACCAAATTTATATTAAAAAGTACCAACATTTACAGTACCAAATATATATACTATGAAACTACATTTCATAATGAATCTAACAATGTTGATTTGACATTGTAAATGTTAATGCTGTTTTCTATAAGTTTGGTCAAAGTTGAGATACTTTGACTTCGGACAAAACTTATATGCGGACTAAAAAGGACCGGAGGGAGTAGTATATAAATAGTTAAATACACATCATAGACATTTTTTTCAACGAAAATACATCATAGACTTGCATAAACGCGTGATGGGCTTTGATTAGATGACCTGCATCTACACATCAAACTTGTAGTTTGCCCAAGTTGTCCTTGATTTTACTATGGTGCAACATCAACGATGGCCTAAATAAGATAAAATATTGAAACGAAAGTAAAATCCATTGACAAAGTTGCGGATATGCACAAATGAAAGTGAAATCCATTAAATAATACGGGTTGTGTGCACAAGTGGCAGAATCATACGAGGTTAATAGTTTCTTAGGATCCGAAGCAAGTTGTGGAAGATTCTGCCATCTCCACTTGCTGCTTCTTGGAAAAGCCTAGAGAGTCCTTGACCAGAGTCTATTAAACTTAGTATGATTTTCTTAACTAAATTTGTATTAGATGAACCAATAAATATTTTATGTTAATTGTCTTGACAATTTTTTTTTTTTGAAAATAAAAGGTAGAATGAGTACTACCTTATATATTTCAAAACAGGCATAGCCTGCAGACCGAGGTCAATTACATGAGACTTGTGAATTGCACCAAGGTGCAGGGCCACAAGCAGCCTAAGATGAAAGAAGGGGAGAGGAAAGCAGATAGAGATTTGGGACGAGGAGATTACATCAGCTTATTACAAACAACAGATTAGCCAACAAGATCATGCACCCAGACCAGCAGGTCATTCCTATCCTGCTGTCTGCGGGCTCTGTAACTCCATAACCGAAGTAAATCAGCGGCGTAGAACCTGACGTATGACTCCGTCTAGAATTTATTGTGGAAAACCCTGTCATTTCGTGCATGCCACAGCGCAACTGCACAGGCAGTGAAAGCAACGTTCCATTTGCGCTTAGGAGCCAAACGAACCATAGCCTGCGTCACAAACTCCAGCAGGCTGGCCGAAGCACAGGCCAAGGTAGACATCTGCAGTTTGTCCCAAATAGCTTTTGCGGGCAGGCACCTTAAAACCAGGTGATCAATTGATTCAGTGGCGGAGCAGACGCCGCAGTGTGCATGAGGGGCGACTGCCGACCGATTCTTCTTGACCATGTTATCCTTAGTGTTCAGTCGCCCCCAGAATGCCAGCCAGAGAAATTTTTTGTGCTTCAAAGGTATTAACACATCCCAAATGAAGATATCAAAACCGCACCTCAGCCCCCTGAAAGTTAGGAGCCGATAAAAATAACCTGTGCATAAATCCTTTCCATGGATTGCAGCGAAGCGTTTATCATCAGCAGCACTACCCAAGGCCACGCTGTGAAGGAGATCATTCAGTGCTTGAAGCTCCATAATCGCCGTTTGAGAAAGATTTGGATGAAGTTGGATGTCCCACGCCTCCTGAGAGAATTGAGATGCAACGGAGCAGTGCGGATTTGTGGTGAAAGAGAATAAGACTGGGAACACATGCATCAGCCGCCCAACATGTAACCACTGATCCTGCCAGAAGGAGACCAGAGAACCAGCCCCCACTGCGCAACGAGAAGAAGACAGTACCACAGGAACATAAGGCTTGAAAGTTGAAACCCTTCCAAAAGGCCGTTTCTCTGCTATTTACTCCATAAGATAGATTTTCCTTGCAATATTGCGAAGCAAACCATTGGTAGCAGGGGATGCCGGAAGCCTGGAGGACTTTTGCCACGGACTTGCATAACATAGCTTGATTATGTGCAGCCAGGTCCCTAATACCCAGACCACCGGAGCTACGGGGGAGAATGACTCGGTCCCAAGCCACAAGACACTGACCACCCTTAACCTTGCTCTTACCTTGCCAAAAGAAAGCACACAAGAGGCCCTCCAATTTGCCGATAGATTCCTTAGGCCAAGGAAAGCATGTCATTAAGTAACTCGGAATACCAGCCAGGACAGAATTAACCAACGTTAGCCTGCCCCCATGGAGAGGAGAGTAGCCAGCCAGCCCGAGAGCCTCTTGTCAACTCTATGAATAACCGGGAGGAGCATACCATGTGTGATCTTGTGCAGAGATAGGGGCAGCCCAAGGTACGTGCATGGGAAAGAAGAGACGGGGCAACCAAGATCCCGTGCTATCTCTGACGCTTCATTTGCCTCAGCCCACACAGGTACCCTAGTACTCTTGTGAAAATTAATGTGTAGCCTCGAGAAATCGGCGAAAGCCGTGAGAATGTTCTTGATGACGTGAGCCTGCTGCACATCGCCCCGGAAGATGATGAGGGTATCATCGGCGTACTGGAGCACAGGAAACATGTTGTTAGAGCCAAGCGGGTGAAGCTGACTATCATTCTGGAAGTGCAAGTAGCAGAGCCTCTGCAACACATCAGCCACTAGGATGAAAAGATACGGCGAAAGAGAGTCCCCCCGACGAAAACCCCTCTTAGCAAGTATGGGGTCCCCCAACTGTCCATTGATGAGCACCCTTGATCGTCCAGTGGTCAAAAGGGAAGAGATCCACTGAATCCACAAGGCCGAGAACCCCCTTGCTTCCAAGACCTGAGACAGGCTTGACAAAATTTGTTGTGTGCAGACTTACATTTTAGTGACACCGCACAAAAGAAGATGGCCAAGGGGTTTATGAAGTAGGAGAGAGATCGGTGAGAAAATATATGTCCTCTCTGTACTTTGTTAAGAGGCTCAACTGTGAAGTGTGTAGCTTTGGCTAGTATTCTTGAATTGTTGATTCACAATCTAGTTTGTTAAGAGGCTCAACTGTGAAGTGTGTATACATGGCTAGTATTCTTGAATTGTTGGTTGTGAACCGTGTAAATGTACATGTGAATTTTGTTATGAAAAGCAATGTGCAAATGAATGATTATGCCTGTATATTATGTTCCTATTTTTTCTTTTCAATTTCGTTTGCATTGCTAGTAACATATGTCAATAAAAGCACGTGCATGCAATGGTGAACAAAATCGTTATCACTGACCGCCTGGCAGTCATAACAAGTACAACAACACTTACCGGCCGGTTAGCCGGCATGTGATTAGCATGTCATCACTGACCCCAAGGCACAGACCATTAGAAACTCGTGTGATGATACAATCTGGCCGGTCAATGCTGTTCGGATCTGTAGTAGTGTGAAAGCATTGTCCCGAGGGGGGTCGGTGCCGATGATCTTGATGCCCACAAACGTCATTTTCTCCGTGAAGGCGTTGTCAAAGGGGTTCTTCACACTTGCCTTGGGTCACCTTGGCTTACGGTTGTTGGTTTGTGTTTGGTGGTGGAGTCTAGTTTCCGTTAGGGTTTGCTCGAGTTCGTCGTCAGGATGTTTGCTTGATTGTCTCCTGATTAATCATGTCGTTGTGGTGTGGTTTTCGGTATAGTTTCTGTATAAAACGGATCAACTTGATGATTTCATTTCTTAATGAAATCACAGGAGCATCGTGCTACCCTTTTGATGATGTCCTGGCAAAAAAGTGAACAACAAAGACCACTAAAATATGAAAATTTACACCGAGGCCTTTAGAAGTCATACTCTAGCCCCACCCTTAGAGCATCTCTAGCAGACCCCGTATAATGCCGACCCGCAAAATGCTTATACAGTTCGCGGAAAAACGTCTTTGCGGGGTCTGCTCGGCCGCCGCCCACGCCAGCCCGTAAATCAGTAATTTGCATTTCAATTTCGGCATGAAAACACATTTCTTTGCTTCTTTATTTTCTTCAAGGGCATTGGATACATAATAATTCACCAAATCTTTGCTAGAATAGCAAGATCAAAGAAAACAAGAACAACAATTAGGCATTTTAGAAGATATCCAACTTCCATAACTGCTCCCACTAGTTGGACCAACATCTTCTCCATGCATTCATTGTTGATCTGCGGATTCTTGATCTTGCATTCTTCATTCTTCTTCTTTGATTCTAAAGAAGTAGACGTTGCTTCCACTCTTGTTTCTTCTCTAATTGCACATACAGCCGCATCATTAGCCTCAATTCTACCAACGAGTGCACGAACATCTATTAAGTTTCTTTCTATCAATAAGTCGATGTATTCTTCTTCCCAAAACCAAAATGAGCATCCATCTTCCTACACACATGACCATCTCAATAAGCTATCGAAATTGAACCGAATAGGTTGACAAAGCCGAATGAAAACAAGAACATACCCCGTCGTTTTCGCATTTGAAGAATACCCATCCGGGGTGTTTCGACGTGCTAGATGTTAGCCACAACACTGTCTGCGTGCAGTCGTCGCACTGTATGAGCAGCATCGACAAGCCGGCGAGCCGCTGCGCGAGCGCCGAGCCCGGGCGACGGCCGGCCGAGTACTTGCCGGCAAACCGACAACAGCGACTAGAGGACGAACCAGTACCTGCATGCGGCGCTGGGGCTTTGCCGGGGCTGTGCGGGGTGCTCCCCGACCAATCCATGGCTTGGCGCAGTCACCGGTGGCCGGAAATGCCAAATCCGGCGGCCACGACAAACAACCGCCGATCTGCAACTTTCTGGCCGGCCGAGGTAGGAGGAAGTGGTGGAGGACAATCTCGGGCGTGTGGCAGCCCGCCGGCGTGATCCTGATGGCTGGTATGCCCGGAATCGTAGGCGGCGGTGGGTGGGGAAAAGCGCGGGCGGAAATGCCCCCCCCCTCCCCCCCCCCAACCGCTACCGCTATATACAGGGCACCGACGGGGCGAGGGGGAGAACCTGCGTTTTCGCGGGTTGGCATGGGAATTTTGCCGCGCCACGCAAAATTTTTTACGGGCCTGACACGTTTGCGGGGTCTGATCGGGCAACATTTTTCGCGCGGACCCGTATTTTGACGGTTATTTTACGGGTCGAGGCATTATACGGGGTCTGCTAGAGATGCTCTTAGTGTCTCAACCTTCTTTTGTGGTCATCTCAAAGGTTCTAAAGAATATCCCATTAACTATCCAACCGAAAAGGAAGTAAAAAAATCATGGAGCACATTGTAGTCAAGAATCAAAAATTACGTACTTAATACCCTACCTATGGACTTCCCCTCCACGACCTCCCACTATCCCCCCCCCCCGGCCGGATTTTTGTGTGGGCCCCTCCCCTCCAACCGGATGTTAACACCTCATCTTGTAATTGTAAGTTTACAATTAATCGCAGGTGTAGCAAAACTTGTCAAGAATACATCATCTGCAAGAAAATTACGGAATGCTTCGTCACGGAACACTTATACTTTTTTGTTTGAAAAAAATACATATATGATAATTATCAAGGAAACACATTTAATCAATACAATGTAAAGATAACAAGATATAAAATGGCTGAGAAAAATAATAATATTACATCAAAAATCATATTGGTCTTCTATTTCCTTCGATTGTACACCGTCCATCGGAGCTTGAAAATTACATCGAACCAACTATTCAGGAGACGCAAATTTGCAAACATCATCGCCATACTATGTTTTGAAGACTGCGATAACCATCACCACTAGAAATGAGATCTAATAATCGTCAAAAAACAATGAAGACCAAGAGACAAAAGGACTTGCTAAGTCGACTTAAAGGAAGATTGAAGTCAATTGAGACACATAGGCAAACCCCGGTCAGTTGGGAGCGCCGGAACCAAAGGGCAAAACAAGCACGGCACGCCATTGCAAGACAAACAAAAGGATCGACTGGCCATTTGTGGGATCAAAAGTCGTCGGGACCAAAACCCATTGGTCCCCAATGTTTGCATGGCCCACTCGTGGATGGTAAGATAAAACCAAGAGACATTTTATTCCGTATCGTATACGATGTTGGCCGCACCGTACCGGAATTAGCATGCTAGAGATCCATCGCTGTGGACGCAGTGTGAAACAAATCGGTCGCAATTCTCTATCACTTGTATAGAGCAAAAAGATGGCTGTACTACTTACCGCGCCGGCAGAACCATGGATATAAGTCGTGAAGGCGAAGCTGTCTACCATGTCAACTTCCTAAGTAGGAGTACAATAACTTTCTCAGTCGACTGAGACTTAACCAAGTCTAAGTCAAGTGATATAGTATACAAGAAGAGAAAAGAAAAACTGAAAAGAATTTTTTGTACGAATCTCCATGCAAAATTAAACGAAGATACTATTGACTGAGACATAACGAAGTCTAAGTCGACTGAGACTTAGCAAAACTGTTCTTGATTACGCCCACGTACGTAAAAAAAAAACGTAATGATGGAGGAATTACGCGCGCGGAACTTGGGCAGAACGTAGTTGATGGCGACCGTCGTAGAAGTTTTGCCCTTCCTTGACATAGGCTTGCACCAACCGAACAACGCGCGTCAGCGCCGGTGACATATGCACGCCCGGGCTCCCTCTATATAAACCACGGGTGTACGCCAGTCGACCACAACCCAAAAGAGGTCGAGATTCCATCGAGAGCAGTGGCCATGAAAATGGATCAGAAGATGATCATCGTGTGCTCGGTCGTCGGCTCCCTCGGGGTGCTCAGTGCCATCCTGGGGTTCTCAGCCGAGGGCACGAAGCTCACTGTAAGCTACCACACTCACTACTTTCATCTCTCCTTGTGCATATGTGTCTGTGAACTGTGGTACGTGCGTGCGCGTTTGTACATGTACACGTCTTACTCTGTCGATACATATCTTGCAGATTTCGGACTTGTACGTGGGTGGAGGGGTGTGCCTGTACCCGCAGAACCCGGCGCTCGGGCTCGGGGTGTGCGCGGTCATCTTCCTGGTCGTAGCCCAGATCGTCTTCGCGGCCGTCGGCGGCTGCTGCGGCTGCTGCAAGTCCCGCGCCATCCCCTCCGAGACCAACCGGATCATCGGCGTCATCTGCGCCGTCTTCTCATGGTGAGTGGTCGATCCTCCATGGATAAATCAGCAAGCGCTCCCTAGGCGGACCACTGTTTATACGGACTAAAACGTGCATGCATGCATGCAGGATCACGGCGATAATCGCGTTCGCGCTGCTGGTGACGGGCGCGGCGTGGAACGCCACGGGGACGCGGGACCCGTCGCCGTTCGGGCTGTGCTACGTCCTCAAGGACGGCATCTTCGCCGGCGGCGCCGTGCTCACGCTCGTCGCCACGGCCCTCGCGGTCACCTCCTACGTCATGCTCCGCAGGCAGCCGGCCACCGCCGCCGCCGCCGCGGCGCCCAAGGAAGGCGAGCAGATGCCGGCGGGCGCCGCCGGGATCACGATGGGGCAGCCGCAGTTCCCGCAGCAGCCTCCCCAGGGGCAGGGGCACGGGCAGGCGCCACCCAACTACCCGCAGTACTCTCCACCGCCCCAGGGGCAGGAGTACGACCAAGCGCCGAACCCTCACTACGCCCCTCCTCCGGCACAAGGACAAGGCTATGGAGCGCACGCGCCCAACCAGCAGCAGCAGCTACCCCCGCCTCCTGCACGAGGCTACGGGCAGTACCCTGCTCCTAAAGGACACGAACAGGTGTAACGCGCGCCGTTTGATCAAACCATGCATCGATCGTGCTATACTCCGTGATTTCTATCGTTTTTGTGAATGTAATGTAACGTGTGTCTCACTCGACCTCACCGGAGGCCATGTATTCTTGTGTTACTTTTAGAGGACGATCAGTAATGCTTGTTTGCTGCTTTACGTTTGCAGTTGAGATCTCTCCTATAATCTTCAGAGAGCCAACAACGCTAAAACTAATGCTTGCTTTGCCATCGTGTTTTGAGGTAAATACACCATTGGTGCTTGAACTTACAAAGGATGTGCAGTTTAGTGCCTGAACTTGCAAAATACATTAAACTGGTTTCATAACTTGGCATGGATGTGCATATACGGTTCAAATCTCGTTTGCATACGTCCGCGACGCTGTCGAGGCGCGCCATCATAGCATGGGACCCACTGTCATGGATGAGGCGTGTAGCCTGGTTTTTTGCGGAGAACCACCTGGAATATATTTTTCTTGCAATGATAATTTGTTAAAAATCTATCAATAATTAAAGATGGGTATGGCGTTCGAACCAGATACCTGACACGTGCAGGTGAGCGTGGCTAGCCACTAGACCGGCTCAAATTTAGTATCATGAAAGGATTCATACACTTTATAAATATAAAGTTGAACAACATAAATTACAAAATTTATTTCAGCAATATAGTGCCATTGATTTGTACCTGCAATCAGAGGCTATATCACTGACGCACACACCACTCCAACTTTTTTTTTTGAGACGAACATACCACTCCAACTGACGAAATTGAATGGTAAAAATGATAAATTTAGGTTTATAACATGACGAGCCCGTCTGGCTAAAATAGACTATAGTGTGGCTCAGTTTTCAACATGTTTGTTTTTTATTTCAAAAATATGTAAAACATATGTAAATTATAATCGTGTATTACAAACAATATACATATATTTTAAAAAAATTACATTAATAATTTCATAAAATACCAATGCAATAATTTAACAAAAATATACATAATAAAATTCTGAATTAAGAATATATCTTATAATTTGAAAAAAATATTCACATTTTACTAAAATATTGAAGTTATTTTAGAAACATTTATACATTTAAAAAATTCTCATATAATTTTAAAATTTTCACATTTTTAATAAAATATTCATGTAGTATATAAATGTGTTCATGCTTTAAGTAAAAACTGGTGTGTTGTTTTAAAAAGTTTATATAGTATACAAAAGTTTGTGTGTTTAAAAAAAATACAAGCCTAGTGTGCCATTAGATTGCGGATCCTCACATGAATAATACTTGAATCATATAAACTTGTTTATCATTCATACATATTTCAATTGAATGAAAATGTTTTAAACGCCAAATCCGGCGGCGGGACGAGGAGGTGGTTGAGGACAGCGGTGGAGGCCTATAAGGCTTCCCCGGCGGCCGGCCGGTGCCGGCGGGGAAGGGGGAGGGGTAGGAGGGGCGACGGGGAAGGGGAGGGAGAGGCAGCAGAGGAGAGCCGCGCCATTTTACTCGGAGGAGCAAAGAGGGAGTAAAAATAGAGAAATTTTTAGAAAGAGAAGTAAAATTATACTCCGTTAGACCGGATTGGGGACCGACTAGATGCCGCCTAGTGGAGTAGTCCACTAACCGGTTATAGGGGATCGGTTAGAAATGTCCTAACTAGTTTTGTCCCTCAAACGTCCAGTCGGGACGTGTCCCTTTTGACTCTTCATGTTTCCTTCAAAACAACAGCCTCCGTCAAATTTTTGTCTCTACTTTTGGGGTCATTTCGATAAACACCTTGTGTGTGACCTCACCAGAGCATGGCAGCTTGTAAGGTTGGCATGGCTGGACCTCCAGCGCGAGCAGCAGCAGCTATGGTGTGGCGAGCTCCGACGACGGCGGCCTCGGACAGCATGCGACACTAGTAGAAAACAGGGTATTAGTCCCGGTTTCAGAGGGCATTTAGTCCTGGTTCTGGAACCGGGACAACTCAAACAGGACTAAAGTCCAAAACCTTTAGTCCCGGTTCGCTTACGAACCGGGATCGAAGGGGCTCCACGTGGCCGCTGCGGAGCGCCCAGGCAGGAGGACCTTTAGTCCCGGTTGGTAACACCAACCGGGACCAAAAGGAAGCCACGCGTCAGCAGCTCGCAGGCGCTGGGGTTTTTGTTTTTTTTTTGAGGGGGGGGGGGGGGGGGGGGGGGGGGTGGGGTTTTTGGAGGGTTAATTTGGGGTTTCATATTGTGTTAGCTAGCTAATAGAGAGAAGTGACCTCTCTTTCTCCGTGCTTGGTCGACGCTAGCTACTATACATATAGAGAGAACTCGACACGCTAGCTAGTAAGAAATGAAGGAACCATTAATTACACAAGATCGTCATGAACATATACAGAGAGAAGTGACCTCTCTTTCTCGAGAGATTGGTCGAACAACAAGTTTTCGTTATATCTATCCGACGCTACTACATATATACATATAACATCTCTTACAATCCCAACATCTAAAATCCATTTCAATTTCCAGATGGTATTCTCCCTTCTCATTTATGACGTGGTCAAGAAAGAATCCCGCCAATTCCTTTTGAATTGCCCGTATGCGATCATGTGGTAGGAGTTATCCCGCATCTGCACATCTAATTTAAAGAAGGGGGTCATACATATATATGAATGAAACTCAACACAAATGATGGTAATAAAATAAAATGTGAATATTATTGTTTACGTATTTCATATTGTTGGCCAGAGTAGCCCCGCTCAGAGATCGATTGGCGGATGAACTCGCAAACATAGTATCCACATAAATATTTCCCGCCTTCCTGCCACAAGCACTTTACGAGAATAGAGTTCAATCAAACTGATAATCAAGCATGATAAATGGTATTGATGAAACTAGAATCAATGGGAGATGCGCGGAACTAGCTAGTACTACTTTACTTTCGGTGTGTAATCGCAGCTCCCTCGGCAGTCCTGAACCATTCGGTGAACTCTTTCCAAACCCTGCCAGACAAAGAAAATAATTAATTGATATCCGGAAATAAACAAAGTTGCCGATATGATATGGTGCGATAATGATCGATTGAACTTACTTCTGAGCATTGCAGTCATGTCCGCATACTTATTGGATCTTTTTGTCTCGAGTCTAAGATAGTTACTACTCCCCGGTCAAGCTTAATTTCTAGCAGAATAAAGTGGAAGCTGCGCACGCATGCATAACTCATCAATTACATTACTATAACCTCGAGTAAGCGAAACCGAATATGCACAAGACAGTAACACTCACTTGAAGTTGTAAGGAAATAGTATTTTCCCTTGTTTTGATTTTGAAGTAACGATTTTAGCAAGTTGTCCTCATTATCTTTGTCTCTGTTTTGAACCGACCATTCATTTATGGTATTTGGGTTAATGAACCCAATGTCATAGATTTGTGCTTTTTTGCATTCGACGATCTTCAGTCTGCATATATAGTGGGATAATTATATATACATGCATGAAAGAGCTGAGCTATAGAGAGCTAATTACAGAGGTAATACTTACAGACAGTAGCAAGTCATGAGTTGTTTGTCGAGGGCGTCTTGATTCAATAACTGGAATAACTCCACAAATTCAACAGGCATCACCTCAGTTCCAACGAGGTCGTGCTCCTCTTTAATTCCCAGCATCAAACTATCCTTCCCAGACTTCCTGCAGGTATCCATATACCATTCATGCAATCTTCGCATCATCGTTGTTAGAGGAGGATGATCAGGTTTGACGAGGCTTCCCGTACTCGTATCTGAAGATATCTACTACCTCTAACATTCAAACTGTACATCATCGCCCAGGTAATCAGCAGGATTGGTACCGGGCACTAGCCCCGGATGATTAGCGACGATATCGCTAGAACACCTTGAGCGGGGGGGCACGATTGTTTCGCCTGTTCGCCGAGCTGGGGAAATTTTTCCCCACTTTTTCATTTTGCTAGCCTTGCATCACTGCGAAGTACTTCCCGACCGCCGCGTTCACCATATGTCCATTCAATACAGCGGTCATAGTAGGATTTCGGGGAGGCGGTGGTGGTCGCTTCAGGGCATCCAGAGTGCGCTTCACTTTCACCGGATCTGCCTTTTCCTTCGGAGGTGGAGGTTTCGGTTCAAAATGGGCCTGCACTTCGACTGCCATGATTTCATCGCGTTTCCTCGTCAGTCCTCTCATATGGTTAACTTTGGAAGAGGCTTCAGGCTTGGACCAGCTTTGAATTTCTTCCCGCCTCTTGTTACTGCTAGCCGCTGGAGCGACGCGTCTCTTTCCACCGTTGCTGACAGACGGAGAGTCCGCTGACACGCCGGAGGAGGCGGAGTGCTCTGACGCGTCGGAGGAGGCGGAGTGCCCTCACGCGTCGGAGGAGCGGAGGAGGAGGCGGAGTGCCCTGATCACTCGGGAGGAGAGGAGGAGGAGGCGTCCAGTTTGGAAGACTTGATGTACTCCTTCCTCATAACAGGTATCCTTAAAGCTAAACCAGATGTATCTCCCCTTCACCTGTAGGTTAGTCAAGCTCCAGCTCCTCAAATCCCTCCATTATTTTCATCCACACCGTACAACAGCCATAGCCATGTGGAATCAGACGGCAATGAAAAGTTCCCTCACTTGAGGGTGCAACAGAGCCGACCGCCGCCTTCAAGGTCAGGTTCTGACATTTCGTCATTAACTCGCAATGTTCAGCCTCTGTGATACTATCCACGGGGTAGCGAGGAGCCGTGAATCAGGCTGAACGAGCTCCGTGGAAGCCACGCTGCTTCTCCGTGCGATGGTGGGGTAGCTTCTGGGCAGCGTCGAAGCAAGGATCTTCGTGCCGCTGAGATGGTTGGCGGTTAGCTCGCTGGCTCTCAAGTTCCTCTAGCTTCTTGCATTTCGATTTCGCTCACTTTTCCTCTTTCTCTCTCGGCTTCTGTAAACCACCGCTCTCGGGAAACCCATGCAACCACGGAACGGAGCGGTGTGCCTCGTGTTCGTCCAGGGTGCTTAGGATTCCCGAAGGCCTCTGTCAGCTCGTCCTTTCTCTGTGGGAATGAACGCCCCTTCCTGCGCTCCTTGATTGTGCCTGAAGCTTTTTGATGGGTATTGCAAGTTTGCTCGTACGTCCAACGACACTCCCTTTTTTGGGTCCAAAGTTCCCCAACCCCGAAGAACCAAGTCTTGAACGATCTGGCCAGTTCAATGTCGCTGTTGTGACCCCTTTAGCAAGCAGGTCTTGCTTAGCTTGTCCCACAACGGCCGGGCTTTGTAGTAGCCACCTGACCCCGTGTGATGGTGATACTTCTTTTTTGCAATCATTTTTCTTGTTTGTCAGTGACCTTTTCTTACCCTTCTCCGATTGCTTGTAGGCACAAATGCGGGCCAGTGATCTCTTATCTTCTCATATCGACCGGTGAATTCTGGAGTCTTCTCTTTCTCGACAAACTTTGTGTTACAACTCTTTCTTTCAGTTCCTGAATAGTTCTGGGCCATCTTCCTTAAGAGCATACGCCTTGACTTTCGCTCATAACTGGGTAATTTGGCTCCTCCTCTGGTTGTGGCTGAAATTTGTCATCAGCGAGGTCCAAAGATCACTTTCTGTCTATCCTGGACATAATCTACTTCAGGGTCGTCCTTACTCTTATTCCATTGCACGATGGTATCGGGACGTTGTCCCACAACAAACTCCGCACTGATGTACAAATGCGTCCTTGGTCCGCTGGGGAGCAATCGGTTTGGCCCATCTTTCAACGATTTCTGTGATCGTGAACCTTCATCTGGCGCACCTTTTCTTCGGCCTCGTCTCCTTACGGAAGTTTGGCTCGATCCGGAGGCTGAAGAAAGAAAGAAGCGTTAATATATGTACATAACCAAAACAATGAATGATCTCAGTCAGCACTGCTTAATTAATCTATAGACCTGCCGGCTTTGCAACAGCTTTCCCTCCTCGTTCGGTCACGCGAGCCGTCATCATGATCTCCTTCCTTCCGCCATTCGGTCACCGGAGCCGTCATGACTCCTTCCTCCTCCATTGTTGGATCACCGAAGCCGTCATCCTCTTCCTGACAATCTGTGTCGTTGAGAAACGACAAGGGATCACCTCCGGCGGAGATTTATCCCCCAACAACTGTTCTTGTTCTAAGTCTCTTTCCATAGTTTCTACAAATATTACACATGGCAATATACAAACAGAAAGATGGATAGTGGCAAACATAGACCTAGCTAATCACATCAAGAATCATATGCACATATGAGCATGGATTAGTTGGCGGACCGCCTCTCTCATGCATGTCGACGTCCCCCCTCATGTCGAAGTTATCGGGGTTTATACTTTCAGGAGAAGACACTTTGCAAAAAATAATCGTATGCAGGCAGGGGGTAATCGACAACGCTCTTTTTTCTAGGGTTTGTGGTGGCCTGTAGACTTGGTAAATTTGGGTGGACAAGACAACTCTTCAGGGTTTTGGGGTGGCCTCGACAACACACTTTTAACTCATTTAACTTGGTAAATTTGGGTGGCCTCGACAACTCTTCTAGGGTTTGGGGTGGCCTCGACAACGCTTTTTCAGTCCCGGTTTGGGTGGACTCGAGGTTGGTGCGGCGAAGGGGGGGGGGGTTGATCGAGTCCCCCCTCTCATGTCGAAGTTACCGAGTTTTCTATGAACAACAAAAATTCACAATGACATGTCCGACGAGCGGACCGCTCTCTCTCATGCATGTCCGATGTCCCCCTCATGTCGAAGTATCGGAAGGGGGTAGATTGACAACGACGTCGCTCTTTTTTCTAGGGTTTGGGTGGCCTCGAGAGTGGTCGGGCGAGCGTCCAGGAGTAGTAACATTTTAACTCATTTTGAATATATGAACATTTTAATTTTAGTAACTAGGTAATTTAATAACTAATTTCTATGAAAAAAAATTCTATGAATAAAAAAAAATACATATGATCATTTTCATATAATAATCCATCCACATCCATGATCATATGAACAAAAAACATAATGATCATCTATGAAAAAAAAACATCATATGATCATTTATGACAAACAAAAACATAATATGATCAATATTTGAACAAAAAAAAATCATCATATATATGAACAAAAAAACATACATCAATGACAAAAAAAACAACATCAATGGATCGATCAATACATCAACATACATCCATATTAGAAAAAACAATATCATACATATCCATTTACTAAAAATTATTGAAAAAAAAAAATTTGTATAAGAATAAAAATGCAGAGGGCTGTCGGCGACGGCGGCGACGGGCAGGGCAGGGGCGCGGGGGAAGGCGGGGTGCTCACTGGGGGCGGCGTCGGGGCTGAGGCAGAGGCGCGGGGAGGGCAAGGGGCGCGGAATGTGGGGAGGCGACGGCGAACGAGAGGTCGGGGAGGCGTCGGGGGCGGCGTAAGGTGGCGGGGAGGCAGGGGGCGCGGCGACGGCGATGAGGAGGCGCAGCAATGGAGAGGGGGATTGGGGATGGGACAGCGCGCGTGGGGCAGGGACGGCGGACGGCACACGACGACGGAGCGGGGGCGAAGGGGCAGGGACGGCGGTGACGGCGACCAACGACGAGGAGCAGCCTGGCGGCGTCGGGTGAGAATGTGAGAACTTGGGGAAAATTCCTAAGTTTTGCTATATAGCAAGCCTTTAGTCCCCGGTAGGTGCACCAACCGGGACCAATGCCCCCCTTTAGTCCCGGTTCGTGCCACCAACCGGGATCAAATGTCAGTTTTCGTCAGCCCAAAGGGCGGGAAGCAGAGACTTTGGTCCCGGTTGGTGCATTAACCGGACTAAGGGGGGCATTGGGTCCCCGGTGGTGCCACCAAAGAGTACGAAAGGGTGGCATTGGTCCCGGTTCGAGACCACCAGGGACCAAAGGCTGTGCCTGGCACAAGCCGCGGTTGCGGTTGGATGTTTAACCCACCTCCGCTAGCTGAGAACTTCGACACTGGTTTATAAGCCGGCCGCGCCTACCACTTCGAGCTCCTCTCTAATGCAGGCCTACGGCCTATACACCACTCTCTCTGCCCATGGGGCCTACTGGGCCTTCGGCGGGCCTGCATCCTGGCCCAACTAGCGTGTTGGGTTTCTAGTCGTATGCAGGCCGTGGTGGCCCAGTAGCAGCATTTTTTGAATTTTTTTTCAGTATTTTTGTTTTTTTTTTTGCTTTATTTATTTTCTTTTTTTCTACTTACAGCTAAATACTTAGAGTTTTTGAGTAGTTCTTTTTGCTTTCGGTACAACAATTATACAATTTCTTTAGTTCCATTAAGTTTACAAAATTTGAATAGTTTAATTTAAATTCTTTGAAATTTTTGGCGAATCATAGTTTGTGAATAATTTTTACTTTAAAATAGATTTCTTGATGATTCTTTTCCTGTTGTTTAATAATTAGTGTGTTTTATCTATATTCATTGGTAATTGTTTAGGTTATTTTAAATGTGGGTTTTAATCAAAACACCAATTTTTGTTATTTTAGATTTGCTATTCTAATCAGTTTCTAACAAAAAAAAATACTTTATGAAAATTCTTTTTGCTATTAATGTTTTTGACAAAAAATACTTTGATAATTTTAGTGCATAAATTTTATACTACATTTAGTTTAAAAAAACTACTAGAGGTTGTATAAAAGCTTTTTAGTTGATATTTTTTGCTGTCAAAGAAATTATAGTTTTGTTTTAGTTTGATTTATTATCAACAGAATATTTTTAATTGATTCTTTTTAGTATCTCTTTTTTTTAATAGAGATTTATAAAAGTTTTCTATTTCTTCTTTTGACTATAGTTCATTCTTTGAGCTTAGAATTATCCTGAAATTTGCAAAGCACTACAAAAAACTTGATATCATCATTTCACCCCATATCAATGTGCTACAAAAGTTGAGAGGTTACGGCCAACAAACCTGGGACTCATGTACAAAATGACAATCTCTTTGGACGGTATCAGTTTCGATCGAAAACTCTCCGTTACAAAGGGGATTTATTTTTTGAACTATTTGAAACTCCGACTTTTGGTGTGTTCAAAATGCACATTCAAAGACCATCATCAATTTTCATTTCAACCCTTTCTGACCTCATTTGGTATTTTTCATGCATTTACTATGATTTTTTTGAGCTAATTACCCTGAATTGAAAGCACTTACAAAGTGAACTTGTGAAATGGTTCCAAGTTGGCATGGTAATCATCATTTCACCCACCTAGCATGGCTAAAAAAGTGAAGAGGGTACGAATGTATCACGCCGAGACAAAAAAAGGATGCGTAATTGGTGTCTTCGTGTACACAAATGGACATCTCTTTCGAGACGTATCGGGTTTCGGATGAAACTCATCTGTTACAAAAATCATTTCATTTTTTTGACTTATTTGAACTCTATACTTTTGGTGTGTTCAAAATGCACCGCTTCAAAGCCACATCATAAATTTTTCAACCCTTCTTCTTTACTTCATTTGGTATTTTCATGCATTTATGATTTTTTGAGCTAAATGACCCGGAATTGAAAAGCACCTACAAATGAACTCTGAAAGGTTGAAAGTTTGGCATGGTATCTCATTTCATCACCCACATAAGCATTTCTAAAAAGTTGAGAGGTTCCGCAAACTGTATTCCCTTCGTGTACAAAATGGACACTCTTATCTCTTCGAAAGTATAGGTTTCGTACGAAAACTCATCTGGTACAAAGGCTTTCATTCTTCACATGTAACTGTGCAGTGATATTCTAAGATCACAGTCCATCATCAGAATAGTTGTGTAGAGAAAGGTCTTTCCACTTTTTCTTCGCTTTTGTCCTTTGCTTATTGCGCAGTAACCATGGAAATTAAATCTTTCAGGAAAATCCGTGTTAACAGGGTGCTTGGTCAGCCTACTTGAAGGAGGAATTCATGAAACATTTCATAATCTTCAGACATGTCTGTCTTGCCCTCCACACTCCCAACGATGTCCTCTTTCCCTTAAAGAACTATGTGGCTCTTTTGGCTCATCGTATGATGTATTCGCTTTCCTTATCATTTCTTTGTCTTCTTCTCGTTTGGTAGACATTCTTCACATAGAAAACCGCGCCACATCATTGGCTAGGACATGGTTCGTCTGTGTACCCAAGATTGTTCAGATCCACTGTTGTCATTTTCATACTCAATTGATTCTACCTGTACCGCCGTACCCCGCCTCCTGACACATTGACCCATTTGCACTGAAACAAAGGGACCTTTAAATCATGTCCATAGTCCAGTTCCCATATTCCACTATGTAACCATAATATGTCTCCTTTTCCCTCTTTGTTGCTGCAATCAAAAGCGGACACCACTGTTTTTGGTTGGTGCTCTTTTGATACTTGGGCGATCATGTTAAAATGTATTCCCATTTATCTCTACCCTTGTAAGTCAATACAGTCCGAAGATGGTCCCTCGCCTGGCCACGAGTACCCAGCTCATCAGAAACAGTGTTGTCCCCCCGCCATGTGTTGGCAACCAACTGCCGGAAACTCCTGATGTGTTCACATGTAATCCAGTCGTCAACAACTGCTCCGGGTTTTTGGAGCTAGAATATCTTGTGTTCATTGACATACGGGTTCACCAAGGTAGAATTCTGTAGAAACTGTGTAGTGTGCTGAGACCAAGAATGCCCGTCCCTACATATTATTGAGTCCGCTCCTAGCGTGCCTTGTCCATCAG